>CAUIVZ010000001.1:24306655-24628415 GCA_961763995.1 Juglans cinerea | reverse complement strand
AAACTTCAACCAGCAAGACTCTGTACCGGCATTACAAGTTGGACATGCCAATTTTCCTTTAGTTGACCAGCCAGAGAGATTACCGTAGGCAGGAAAGTCATTTATTGTCCAGAGCAAGGCAGCGTGCAACCTGAATGTTTCCTTAGCGGAGGCATCATATGTAGGCACCCCAAGCTCCCAAAGTTCCAGCAATTCATCAACCAACGGCTGCAAGTAAACATCAATGTCATTTCCTGGTGATTTAGGACCAGGAATAAGTAGGGATGTCATGAAGAATTGGTCTTTCATGCATAACCATGGAGGCAAGTTATACGGCACGAGGATCACTGGCCAAATGCTATAAGGTTTTGCCAAATTGTTGAAGGGATTGAAACCGTCACTTGCTAGGCCAAGCCTAACATTGCGAGCGTCACTAGCAAACCAACTATGGTCTTGATCAAATGTCTTCCAACACTCAGAGTCCGCAGGATGCCTCATAATGGTATCAGTTGTGGGTCGTTGGTCTTTATTCCACCGCATATGCGCGGATATCTTTGCAGACATATATAACCGTTGAAGTCTTGGCACCAACAGGAAATGACGCAACACCTTTTGAGGTATAACTCGCCTCCCATTTGTATTTGACATCCACCTCGAAGCATTACAGACAGGGCAGTTAGTCTTATCAGCATTTTCCTTCCAGAATAATATACAGTCGTTTGGACATGCATGAATTTTGTGGTACTTGAACCCTAACCCTCGCTCCAATGACCGTGCCTCTTCATATGACGGTGGCAAAGACGCATCAGGAAAGGCAGCCCGCAACAAGTTAAGCAACATATCAAATGACTTAATTGACCAACCACCAAGGGATTTTATGTGTAGCAGCTTGACAACGAATGAGAGTTTACTGAATTTTGTACACCCGGTAAAAAGTGGACGTCGAGCATCATCTAGTAGCTGTTCAAAAAAAGGTAAACATGAAGTTTCAGGTGCCGAGGGGGTTGAAGGCATCGGAATAGTGTCAGCCTGGCTATGTTGAGGGACATTATGGAATGTGCCTGCCCATATGTCATCTAACATATGGTCCATGTCATCGATGTATTCGTCCTCATCACTAAGATCTAAATCGGAATCAACATCATTCACTGGGCGAGTTTCCTCCTCCCCATGAAATATCCATTGGGTGTAAGTAGGATTGAAGCCTTTTATGAACAGGTGAGTCTCCACCTCTCTGAAAGGCAACCATAGATTATTACAGTATAATCGACAAGGACACCGGATTCGGTCTCTTCGCATAGCATGGCTTTGTGCTAGTGTGAGGAATTGCTTAACCCCTTCGGCATATGCAGGGTCTTGAAGTCTATGAGGCAAGTTCATCCAACTTTTGTCCATCTAAAAATGGTTATAACCGATATTAGTTAATCAGAAAACTTGCACTTAAATAGAGGGGAAAGTTTACAGATGAGAACCACAAGATGCAATAGCTCATGCACAATGGTCGAAGTTAGTTGCAGGAGGATGTATAATGAGTGAGTGGAAAGCATTGCCGGACTGGTGTTGGCATGTTGTTGGTGTCTGTGGACAATTCACAAAATGTCAATCAAGAATGTAGTTCAGACAAGGCAATGAAGCACTGTGCAATTGAGTGTCTATGATTGCCTTAACATTGTGAAATATAAGATAAACACACGCATTAGAATCAACTAGCCAATAGTAAATTGATGCAGCAAAATGCCACATCAATTTACTAAAAATAGTCAATATTTCAGTTCATACATTGTAGTTGAACTGAAATCTAACACTCCAAAGATTGGAGTGTGCAATTTAATATATTGAGTAAGAGCATCACGTCGCCTACAGTCGAAAGTGATAGTATGCAAACACCCTTAAACTTTTTCTAAGGAGGAAGGCAATCATTCCCACAAGGTCAGAATGATTATTTTGCTGTACAGAGAATAATTAGGGACAAAGAAAACAAATTTATTATACCATTTAAAAGAAAGAATGACTTGGCAAGTGCAAGAAAGTTAGGATCACAATGGGGTTCCTCCTATCGTACCTAGATTGATAATATACACCAGTTTGAGGGGGGTAAATATTTTCATACTGCTGAACGTGCAATGAGAGGATGTGTCTTGCTTCACAATATGGCATAAGTATTTAGAGTATTTTTCCAAAGCAAACAACAAAGCATGGAGTACATATAAACTTGTGGTTGAACGTAGCTAGTCCATGGGACAATAGATGGTTCAGGTTCATACGGCCAAGTAGAGACCAATTTGGATTATATATGATGGACTAGTAAACTATAAGCCGACAGAGGGGTAATCTATATGCTTTTTTTTCTCAACGTCCAATGCGTGTGTTGTATTTTGTACTGTCACTAATTCAGCTATAATTTATTGCCAGGATACTGTCCAATTGGCAGCAGTGGGTATTATTAGTAAAAGACTCATCTAAAGAAAAAAAAAACTTAATCATCGCAAAATGCTTTTGTTCTTAGAGTAGACAATGTATCCTGGTTTGTAACAAACTAGCAAACATAAACAAAGGTTTGTTTATGTTGACGTTTTTACTTGTTTAATGTTTTTAAACAAGTATGGCATTTTAGAAGTTTATTTGTCTGATTAAAAGACTATAGCAGCCATGAGATGGACTTTATCTCGTTCGATTAAACACAAAATTTACAAAGCCAATTGCACTTTATATCAGCATAGCTACGTTGATGCCACTATGAAAAAAATAGAATTTTGTGGAGATATATCAGTTTTCAGAAGTCGGAACATTTACAGAGTGTTCATTACTCATCCAGAGGTCCGATTTGAAGCTATGGTGTGTGTCTCGAGCATGTAGATATATATGTGTGCTTCAGAGAAAATACCCACAAATTAGATCACCACACAAAGGGCAGATATATAAACAACAAAAATAAATAATTATACAAGTTAAACTAGAATACCTTGCTGAAAATAGTGATTAAACTATCATACTGGCAGGAAATGGTTATCACAAAATACATACCCCTTGGGGTATATACCAATAAAGGACATGCCGAAGTTTCACGATTTTAAAGGCTGATGTACATTATAATTAGTAACAGGAATGTCGAGGCACCAGCGTGTACTATAGTTTGAGTCAACATGAGGTCGATTGAGGATATGTTCTGGACTGAATGCTTGGAAATTGGCGTCCAGATTAGGATAGGAAAGCCCAACTAGATTTCTTTCGAAAGCGGAATGGCAAGTTTGGCAATAAGGGGGGGGGGGGGGAGGCCTGCTGCGTAACAAGTATAGTTTTGAGACTTATTGCTCTGTCAGTTTCAGGAAAACATACTCAAAGGGTGCGTCTAATTATTGAAACTGGTAGAAGATGGAAAGGAAATTGAAGAGAAGATGCCATCGTTGACCTGTTTAATGGAGGCGATGGGACGTCCAATGTAGGGATATAAAGGATTGAGGTTTTTATGTTGTTGCCCCGCTCAATAAGTAACTGTTGAGCTCAAAAATAGACATAATGGCAGGGGGACCATATTTTAATCGGATGGGGATTTTGTGCTTAAAACAGAAAAAAGTACAGAGGTGATGAGTGGCATATTATATTTGTAATTCTGTGAATTTCAAATTCATGTGAATTGTTCAGGGGTGTTTTATCATAAGGCGTAGTAAAATTATGTTCGGTTGTAGAGACATCAATACCTTTGATGTACAACTTCGAGAGGACATGAATGATTCACTGGAGGTATATTAATTTTCAACAGCTGAATTAAATAAAAAAGCACCCAAAAACTGTGAAATTAAAGCAAGTATAAAGTCGATTGGTTTAGTAAAATGATGTGCCACCTTGTCATAATAGTATGTCATTAATTGGTCAAATCTTCAAAACTTGGATTGTGCTATTTTCTTAGATACAGATACATGCACTCTACTTTCGTTTGCATGGTCTAAATTTACATTTTGTTAAATTGGTATATTAATACACTAAAAGAAATTGTCAAGCACTACTTTTAGACTGTTTTCCATGTAAAACTTTGGCATATAGACTTCAAAGTCTTTGATTATATCCACTTGTGCTCTTGTCCCTACCCTACATCATGTGTACGTACATGACTATATTAATTCGAATAAACAATAATACATGAAAGTTAAGCGGATAATTATAACCGATCGAGATATATATATATATAGGAAACAACAAGGGGACATGACTTGGATAATGTAGATATGTTAGTTAATAGACGTAGGAGTACTGTTGTATAATCTTGTTATGGCTAAGTTTTCATATTCTTTTTTAAGAATATTTATAGCGACATTAAGCCTACATAGACAATCATAAACTAAACTTGAGTGATGTCTTGTTATTCTAGATGGATCGACATCTAACGATAAATTTAATATTAAAATACAAGTAGGTAGTTAGAAAAGTATGATTAGATCATCTGTACCCTTCACACAGTTTGCAAAAATCATAAATTGATTTAAGCTAGTAAGTTGATAACTTTCCCCCTAGTACTTCCCTGAACATATAGCTTCACAATCTACATATATATAAAAATTTTATATATATTCTGCAAAGAAAATTGGTTATATATGCACATAGAAATACGTTATATTCCAATCATTTATATTAGTTTTTCTGAGTAGTGTTAATAATTTGTGAAAGTGGAGGGCCAGGGTCGTGTGAATATCTCAATTGTCTGTTTTCTCTCTAATTAAGACTAGGTCACTTTGTTAGACTTGTCTGTTTGTGATCTGCAGAAGACAAACCCAACTCTATAGCAACAAGCAACCCAACTCTACAAACCCAGGCCTGAATCATTACATCACAAGAATTTCACAAAGGGTGAACTCTAATGACGTTATAGTTTGATAATTAACTCCATGCAGGAAAGAATTCGTGGATGCACGGTGAGTATCGGCAATATACAGGGCATCAATATTCAATGTTGAATTTCGAGGAAAAATTACCTTAGTGCAGGATCTAATTAACTGTCCTATTCGGCTTTATGGCTTCTCTTCCGTAAAGCGAGCTGTTGGCTAATGGTGGGTTCCTTCCTCCAAGTATGGATTCTCACAATATTTGAATGATAGCTGTGCTGAATAGAGTGTACTTAAGATAACAGCCGCAATTTTGAGAAATAAACCTATAAACCCTAAGAATTATTTACAGATTAAAGGTGGAAGGAAGGACATAGGGGTGGAGATTTTCTTTTGCCTACCTTATGATTCGGGGCACAAACCATCAGGGTCCTGCTTGGTAGGAGTCGTCTTCGATTTTCGAAGGGAACATCGAAACGAAAAAACAGAGGGAGGAGGAGGAGGATGGTGGGAATCAACGGGAGAATGAGCAGTACGGGAAACTGCGAGGGAAAAAATAAAATCGCGCGTGTTTAAGATTTATTGCAGCGTTTTTTTAAAAAACTGCCGTAATAAATGCAGAAACGCGAAGAAAGTACTCGACGGTATAGATCTCGGATCATTGCGCCGAAATATTTCGCCGTAATAAATCAAATGTCGTCGCAACTAGAGCTTAATATTGTTCACTTGCGCTATGTTCGTTTATCCGTGCAGTTATTCAACAGCGACTTCAAATCTGATGCAAAAAAGAACTTATTGCGTCGTTAATTTTTTCAACAAATGTAAAAACGCTGGGAAAGGTCTATTTTGTTGTAGTGTATGTCTCGAATTGGGTACTTATTACATCCACCAACTATGGACTATAGATCATTCTCCTTTCTTGTTTTGTTAGTTTCCTTGGTTTATTAATGGGGCAAAACATCATGTTTCAAAAGGTATATATGCTTCTAATTAGACATACATATATAAATAGCCCACTTTACTAAGAAAAAAAAGCACTAAAGAAAAATATGTTTGCATTTTTTATAATTATTATTTTGTGAGCCTTTTTACTTGCAAGCCGATATGAAAAATATACCCTCTACCTGATCACTAACGTGGCAGGAGATAATTGAAGAGAAGTTATAAAAGTTTAACTTCAAGTTTTTCAATCTAACATGTCAATTATTATATATAGGAGATCAGTGTGATCTTCCATATCGATTTGTAAATAGAAATTTGTTTTATCTCTCTAAATTGGAGAAAACAAACTCATATCTTTAGTGAACTATATAATATTACACGTGGCTCTTTAAGGCTCTAATTTAAGGATATCACTCTTAATTTTTCAGTCTCTTGCCAATTTGTGAAAACAATAAGGTGCCATAAGATCACTACCTTAAAAAAGAGTTGCAGTCATTTTCAAATTGACCCAAGTAGGCTAGGGGTGGGAATCGGGGGCCCGCCTCCCACTACCCCGCCCCCGTCCGCCCCGCCCCCGCATGGGCGGGCAGGCTATCCCGCACCGCACATGCAGGGGCGGGGGCCCCCGCCCCGCATGAAGGACCCATAGCGGGGGCGGGCTGACCCCAGTGGGGCCCCGCCCCGCACCCCGCTCTGCACAGTCCCAAAAATAATAAAAAAATTATTTTTTATATTTATATAAATAATTTATATAAATATATATAATTTGTCAAAAACTTGAATTCAAGTTAATGGATTGCATTGGCCGCCTCCTATATAAAGGTTGGCCTAGAAGGCCAAAACAATCTAAAATAAAATTTTAATGAGTTTATATTTTTTTGAATAAAATTTATAATTATATTATATTATAATTTGGATCTAAAAAAAATTTAGAGAAAAAAAAAATTATAAATCCAGTGAATCACTGGATTGAGCGGGAGGCAGGACGGGGTACGGTTTCAACCCCACCCCCGCCTCCCGGGGGTGGGGTGCGGGGTTGAAACTGCACCTCCCGCTTGGTGCGGCAGGCGGATAGCACCCCTAAAGTAGGCCGACCACTTTGCTCATCACCAACAAAAGCGGCGACACAAAAGCAATAGTGAGTGGAAGATTTATAAAGAGTAAAGGATCAGTTCTCAATACGTTATTATGGAGGCTGCATCTTATTATATTATATATATATATATATATATATATATATATATATATTAATTAAATAGGAATCAAGTTACATCAAACACCACTAGTTCTTGGAGTCCTAGCTACTCCAACCAGTGACGGAACTAGCTATTCATGTTTTTAGAAGGGCCGACTTTTCTACGATATGACAGATTTATGTATAATAATAAAAAAAAAAAAAAAAAAGACTAAAATCATAAAAATATAACTATATATAAAATTAGATCTCAATATTTACTATATATACATCAAAATAAAATAATAAAAACAAAACTTAATATATATTTCAGATTTCTGATGATAATATTTTATGGAATAATATTCATCCATTATTATTTTTGTAATAAAATATTTAGAATTTATTTCTATAAAAACTATCAAGTACTGATATTTTAGAATGTTATCTTTCATTATAGTATGTAAGCTATATTATCAAGTGTCATATAAAATTAAAATATTTTCATGTCACATTAAGCACACAGTGTTATAATTGACAACTTAAATAAATTTCTTCAATTGTAATGGTTGAAGGCCATATTCTATGATTAATGCAAATGTTGGTTTTGATGTCAGTAAATAAATAAATAAATAAATTTCTTCTTATTCATTAAAGTTTAGAGGATAAAACTTCTCAACTATTTTTCATATAGATCATCAATTTTATATGATTTTTCTTGTATTTTCACTTTGGATTCCGTATTAAGAAGTCTAATATTGTTTAACAAAAAATTTTGGGATCCATATTAGTAAGTTTAATATTTCTCCTAAACTTAGTTTTAATTTAATTTTGGTGAGGACATATCCCTAAAAATACATAGTATATAGAAATTATACAACATTTTGGGACTATAGGAAAAAAATTGGGGAGACGCATTTCTAAGTATATTGGAATTCTATAAAATTTTAGAGAGGACTATAAATTTTTTGGGTGGACCGTTTTTTATATTTATTTACGTATAAATAAAAACTAGGTGATATTTTAAATTTTCAAAAACATTTGGGGGGCCATTATACCTAGGTCTGCCACTGACTCCAACTCTGTTTATTGACTTCTAATAAATCTACACTCTTATCACAACTGCCAACTTGCTATCCATAAAGTTAGGTTCTTTTTTAAGCAAATAATTGTATTGAAAATACTCTAAAGTAGAGTAGGTTAGGCGAGGTTGGAAACCACTACAATCGTTGCAAAAATTCCAAATTTAGGTGCTAAACAGTTAAAGAAGTGTAAAAAGAAAATATAGGGAGGGAAAGTTGCATGGGACTAACAGAATAGTTCAAGTCTCATGTTCTCTTGTCTAATAAACTAACATATGGTCCAAGAGAAGACCATTCATAAAGCTAGTTTATGTTGACAGTCCTCGAAGAGGTCTGTAGAAGGTTTCCATTGTAGCCATAAAAGGCCACCGTAGATGGGGTTGCACCAGTACTAGATCCATTGTTGCGGTTAAAGGTCTCCATCTCTTACTCAATAGGCATGCTTAAGAAGGAGCATTTCATATGGAACGAGGAATCTAGAGAGGCATTTCAGAAACTGAAGGAAGCAATCATGCAACCTCCAATCCTTGCCTTACCTGACTTTTCCATATATTTCACAATGAAGTGATCATGCCTCAAGTTCAGCTATTCAGTCTTAATGCAAAGAGGAAAACCCTTAGCGTTTTTTAGTCAAGTTCTAAAAGGGAGGGCACGGATAATGTCTACATATGAAAAGAACTCTTTGCATTAGTTTCAGCAGTACAAAAATGGAGGCTTTACTTGTTGGGGCAACCCTTTGTAATCAAAACTGATCAACAGAGCTTGAAATACTTATTGGATCGGAAAGTGGGCACCTATGTCCAACAAAAATGGATTACTAAATTATTGGGTTATGACTTTATAATAGAATATAAGAAGGGTTCAAAAAATAGGGTGGTTGATGCCCTGTCCAGTTAGTGATGATTGAGTCCATAACCTAATGACTCTAATAACCTTTCCCACCATAGATTGAATGGAGAAATTGAAGACACATATATTAGTGATGATTGAGTCCAGAACCTAATAACTAGGGCTATAAATGAACCAATCTGTATGACTGGTCGCTCGATACTCGTTTGGTTAAATCAAGCTCGACTCATGAAAAAACAAAAGCTCAATCGTGAAAGCAGAAACTCGCTCGATTAGTAAATGACACATACTCAATTAAACTCGACTCAACTCGATTAAGGCTCATTAAGGCTCGCTCGTTCATGCTCGACTCAACTCGTTAGCTCAACTCGATTAGAGCTCGTCCATAAATCATTGAATATATATAATTTATTTCTATATATTAGTATTCTTACACACACACACACACACACACACATGCTTCTATACATATTAAATTTAATAACATAAGTATAGTTACCTTTATAATTAAATATGCAACATGTAACCCAATTACTCTAGTCATTTATACCTATATATTGAATATAGTTCATAATTATATGTTAGTTAATTAAGTACTTAAGTGATTAATTATAGTATATATTTTATAATGTGTAATAGTTAGTATATGGAACTTGTAGTTTCATTATATACTACAATGTATAACCATA
The DNA here is from genome assembly GCA_961763995.1 of Juglans cinerea. Taxonomy (NCBI): domain Eukaryota; kingdom Viridiplantae; phylum Streptophyta; class Magnoliopsida; order Fagales; family Juglandaceae; genus Juglans; species Juglans cinerea. Next base: position 24,618,883 of record CAUIVZ010000001.1, on the reverse strand, counting down.
TAAGAAATGTATTCATAAAGATGTTATAATTTTATAGTTCAATATAAGTTTTATATATTAATTGTAAAACTTTCATTAGATTTAACATTTTTTTTTGTAATTTGGTATTTTTAATCACTCAATTCAATCAATATATATATATATATATATATATATATATATACGTATATATATATATAAGAATACAAACAAAACTCGAGTAATAACTCGACTCGGCTTGGCTTGGCTCGGGCTCATTAAAGAGTACAAACAAAGATTGATAAATAACTCGACTCGACTCGAGCTCGTGTTTGATCAGCTCAAACTCGGCTCGGCTCAGCGAGCTCTCAGCTTGAACTCAAACTCAAACTCAAACTCGAGTTATTTGAATCCAACTTAACTAGATAACCAAATTCTCGACTTAGCTCGGATCGATTATAGCCCTACTAATAACCCACTTCAAAGAAAAACAACTACCCACTGAGTTTTCTATAAAGGGAGATATGCTCTTATACAAGAACAAACTCTACATTCAAAACCAAGAAACATTCAAGACTAAGCTGCTGGAATTCATGCACAATAGCTCGTTTGGGGGGCTCGTTTGGGGGGGGGGGCGTATGCTGGTTTTGACAAGACTATTCACAAGTTAAGGAGAGAGTTTTATTAGCTAGGCCAAAAGAAGGATGTCAATCAGTTCATCAAAAACTGTGATTTGTGCCAATGTGTAAAGGTAGACAACACCCTTTCCGGTAGACTTTTACAACCCCTACCTATACCAAACCAACCTTGGACACATATCACAATGAATTTTGTGGAGGGACTCCCAAATTCTAATGGCTTCAATAGCGTATGGGTGATAGTAGACAGGCTAACTAAATATATCCACTTTACATCCCTCAAGCATCCCTACACAGCTAAAACAATGGTTTAACTGTTTCTCAAACATGTCTTCAAGCACCACAGATTTATACCCCTTTCCATTGTCTCGGATAGGGACAACACCTTCACCAGTAGATTTTGGCAAGAGCTGTTCACCCTCCAAGGAGTCTAGATGAGCATGAGCTTGGCTTACCATCCTCAAACGGATGGGCAAACCGAGTCAATCAACAAAACCCTAGAAAATTACTTGAGGTGCTTCACAAGTGACCGTCCTAAGGTCTGGTCCCATTGGATTCCTCTTGTTGAGTGGTGGTACAACACCACCCAACACCTATCAACTAAGGTTACCCCCTTTAAAGCTCTATGCTAGTACTAGCCACGAATAGTCCTCAGTTATATGTTAGGGACAACTCACTTGGAAGCAGTATAGGCTTCCCAACGAACCAGGGACTAGATTTCACAAATACTAAAGCATAACCTGCAGCGTGCCCAAAAATGAATGAAGAAGTGCTCGGATATGAGGAGGAAAGAGCAGACATTCGAGATCGGGGACTGGGGTACTTGAGACTTCAGCAGCCCTACTAGCAACTTTCCGTCGTCCACCGTTGTAATTTGAAGCTAGCCCCAAGGTACTTGGCCCTTTCAAGATTTTGCAAAAGGTAGTAGCAGTGGCCTATTTTAAGCATTAGCATTGGCTTATGCATCTTCATATTCATCTTCATATTTGCATAATATCTCTCTAAATTGGTCTACATTGAATTATGCATCTTCAAAATTTTGCATAGCTATGAATAAATTTCACTCTCCAAATATTATTTTACTGTTTTTTCTCTCTCCTACCTATTAAAATCAACTTTGTGGAATTTGTATTATATAAGATGATTTTAATATATGAAATTTGAATTGAGTTGATGATACAAATTAAGTATTTTTTAGTACATATTAATATTTATTGATAAAATTTATCATTTTGATAGATGAAATTGGTAATATTTAGATATATGGAATTTGTATTTTTGAGCATATAGTGCTAATTATAAAAATAAAAAAGAATAATAATTTATTATTATTTGGTTCAAAGATGCATAATTCAATGTAAGAGTTTTTCTTGATATGCAAAATCAATATTCAAAAGATGTGGTTTTGAAGATGCATATAGCTAGAGAAATCAAAACTAGTACTCTAAATCGATCTACCATCAACATCATGGATACACCCTACTTTTCATGTTTTACAACTTAAAAGAAAGTTGGGATCTAAGTTATCGTGGTTCCGTCACAATATTTCTTGGCATAAAACCAAGAAGATTTCACCATTTAGGTGATTTTTAACACAACCCAATATCAGATTGTTGTGAAGTGCGCCCTTTAACGATTTAGTTAAGGTATATGTTGTTGAACTCCAAACCCATGTTGGAAAGAAGAGCATGAAACTCTAAAAAGCAGGACACAAAGGGCCTTTTGAATGCTGATCAGGAGCTTGGTGGTGCTTGGAAAACACATGCACCAATGGCCGTGTTTGACATGCGCCTGTCAAAATGAGTGTCAGACTAGGGTGGCCGGTGGAGCAGGATGTGGGTAACCTTTCTGAAGGGCGTGGGCAGTTCTTGTTCGTGGCCTCGTGTAGATCCAAGCTCAAATTTCTCCGAAAAACCAAGCAAAGTATTGACATCAACAACTAAAAAAATGGTTAAAATGAGCAAACAAAGGAAATGATGGTAATGAAGATGGAAGTGGAGAAAAACTGGCTTAGATTTGTCCAAGGAAGGTAGTGCATGGGGCTCACGTGCGTCTCATTTGGTGAGGGAATAATTATACGTGACGTATGTGCAAATTAAAATAATGTTATAAGCATAATTTTATACAAGTACAAACTATAATGAGTAGTTATAAATACAATTTTTCCCACCCCATAAGATTTTTTTTTTTTTATTAGTGCCACCCCACAAGATTATTGGAGATCCACCCTAGATTATTTGACCACTGCCCAAATGGAGTGGTCGACCATGTCTAAAAGCAGCTGGGTTGATCGGCCACCACAGCCACTCCTTGAGAGGTTGTTGAACCACCCGGCCTACAAGGGTTGGTCAGCCACCATTTATTTTTTGAGTTATCATTGGGAATAGTCTAATGTATGTAGTATGCTTTGGAAAAGCATGCGAGGTTGATGTGTCAAACATTGGTTAGATGGTGCTAAGACATAGATGTACCCCTTCCATTAATATGGCCAAAACATCGATCCTACCAAGGCTTGGGACTAGACCCGATCGACCTGAGGTTAGGTGCAAGCCTAATCAAGCTAGGAAACAAGAATACTACTTAATGATAGATGTTTCTCACCATTTAAGCCACTTCTGCCATTCAAGTAGCTCAAAAACACCATAGAGATCATCTCAGATAAAAATTATATCATACACAACTAACATTACGGTTGCACCTAATATCCTTTTGAAGGCTTAACATAACCTCGAAAAAGTCTTTCTAAACCTTTTTTCCATTCAAACTACCCTAGCCACTTCCTGCAGAGGGAATCATATGCAGCAATTGGGGATTCTGGCTCAAATCATGCATTGAAATTTCCAATGACACACACCAATCACCATGACTGTCCTACGACGATCAGGGATCCCTTTCTAGACAATATAACTGTATCTTTAAACGCCAGTTACTAAAAATACAACTAACAATTTGTCATCCCTTCTATGAGCAAATATGCACTATAACTTCTAATTTAGTGCCCAAAACTTAAAGCTAGAGTCCGGGTGCTTCAAAAGAAATGACACGAATTTTACTAATGGCTTAAGTTACAGCTTCCATCATGTGGAGCATTATCGCCGAATGAAACTAAACACTCACTCGTTTTTTCACTTCATGCGAAGAATCAAAACAGATAGTTCCCTTGTATTATCCAACTCATATTTGACCAAATTCTGATATAGCTCTATAATACAATTAGTCCAAGATTTGGGGATTGTGTTGCTAACAAAAGCAAAAAAAAATTGTATATTGTTAATAAAATATTCACATATACTGTCCTTAGAAAGGGTATTGACATCTAACTCTGGAGATGTCTTCCTTCAGAAGCTGATAGGGATTTGGCCATCTTCTGAAAGCCTAAATTGGTCTTTGCACCCCATTCCCGACTCAACCCAAAAGGATATATAACTCATGTGCATGCATGAGTGTGCTTGTGGATGAGAGAGAGAGAGAGAGAGAGAGAGAGGGGGGGGGGGGGGGGGGTAAACTTACCAAGCAACCTTCCTTCAGATCAAAGTCCATCCCACTCCCTTAATTGTCGAACACCTTCACAAAAGTAGAGGAAAGAGTTACCACTGAGTGATACACACTTACTGTAAAATAACAAGAAGCTGGGACATTTATCTAGCAAATTCGAACCATCGTAAGCTTCTTTAAGAAAAACAGTACTTCTTGCACCTTTATTAGTGATGTAAAACATACCATGATGCTTTATCAAGTAAAGCAATAATCGAGTCGGCAACAGATACTCAGAATAAAATGCATCCAACCGCGCAGATGTCATCCTTTTCTCCATGGTCAAACTTAGGAGCTCATGAAGATCTCCTAGCATTTAAGTACAAAGAAGGAAATTCCATTTTCTGCCACTTCTCAAGTTCCATGTTTGGCCTGAAGCCAGCAGGAAAATTCAAGTTCCGCAAGATAACTCATGTTGGGCCTTGATACTTAACGTCTTTCGATACTCTAACCTTTTTTTGAGCCCCGACAAAGTTCATAATCCCTTCGCGTGCTAATCTTTCCTCATGGGCAGTGACTGCCAGTAAAGAATCCCAGTTTTCTAGTTGAAAATAACCCTTCCCATTGTCTTCCTTCACTGAAAAGATATCCGGGTATTTTGGAATGAATGACTCCTTGAAGTCACTGATCGGTAAACCCATGCAATTCAGACTCGATGAATTCAATTTTTTCTAGTGGTACCCGACAATCAACTGATAACATTAACAGTTTCCTTAGACTCTTAACCAGAATGGGTTCAATCAAGTTTCTGGCTTCAGCTTCGTCATTTGCAATCTTTTGCGCTTTGCCAGTAAGCCTAACAGAAGGCGGTGTTGTGATACCGCCATCAGCGCGGAATATTGAAGGATACTTCTCAATGACAGTCATAAAATTCCATTTCTGAACGAACCCAACTTGATTTTCAAGGTCTCTGAGAAGGAGGGAATGGTGCTTTTGAGACTGGATGATAGATTTGAGCTGAAGGATTAAAGATGGCTTCTTCTGCAAGTCCATTACTCAAGTTCATGGGCTCTATGATAGATTTTCTTCTTGTTCTTCTTCCTCCACTTGCTTTGTGAGACATAAGAGCATGTTTTGTATGCACAAAAGATTTACGAAGCTGGGTTAAGCTTGTTGGAATATAGCCTCACGGATTGAACAAATGGAATTAAAATCTAAAGCTACACGTGTTAAATTAGAAGAGGAAAATGAATTCTGTTTATAATGTGTGCTGCAGTTAACACACAGTCATTCCAAAAGGTTAAAGGCATGTTTGATTGAAACATTAAGGCCCTAGCAGTGTTTAATAAATGTTGATGTTTCATTTCCACAACTCCATTTTGTTGTGGAGTTTCCACACAACTTCTTTGATGCACAATGTCATTGTCATTATAAAATTGAGTCAATAGGAATTCAGGTCCATTGTCTGACCTTACTGTTTTGATAAGAACATTAAACTGTGTTTCTACCATTTTGCAGAAATTTGTGTTGGAATATAGCCTCACGGATTGAACAAATGGAATTAAAATCTAAAGCTACACGTGTTAAACTAGAAGAGGAGAAGAAGAGTTAGTTATTTTTGTTATTATAGTTAGTTTTTTATTTCTCATTTTACCTTGTATAAATATAGCTCAAGTACTCTGTAATTATTAAGATAATTCATTTTTCATGGAAAATTTTCCAGTTCATCTTCTCTGTTTACATTCATACAATCCCTTCTTACAAGATAAATCTCGATTCATCTGAAACTTGACAAAGCTCAACGACATATGCTTCAGTACATTTTGAGAGAACAAAAAAGGTGTCTCTGGAACCAACCGTCAAACGCTAAAGAGTGCACGAAAACTCTATCCCAAGGAAATTTTCTCAGTGTAAGGATTTTTTTCTTTCTTGTGCAGGTCCGACATCATGCCTCCAGCTTTGGTCATGCACCGAGCGCAGATACAGACTGGAACAAATCAAATATACCAACATTGATAACATTATACAGATTAACCGAATGGAGCAATATATCAAACATAATTAAAAGATGAAGTAAATGTTGTATTTATTATGGACAAGCATATATCTTATATTGGTCTTGGGCTCATAATGGAGGTGGACTAGAGAGAATTTTTTCCTCCTTCAAGATCAGCAACCTTAGAGTGCACAATGGAGATGGATTCTGTCATGGAGGTGACTTCTTAACCCTTTACTTGTTTTATTTACACATGCTATGAGTGAAATGAGATAGGTTCAGAAGAACTTTTCCAACAATTGGTATAAGAGCTTCCTCATTTTGTTCATAGTTGTTTCTTTTACGGTTTCACAATTTCATACTTTTTTTATCTATTTTCTTTCCGCTGAAGATATTTTTCCCATTTACACCAATATTCATGAATCTGAGATGTAGGAAAAAAAAATTAAATGTGTTTTTCTGGCATTCGATGGGATGCAAGTGGATGTTGTTACTTTTTTTTTTCTTCTTTTTCTACCATTAATGGCAGAACCTCAAACTGAAACCATTAACAAAAAAAAATTAAAAAGGTGTACGCCTACCGGTGGTGGCCAGAAATGGGCTCATCAGTATCTCCTCATCGGGGAATACCAGTGATGGGAACCAAGGTGGTCCTAGTCTTAAAGATCATTTGTAAGTTCCAGATGGACCAATTACAAGATCAAGAATCAAGAAGATCAAGGAAGCAATGCAAGGATTGGTGCAATCCACTTGCGGTGAAGCTAGCAAGAGCCCAACACTCAAGATGGACTTTAAAGAAGGAGAACTAGTTTTGATCCACTTGATACAAGTTGTGGAAGACATGACTTAGAGTTATTGTTTGGGCCTATTGTTAGTTTGGGCCTATTGTTATTAAAGGCTTTCAAATTGTTAAATGATTTATTTTATTAGTTTAGAATAAGTGGGTTGAGGATGCTTGACTCACATATGTCTTGTTTCTTATGAATTAGGATTTTTGGAAAGACCTTGTATTTTGGCCAAAAACTTATTTGAAAAGTTAACTTTTAGGAACTAGGGTTTTATTTTCAGCAAAGTGGAGCGCCTAGGGGTTTCTCTTGGGGTAAAATTTGGCCAAGGGCATTTTGGACAAAAGGGGCCTTGTTTTGGTTTAAGGTTAATTGGGGTTTAGGTATTTAAATATATTGTAGCCATCCAACACAAGTTCCTTTAGACAATATTGAATTTTCATTGTGAGTTGAGTTTACTCCTCTTGTTCTTGATTAAACTTTTGAACTTATGAAAGGTAAATCACAACCTTTGTGGCGTTCCTCCTTGTAATCTGGGTTTTTGAGACAGGTTCTTCAACGGGTCTATTTTTAATATAATCTAGGTTCTTGAAACGAGTTCTCAACGGGTCTAGATTCTCCATCCATTGACTTGATTTTTTTTGGCTTTCTTGGGTGAGTTTTCAAATTGATTGTGAGTTCAAGGGATTCCATTTCCATGGATTTATATCATTTGGTATTCAGAGCTCAGTTTCCAATCAGGTTGATTCTATCTTTTAATTCTTGCATTACTTATATAAAAAAAAAAGTGCAAAAATTTCTTTCATCCTAGGGTTGCTGAATTTTTCATTGTTTTCTAGGGTTTCCTTATTCTTTGATTAGGGTTACCTTGTTCTTTGATTAGGGTTGTAAAAAAAGAGAGAGAGAGAGAGAGAGAGAGGGGCTGCCGTATATCCACTTATTATAGGGTTTTGAGTTATTGTTAGGGTTTTGTCAATTGATTATTCTTTTGGTTGCGATCAAATCAGTTGGTGAAAAGAAAAGAAAAAAAAATCGTACAAAAAAAAGAAAAAGAAATCCGTTTTTTTTTATTAAGCCTTATCATTAAAGGGGTTGCATACTTCATTATAGTTGGTATCTTGTTTCATTCGTATAATTTTCTTGATTCTCGTATCATTTTATTCCTTCTGTATTTCTTTTGTTCTTGTTTCTTGGACCTAATGTTGCATTGTCTTGGTTGAGTTCAATTAGTTGTTAAAGAACTTGAGTGGGAAAACTCTTGAGGTAAAAAGCAAGAGAGTGTGAGACTATTATCGAGAAAAAGTCAATTAAGAGTGAAACACGAGTGGAGTGCCATTATTTGAGTGTAAACATGTAAGGGGTGTGTGAGGTTTTTTTTTTTTTTTTTACCACTAACATTCTTTTGTGTAGCACATTACAATGTTTCATCGGAGTGGTTCATCACTAAGGGGGATGGCAGATAACCCATTCGTTGCGTTGCAAGCCATGCAATAATAGTTTAAGCGGTTGAACTTGGTGTTGGAGGAAGTGAGGGATAGGATGGATCATCAAGAAGCAGCGATTAGAAATCTGCTAGGTGGGAGAGATAGGAGGCAACATGAGCCTAGGGTTGAAAATGAGTATGAGAATGAAGGAGATGGTGAGGATGAGGAAGACCTAACATCTGAAGTTGGGTCGGGTAGACATAGAAGAGTTGGGGTTGAAAGAGGACTTGAAAACCTAAGGGGTCGAGATGGTGTAGATAGAGATCTTGGGAGCATCAAAATGAAAATATCATCTTTCCGAAATAGAACTGACCCTGAGGTTTATCTAGAGTGGAAAAAAAAAATAGAGTTGGTGTTTGATTGTCATAATTATTCTGAGGAGAAGAAAGTGAAGTTGGCGGTGATTAAATTCACTAATTATGCTATTATTTTGTGTAATCAGTTAGTGACCAATAGGAGGAGGAATTATGCTAGGCCTGTACAAACATGGGGAGAGTTGAAAGCTCTCATGAGGCGGAGATTTGTACATAGCCACTACTATAGAGACCTTTACCAAAAACTCTAAAATCTTACACAGGAGTCTAGGAATGTGGAGGATTACCATAAGGAGATGGAGGTGGATGATTCGGGCTAATGTAGAGCAGGATCGGGAGGCCACCATGGCTAGATTTTTGAGTGGTTTGAATAGGAAAATAGCCAATGTAGTTGAATTACAGCATTATATAGAGATAGAGGATATGGTGCATATGGCTATAAAGGTGGAGAGGCAATTAAAAAGAAAAGAGACAGCAAGGTACACTTCGGTTTCTAGCACTACTTGGAAATCAAAGTGGGATAGAAATGATCCAGCTGAAGCAAAGAGAAAGACCGAACCACCTAAGGGAAGAGATGAGGGAACTAGCAACAAACCCAAGGTAGAATCTCAACCTTTAAGGAATAGATATATTAAATATTTTAAGTGTTTGGGTTCAGGGCACTTTAGTTCTCAATGTCCAAACAAGCGGGTGATGATTTTGCGTGACAATGAGGAGGTGATGACTAAGAGTGAGGATGATAGTGATGAGATATCGGAGTTGGTTGATGCTAGTGATGATGATGGAGTGGAATATCCAGTGACAGGTGAGTCTCTTGTTGCCAGGCGTGCTCTCAATACACATTAAGGTGGATGATGCAGAGCAACAGAAAGAGAACATTTTCCATACTAAATGCCACGTCAATAGTACGGTATATAGTATGATCATTGATGGGGGAGTTGTACTAATGTGGTTAGCACTACTTTGGTTGAGAAATTGAATTTACCAACCTTAAAACACTCTAGACCATACAAATTGCAGTGGTTGAATGATTGTGGGGAGGTTAGGGTGGATAGACAAGTGTTAATTACTTTTCAATTGGGAAGTATCAGGATGAGGTGCCTTGTGATGTTGTGCATTGTGATGTTGTGCCTATGCATGCTGGCCATATTTTGTTGGGGAGGCCGTGGCAGTATGATAGGAGGGTGACACATGATGGGTTCAAGAACATGTACAGCTTTGTAAAGGAGGGCAAAACAATCAAGTTTGCTCCTTTAACTCCAAGATAGGTCCATGAGGACCAACTGAAACTGAAAAGTGAGGTTGCTCAAAAAAGAAAGAGTGAAAATGAGAGTGATCAACAAAGAAAGAGTGAAAATGAGCGTGATAAAAAAAGAAAGAGTGAAAAAGAGATTGAGCAAAAAAAAATTGAGAGTGAAAATGAGCAAAAAAAAGAGTGAAAAAGAAAGAGTCTGCAGAGAGAAAAAGAAAGACAAAAGTGAATTTCAATGCAAGATAAAGTGAGGTTAAGAGGGATTTCTTAGCAGATCGCCCTATGATTTTTCTTGTCTATAAAAAGTCTTATCTTAATCTTGATGAAACTAACCAGTCTCTTCCTAATTTGGTTGCTTCTTTATTGCAGGAGTTTAAAGATGTATTCCCATAGGAGATGCCAAATGCATTGCCACCTACTAGAGGCATTGAGCATCAGATTGATTTTGTGCCCTGAGCTGCTATTCCAAACCGACCAGCCTATAGGAGTAATCCAGATGAGACAAATGAGCTTCAGAGGCAAGTTGAGGATTTGATGAGTAAGGGGTACGTGAGGGAGACCATGAGCCCATATGTAGTACTAGTGCTACTAGTGCCAAAGAAGGATGAGACGTGGAGGATGTGCGTTGATTGCAAGACGGTCATCAATATCACGGTAAAGTATCGTCATCTCATTCCTAGATTAGATGATATGCTTGATGAATTTCATGACTCATGTATTTTCAATAAAATTGATCTTAAAAGTGGGTACCATCAAATTAGAATGAAAGAAAGTGATGAATGGAAAATTACTTTTAAGACTAAGTATGAGCTTTATGAATGGTTGGTTATACCATTTGGACTTACAAATGCGCTTAGTACTTTCATGAGATTAATGAGCCATGTCCTACGTGCATTCATAGGCAAGTTTGTGGTTGTGTACTTTGATGATATCCTAGTGTACAACAAGGACTTAAATGAACATATTGAGCATTTGAGATATGTGTTTGATGTGTTGAGATGTGAAAAGTTATATGCTAATTTTAATAAATGTACCTTTTGCATAGACAAAGTTGTTTTTCTTGGTTATGTTGTTAGTACAAAAGGTATTGAGGTGGATGAAGAGATAGTCAAAGCCATCAAGGAGTGGCCAACGCCAAAGAGCATCACTGAGGTAAGAAGCTTTCATGGCTTAACTAACTTTTATCGGCGTTTTGTTAAAGACTTTAGCACCATTGCTGCACCACTTACTGAGATAATTAAAAAGAATATTGGGTTTCATTGGGGAGCTGATCAAGAGAATGATTTTGTCACTATTAAAGAAAGGTTGTGCTCTGCACCTGTGTTAGCATTACCTAATTTTCACAAAACTTTTGAGATTGAATGTGATACCTCGAGAATAGGGATTCGAGCCGTTTTGATGTAGGATGGGCGGCCCATAGCCTTCTTCAGTGAGAATCTAAGTGGGGCGTCCCTGAAGTACCCTACTTATGACAAAGAGTTTTATGCTCTTGTTTGTGCATTAAAGACTTGGCAGCACTACCTGTGGCCAAGGGAATTTGTGATCCACACCGATCATGAATTATTGAAGCATCTCAAGGGTCAAGGTAAGTTGAATAAAAAGCATGCTACATGGATGTAATACATTGAGACCTTTCCATATATCATCCGTTACAAGCAAGGTAAGGAGAACATTGTTACTGATGTTTTATCTTGGAAGTATGTACTTCTTACTTCTATGAGTGCTAAAATGCTTGGGTTTGAATATGTGAAAGACATGTATATCGATGATGCTAACTTTTCTAATATGTATATGGCATGTGATAAGGCGGCATTTGGTAAGTTTTACAAGCATGATGATTATTTGTTTAAAGAAAGCAAATTTTGTGTGCCAAGTTGTTCTATGAGTGTGTTATTGGTGCGTGAGGCACATGGTGGGGGATTAATGAGATACTTTGGTATCAAGAAAACTTTAGACATTTTGCATGAACATTTCTTTGGGCCTAAGATGAAGAGAGATGTCAATCGCATTTATGGCAAGTGCATTACATGTAGAAAGACCAAATTTAAAGTTTTGCCACATGGGTTGTATACACCCTTACCCGATCCTAGTGAGCCATGGGTAGACATATCTATGGACTTTGTTTTGGGGTTGCTTAGGACAAAAAGGGGTAGAGATTCTATTTTTGTGGTTGTGGATAGATTTAGTAAGATGGCACATTTCATTCCATGTCATAAAACAGATGATGCCACAAACATAGATGACTTGTTTTTTAGGAAGATAGTGCGACTCCATGGTGTATCTAGGAGTATTGTTTCTTATAGGGATGTTAAATTCCTTAGCTACTTTTGGAAGGTGTTGTGGGGCAAATTTGGTACTAAGTTCTTATTTTCTACTACTTGTCATCTGCAGACTGAAGTAGTTAATAAGACTTTAACTCAGCTTTTACGCACTGTTGTTCATAAGAATTTAAAAACTTGAGAGGAGTAGCTTGGATGGAAAAAAGAAGGCAGAGTTGGTGAAATCACTTCATGAGAGGGTACGGCTTCAAATTGTCCAAAAGAATGAAATGGTTGATTTCCAAGCCAATAAAGGGCAAAGGCGTGTCATTTTTGAACCAGGAGATTGGGTTTGGGTTCACATGCGCAAAGAAAGATTCACAGCCCATAGAAGGACTAAGTTGCATCCTCGAGGAGATGGACCTTTCCAAATTCTTGAGAAAATTAATGACAATGCATATAAAGTGGACCTTCCAGTTAAGTATAATATTTCTACTACTTTCAATGTTTCTAATCTTTCTCCTTTTAATGTAGGTGAAGATTCGAAGTCAAATCATTTTGAGGAGAGGGGGAATGATGAGAACCAAGGTGGTCCTAGTCTTAAAAATCATTTGCAAGTTTCAGATGGGTCAATTATAAGATCAAGAGCCAAGAAGATCAAGGAAGCAATGCAAGGATTGGTCCAATCCACCTGGGATGAAGCTACCAAGAGCCCAACACTCAAGATGGGCTTGAAAGAAAGAGAACCAGTTTTGATCCACTTGATATAAGCTGTGGAAGACATGACTTAGAGTTATTGATTGAGCCTATTGTTATTGAATGCTTTCAATTTGTTAAATGATTTATTTTATTAGTTTAGAAGAAGTGGGCTTGAGGATGCTTGGCCCACATATGTCTTATTTCTTATGAATTAGGATTTTTTGGAAGGTCTTGTATTTTGGCTAAGGGCTTATTTGGAAAGTTACTTTTTAAGAACTAGGGTTTTATTTTTTGCAAAGTGGGGCGCTTAGGGGTTTCTCTTGGGGTAAACTTCGGTCAAGGGCATTTTGGATAAAAGGGGCCTTGTTTTGGCCTATAGTTAATTGAGGTTTAGGTATTTAAATACCTTGTAGCCGTCCAGCACAAGTTCCTTTAGACAATATTGAATTTTCTTGTGAGTTGAGTTTACTCCTCTTATTCTTAATTGAACTTTTGAACTTATCAAAGGTAAATCACAACCTTTGTGGCATTCCTCCTTTTAATATGGGTTCTTGAGACAGGTTCTTTAACGGATCTAGATTTTAATATAATCTAGGTTCTTGAAACGAGTTCTCAACGGGTCTAGATTCTCCATCCGTTGACTTGGTTTTTTTTTGCTTTCTTGGGTGAGTTTTCAAATTGATTCTGGGTTCAAGAGATTCCATTCCTACGGGTTCATATCAACCGGTCTTCTCAACTCAAGTTGGCAATGGTATAACATCAAAGTGTTGATGGCATTGTGCTGCATCTTTTGTTTCCTTCCTAGAAGTGTGCTAGGTAGGGTCTTTTTTTTTAAAAAAAAAAAAGAAAAGGCTTCAAACAATGGACTTCTATCCAAATCGTCTAGTCATATAGTAACTACCCACAAAATAAAGTCTAACAAGATTTTATTTGTGCAAATAGCCCAGCCCACATGCCTTCCTTTTTTCCTTGTTGGCTTTCTTTTTACTCTTGCTTTCCTTTTAAATGAACCCATCAAGATGATCCATTATTGGAAGGTTATATTAGACCCATAAGAGAACCTTGCATGGATCCTGTTCATACATGCCCAATTGGGAGTTGGTTATCTGTTTGGTTTCAGATCAGTCCGTACCTGACCAAATATTATAATAGTATTTTTTTATTATTAAAACACCAAAAAAAATATTTACTTTTTTTTGTAATCTTATTTTCTAATAAATAAATGTATATAATTCTGTATTTACAAATACAGAATAAATAGGCTTACTTGCAATATTGTGCATGTTTGCAAGCATTTTCTTTAAGACATCATTGTTTGTGTGCATAAACAATGAATGATTGAAAAAATCAATGATTTTGATCGGTTATGCATTCACCTGTCGTGAAACAAATCATAATGAATAATTGGATTTTGTTATTGATTGTAATCGAATATTATAAGGAGGAAAAGGAAAACTTGAAAATTCTAAGATCCATGTGAATAATTATTTTCATCATGTCAGTGAATATCTATTTGGTAGGATGCTTAGAACAATATAGAAAATTATTATGTACCTTCCACTTGGTGGCTCATTCAAATCCTATCAATAATGGGGTAATCTTAAGTCGTTGTATTTATTTATTTTTTGCTTTATTATGCGTAAGAGTCCATTATATGAATAGACTTTAGAATAAATTTTAGATATGATTATGCGTAAGAATCCATTTTGTGTTTCGAATTCTAGCAAATGCTTGAGATGAAAATCCCATTTTCATTTTGAGGATCTTTATGGGTGCATATTTCTTATGTATGCATAATAATGTTTTGTGTTATCCTCAACTTTTGGCGACCTGCTATGCCTCTACAATTGTCTGGCATCAAGATGCTAACTGAAATCAATTATGAGGATTAGTACAAGTCTCTCACTATCAATTTAGCTATCATGAATTTGGATTTAGCTTTGAGGGTGGATGCGTCTGCTCAACGCACTGAGGAAAGCTCTACTGAGGAGAAATATTTGTATGAGCGTTGGAAACATTCTAAGAGAAGATTATGAGATATACCATTGATGAGTCCATTAGGCAAAGTATAGCCCACACTAAAAATGCAAAGAGATTCACTAAATTTGATAAGGTGAAAAATGAGACCTACATGAAGCTGCTCACTACCACGACTTATAATGGGTTTTGTGGAGTTCGAGAGAAAATTATGAAGCTCACTCATTTCTTTAATAAATTGAAGTAAATGAAGGTTGAGTTGGCAGACAATTTTCTTGTGTGGCAAGTGCTTCAGTCTTTGCCATCTCAATTTGATGGACTCAAGACCACATATAATGCTCAAAGGAAGAATGGAGCTTGAGTGAAATGAATGCAATTGTCATTCAAGAGGATTAATGATGAAAAATGGAAAGTCTCATGTTGCTCTCATGGTGTCACGAGATGGTGGAAACTCAAAGAAGAAGTTCTTAAATGGTGGTCTGAGCAAGAAGTTGTTCAAAATGAAGAATTCCGGTAAGCTTCCTCAGAAGAACGCTCCACTTAGGCCTAAGGTAGAAACAATAAAAGGAAATTGCAACTTTTGTACTTTGTTTGGGCACAAGAAGGCGGATTGCAGAAGGTTTAAAGCATGGTTAGATAAGAAATGTACACCTTTGATATTAGTGTGCTTTGTGTCTAATTTAGTTGATGTGCTTTCTGACACTTGGTGGTTAGATACTAGTGCAGCCATTCATATTACAAATTCTTTGCAAGACATTAACAACAAGAAAAAGCTGAATGAGAGAGAGTTATTGCTGAACATAGGAAACAAAGTAAAGGTTAAATTTGAACACATTGGTATCGTTGACCTTATTTTGACATCTAACCATATTATAAAACTAGTGAACACTGCTTATATACCTTCCATTAGGAGAAATCTTGTCTCTGTATCTATTTTGGACAAATGTGGATACACATTTTTTTTTAAATGGAAAGGTTACTATATATTATGACTCTGTTGTGGTTGGTTTTGGCATATTGTTTGATGGCTTGTATAAAATTCAATTGTCTCCTGCTTTAACTCATTGCACTTCTGATACTCCTGTTGTAAATGTTGTAATTGGTTCTAAACGTGGTAGAATCAATGAAAAGTCTTCGATGTTATGGAACAAACGATTGGGTCACATTTCTAGACATAGGATTGAGCGGTTGATGAAAGATGGTATTCTTGTTGAATTGGACTTTTCTGATTTTGAAACTTGTGTTGACTGTATTAAAGGGAAGTTTATTGCCAAAACAAGAAAAGAGAAGGTTGGTAGAAGTGAAGGTATTTTAAACCTAATACATATTGATATATGTGGTCCTATTACACCTGCTACTTTAGGAAACTCCAAATATCTCATTACCTTCATTAATGATTATTCTCGTTATGGATATATTGAGTTTATTCGTGAAAAATCATATTCGTTAGAAGCCCTCAAGTTTTTTAAAGCAGCTGTGGAACTTTAAAAAAATGAGAAAATCAAAGCTGTGAGATCAGATAGGGGCGATAAGTATTATGGAAGATATGAAGAGACTGGGCGGAATCCAGGACCATTTGCAAGATACCTCCAAGCTTGTGGCATTGAAGCTCAATATACAATACTAGGAACTCTTGAACAAAATGGTGTTGCAGAAAAGACGAAACTGTACTCTTATGGACATGGTTCGATGTATGCTCAGTCACTCATCTTTACCTGAATTTCTGTGGGGAGAAGCCCTGAAGACTACAACATACATTTTGAACCAGGTACCAAGTAAATCAATCCCTAAAACTCCCTATGAACTATGGTTGAGAAAGAGGCCTAGTTTGTACTATTTTCATGTATGGGATTGTAGAGCAGAAGTAAAGCCTTATAATCCACGATTAAAGAAGCTTGATGCTAAGACCATTACTAGATATTTTGTAGGCTATTATACTGGCTCAAGAGGTTCAAGGTTCAACTGTCCTTCTCATACTACTAGAATCATTGAGTCTGATCGTGTCATTTTCTTTAGAATGAAATCGATAGTGGGAGTTCTATGCCGCGAGAAATCCCAATCATGGAAGAACATGTCATACTGGTACTATTTGTTTCAGCATCATTTATTGCATCGCCTCTAGTAGAGAATTTTGTCCCCACTAATCAAGAACACATTGAGATTGGGCCTGGCTTTAGTGAAGAAGCGACTGATAGTAATCATTTAAGGAGATCACAAAAAACTCGTAGATCAACAATTTCATATGACTATATTGTCTACTTGCAGGAACATGAATTTAGTGTAAGAGTATCTCTTGATCCAACATCTTTTCAAGAGGCTATAGTAGTTCCCAATCTTTATATTGGTTGGATGCCATGAATGATGAGATAGAGTCTATATGTCAAAATAATGTGTGGAATTTGGTTAAATTACCAAATGGTTGCAGGGCAATAGGTTGAAAATGAGTTTTTAAAACCAAGCGTGATTCCAAATGTCAAGTGGAGAAGAATAAGGCAAGACTCGTGGCAAAGGGCTTCAACCAAAGAGAATGTATTGATTATAAAGACACATTCTCTCATGTTTCTACCAAGGATTCGTTTCGTGTTATCATGCCATTGATAGATCATTATGACTTGCAGTTACATCATATGGATGTTAAGACAGCTTTCCTTAATGAACATATATTGAAAGATGTATACATGAAACAACCAAATGGTTTTGAAGTGAAGGGAAAAGAGCACATGCTGCGTAAACTTTATAAGTCCCTTTTATGGGCTTAAACAAACATCAAGACAGTGGTACTTGAATTTTGATGAGATTGTCATCTCTTGTGATTTTAAAAAGAATGTTGTTGATCAATGTATATATTTAAAGCTCAATGGGAGTAAATATATTTCTCTCGTGTTGCATGTAGATGATATATTACTTGTAGCAAATGACACTGAGCTCTTGTTAAAGACAAAGCATTTGTTGTGTTCTCATTTTGACATGAAGGATCTTGGTGAAGCCTCTTATATACTTTATTCGTGAGAGATCTAACGGCACTCTCGGATTATCTTAGAAAACCTACATCGATCGCCTTTTGAACAGGTTTAATATGCATGATTGTTCTCCAGGGAAATCACTTATTGTGAAAAGCGATAAACTATCCAAATCCTGATGCCCTCAAAATGATAGTGAGAGAAATCAGATGCAAGTTATTCCATATGCCTCAATTGTTGGCAGTTTGAGGTATGCATAAGTATGTACACGTCCTAATATCGCTTATGTTGTTGGTAAGGGTGTAAATCGGTCCGGTCCTGTCCGATACATCATTTTTCCCAGACCAGACTGGACCGAACATCCCTAGGAACCAGACCGAACCAGTAGCTATCAGTCCGTTCGATCTAGCCCAATTATTTTTGTAATTTATTTCTTCTTTTTTTAAATAAATTAATAAAAAAAAGTTATTTAAAATACTAAATTAAAATTAAGTGAATTATTAATGCGAATTATGTAACTAACTCAATAAAAAATTATTTTATGTGGTCAACGATAATAAATTAGATGAAAATTACATTATTAACTTAAATAATTACTATATAATTAGTTAATTGATATTTTATATTAGTTAAGTGATAGAATATTAATTTGTTAATAAAATATTTAAAATTTTATATTTTTAATGGTGATAGGTTAGATGAAAATTACATAATTAATTATACAATTATTATATAAATAATATATATAATATATATATATATTTTTAAATTCGCTCAGTCCGGTCTGGTCTGGGGTTGGAAACCCCTGGACCGGGACAGGATCGAAAAGTCTCAGTCCTCTATTTTAGAGACCGAGACCGACCGGTCTTGGTCTCAGACCGGTCCGATCTTGAGTGAGCCTTGGTTGAGTCATTGGAAAGCTGCTAAAAATGTATTGAGGTACTTACAGGGAACTAAAGATTTTGTGCTAATATATCGGCGATCCGACATCCTAGATGTGGTTGGATATTCTGATGCCGATTATGTTGGTTGTCCAAATTGCAAGAGATCAACTTCAAGTTATGTGTTCATGATGGCAGGAGGGGTTGTTTTTTGGTAAAGCGTCAAATAGACACTTACAGCTTCCTCAACTATAGAGGCAGAGCATGTTGCTTATTATGAGACTATATGTCAGGCTATATGGTTCCAAAATTTTATCTCAAGGTTGGGTATCGTGAATACCATTATGAGACTCCTGAAAATATTTTTTGATAATTCTGCAGCAGTTTCATTCTCTTGAAATACTAGGAGCTCTTCACACTCCAAGGATATCGACATTAAATATTTGTTTGTTAGAGAGAAAGTGGTTGAGTCTCATATTTGTGTTGAGCAAATTTCCACAAAACACATGTTAGTTGATCCACTGATATGCAACACAAGGTTACATACCCCCATTCATGACAATTATGCAATGCATCCTAGAATTCAACTAGCAGTATGTAATAATTGCAGCGTAATAAGAGTGACTAAATATAACTTATGCTAGAATGAACTAAAACATCCCAATAATATTAATATTCATCATGAGTTCAAAAACAATAAGGTAGCATATCCTCAATATAAAATACTTCAAATAATAAGTCTCCATAATTACATTAACTTCTTCATTTGTTCTAAGGTATGAGGGGTCAGAGTTATGAACATCAAACTAAAATTTAATCTTCAATCGAGGTCCAGTTCCATTTCATTCAGTTGGATCCACTGGTCCATCCTGTCCGTCCTCGTCTAGTCCTGATACAACTTCTATCATCCCGAGTGGGATGATAGTGGGTCTACTAGGGGTGAGATTTATTTGAAATCTTAGATTATTCATGCTCAAATGACATTTATATCATGAATGTGGCATTGATCAATAAATCATAAATAATTTGTCAAAGTGTAAGTTAGAGACCAACTTACAAACTATCCGAGTTTGAAAAATCATAGCGGCTGTAAACAAGGTTATACTAAGTTAGGATTTGAGCTTCTAAGTAAGATGTTCATAATAAAAAAGGTTCAAAAATTAGTATTTATAAAAATACTCCTAAACTTTTCAAAATTGCTACTAAGGCACTAAAATTTTACTATTTGTAAATGAGCTCCAAAATTCATAAATCCCATATTTTCTATGTTCTAAAATCATCTATGCCTTTAGAATTTTAAGAATCAAAGTGAAACTATGCTAATCACACCCAACTCATGGCATGCATTCCATTAATGCCTAAGTGTAATTTCAACTAGTTAACCCCCATGGATGCATGTGTACTCAAATTCATCAAGTACCCTCAATAATTACAACCTTAATGACAAATTAAAAGCTTAAGTTCAGGTCAGACAAGTTTGTCCCAACACTTAAAAATGGCTCAAGACCTTAATCACCACTAAATCATCCATTAAGCATGTATGATGTTTCTAGCTTTATTCACCAAGAGATATTTCAAAAAATTAGTCAAATCATGCATTTTCATTCTTATCCCAATCACAATGTCTTTCTAAATGCACATTATTCAAGCCTAGGTAAATTAATTAAAACTTCTATAAGTTAAGCATAAACTAATCAAAACCGTGCATGCTTAGATGATCAACATAAGATAGAATTAAAACATATTATGGCATGGTTCCAACTTCAAAATTAAACCACCAATATTCATTCTAAGACATTATTGAATCATATAAAATCAATTTAACACATGTCATAGCTAAAATTCAACCTAAAAACAATTTAAAAAATCAAAGATCCCAATTAACCCGGTTTTGATCTAAGGATGGTATCTTCAGCCAAACTCAAGTAAAAACTCATTTCCATGACATAAATTAAAGCCTAACATGCTATGATAATACTAAACAAAGATTACGGCAAGGTTACTTACAAAATTTGTGACCCTTAAAGTTCCAATATCAATTCACTCCAAGATCACTCACACAACCTACTCGACTTCAACTCCTTTCTCACACAAGAAGTTTTTGCTTACAAGAACACTAGAGAGAATGCTTTGAGGAGTGGTGTGAGGAAGTGAGGAGGGGAATGGGGTATTTATAGGGTTCATTGGAGGGGTGAGGGAAGAGAGGCACGGCAATGGATAGGTGTGGGATTGGTGGAGGTGGGCGGTGGGTGATGAGTGCCACCAAGAATCGATGGTGTCATCCTTGTGTAGGTGAATAGTGCCCTATAACTTCATGATCTCCCCAAGGCCAGGTGCTGCAATGAGCCTATGGGTGTAGAGGCTTCCATGGTGCAGAAAAAAGAAAGAAAAAATGAAAACCAAGGCATGAAGTCATGCCATGATGTCGTCGGGTAGAAATCTGAAAATCTGGACAGTTTGTCATCTTTTGCTTGCATCACTTTGTTTTATCTCCATGGATGATTTGTGCAGGTATCATAATACTCTTTAAAGGCTTTTTCAGGTGGAGGAAGGTGGAGGATTGACTGCCAAGTGCTCAAGTGTGTGCAACTCATGGAAGAGGGTGAGGTTGCCGAGTGAAACAAGCTTGATGCCCTTCAGTTTGTGGTGTTTGGCTTGAGGAAAAACTTGTTCAAGACTTCATGATGACCTTGAGAGGCTCATGGGGATTGGAGGGAAAGGGAGGTGGCATGTGGTGTTGGCTTAACCAAGAGCAAAAAATTCAAACAAAACAAAACAAAATGCCACTCGGTTTTGCTTCAACTAGATTCCCAATGGAATTGGTTCGGTTTTCTTGGAGGAGTTTTGTCCATCAATAGAACTGAACTAGGGTGGATATTGTGAAGTGTTAAAGGATGAAATTGTCTTTCAGAAAATGGTGCAATTGGCGTGGGCTAGGGTTTGAATTGGTGCAATGCACAAAGTGATGCATCAAGATGCCGATTGTGGTGATTTGGGCATTTACATGTCTATGCTTCTATTGAAATGTGTTGGGTTAAGTCTAAACTTCTAACTTGATCTAATAATAATGCAAATCAATAATAAAATCAATAAATTTCATACCAAAAATTTGGAAAATAATTTGAAGGAAAAATAAGCTTAAAACATGGCTCAGAGGTCACTAATCATGTGTAAGTTGATTAATGCCCTTAACTCAAGTTAGAAGCTTAATTATGATCAAGTGGGGACCTTAGGGGCGTGGGGTACTTCTTGGGCTTGACGGAAACCATTGATATGGTATATGTGGACTTCAATTAGAAGTGTAAAAATGGAAGACAAGGCTTTTGGGGCTTGATAGGCTTGTAGGGCCATTTGTGTAAGTCTCTTGGATGTGGACTTTTGGTGTGGGTTATTGAGTAGACCTTATGTTCAGATTTGAGAGCTCATAAAAGGCCTCAAAGCTCTACCAAGATTGGGTCAAATTGGCATGTCTTTCTAAGGTTGGACCAAGGGCCTTTACTATCACCAAGTAAGGCCCAAAGGCTTCATGCCTTCTACACATATGGGCCTAATTTCTAGGGCTCTTCAAGAAAGGCCTACAACTTCATAAATCCTAATGGGTCTAGGCTTATAGCACTTATTCTTAGCCCATTACATCCTTAATGATTGAGGGCCCTTAATTAAACACCCTCGGGCTTACCCCTAAATCCATCCATACTTAGCCCTTTACTTAGCCCAATTGTAATACCAAATGTCATTCCACTATTAGTTTCTTGGAAATTATTGTAAAATAAAATATAATACTAGAACCCTTCCAATAACTCTAACTAAAACAAAAAAAAAATGTGATTTTCAAGCTAAAAATAAATTTCTCCAGTAATAATAACAATCTCCTGCTAACTAAGATTAAGGGAACTAATGGTTAAGTCTTAACGAGCTTTTTAGGTGGGGTGTTAAATTATCGTGTGCACATTTTTTTTATGGCGTTAATATACTTGTAACACAAGACATTTAAATTTAGTCTTGTTGGGCTTATTGTGAAAATGAGAGTATTAACTACTATTGCATATTATTCCTCTGTCATACTTGCATCTCACTTGTCTAAGTCATGTGGTTGTGAGTACTTGTTAAGTGTCATACATCCTATCGGTGTATGGTTGGCATAACTAAATACTTGCAAACACATTTTGGACTTATTATGTTTTGAAGATGCTTGGTTGCTTTTCACATTGTGATCAAATGATTTATGATGTTCAAGTGAAAGATTGTTGTATTTATTATTAACTAACATATATTTTATATTGGTCTTGGACTCATAATGGGATGAGCCAAAAATATTAACACATGAAGAAGGCCTTGCTCTCACCCCAAAATATAATAGAGTTCGCTCATTAGATTCTATTATCTCTTACTAGTTAGGGTTAGAGAGAAGTTGTTCCTCCCTCAAGATCAGCTACCTTAGAGTGCACAATAGAGATGGGTTCTTCAAGTCATGGAGGTAATTTCTTAACCCTTTACTTGTTTTATTTACACATGCTATGAGTGAAATAAGATAGTTTCAATAACAACTTTTCCAATAGTAAATGGGCAGGTTGATTTCGTTAAGAAAACTACTAGAAACACAAAAGATACAACAAACTAACTTGGCCAGTTTAAGTTTTTTATTTTTTTATTTTTTCATTTTTACCCTCCCCCGTGTCCCCCTCACCACGCCTCAGTCCCCCTTTCCCTTAAACAAAGGAAAACATCTTGGAATTAGCCTAAGGTTTCAAATTTTAATGCCTTTTCTTTTTAATTCTCGAAAATAATTTGTAATTTCTTTGCATTTTCCTTTTGTTTTCTTAACAACAGAGAACAAGTTTTCCATAAAATGTTCCCAAGTGCGTGTACTAGGTCACAACAACTACTACAGAAGCACCAGGGCATCATCAAGACGCTGACTCGCATTCCCACCCATCATTTCCTCCTATGGCACCATTCGAAATTTGCAATTTTAGTGGGCTTCCAATGATGGGTGCTTTTTCAATTAATGTTGGTCCAGTAGTGGTCTCGATTGAGAACCCAATGGTAAACATAACCCTAAGACATGGAAATGTGGACAGAAAGATAGACCACGAGGGAGGGAGGGAGGGAGGGAGGGAGGTAACGATCAAGATCGCAATTGTAGACTCGTTAATCCAATAGTTTTCTTCGAGCAAGTGACTGATGACTAAGCACAAACAAAGAATAGCCACAAAGACCATTATTGGAACCATCTGTTCATGGTCGCTCCCAAGGTTTCTTACATATTCAGACGCCACCATCGTTGTCGTTTTCGCTTTCGCTAGCTCTGCAGTAGCTTGAAGTGAGAGAGAGAGAGAGAGAGAGAGAGAGAGAGAGAGAGAGAGATGTGTACCAACTGGCGAGGTATGGGAATGGCGACGATGACGTTGGCTATTTGCTAGAACGGGCTCCGACGAATGATGTCCTCTATTTGTTGCGGACAAGGACGTGGGTTTGTGATAGGGGGAAGGGGACTAGCGCGTGGGTAAGGGGGAAAATGAATCCCTATGCTTTTCCCTTATATGATGCACCTCCATTTAAATTAATAATGAAAAACATGTGATAATTAATAAAGCTATCATCTTAAAAACAATTAGTAGTACTTTACAAAAAGGAAGGGAGAGGTAGTGACTTGATTTATAAAATAAATTTAAAAATTTAACTATTGCAAATTAAATCATGACACATTAATAGTGTGTCGGATGAGTTCTTCATACCGACTTGTAAATAGAAGGATTTTATTTATCTTGATGTCCTGCAATTCAAGTTTATTGTCATACAAAACCTATTTGCATGTCATGTGAATACTATTTACAACCATTATGGAATGAGAGGCCATGCTAAAGAAAACTGCTATAATTCTTCCTATGAGTCACCAATTCTTGAGATGCCCTAGTTAGAGCAGTGTCAACAATTATTATTAAGATTTATGACAAGCTTGCTTTAGCTACTCATGTAGGTACTTCATCTTAGTCTAATGTTCCAAACATTTTCCCTTAGCTGGGTAATTCTTCTTCACATGTTTGTTCTGTTCTTTCTCCCTCTAATATTACTCAAGTTTATTTTTTTTACAAGAATCCAATGGACAAAAAAAGGAATAGAATGTGAGGTTAAAGAAAGAAAGTGGGTAATTTTGGAGGAAGAAATAACTAAACAAATATATGAGGAAAAACCACTTGATTGAGAGAAAATGTTTGGATCATTAGTCTCACATGAAGTACCTATATCATTTGTCAGAAGAAGTTGTATAAGAATCAAGAAGTGATAATAATTGTTCACATTACTCTAGTGTGAAAGGTAATTGGAGTACCTCAAGAGTTGGACCTCCTAAGAAGAACTATCAGAAGCACAAATGAAAATTGAATTAAGGTGCAGCTTATAGCACTTTTTTTGGGTATGACTTTTCATTCATCAATGGCTACAAATAGGCCTCGCATGACATTACACAGGTTGAATACTTGTCTAAAATGAGACTCCAATTACCACATCATTTTAAATTCTATTAGTTAGCAAGTTCTACTCTATTTGAAACTGGTCATAATACATAGATGCATACATGCATACATACATGTATGTATGTATATTCCCTACAATTAATACTACACGCTAGAGTCATGTATAACAATGGCTCAAAGGTTCAAATTGTATCACAAAACCCTAAAATTATCTCATTCACTTTTCCTTATTTCCACTAATTGTCTCATCTGATCATCATTGACATCATGTTCAAAAAATGACATAAACAGTAAAATTATGCACTTATTTCTATTTAGTAAGAAAGATCAAAAGAACATTACGCATAGATCCATTCTTTGCAACTGTTTGCACCTTAAACAATTGGAACTTTGATATAATAATGTAAATGTGTGCATACAATGTGGAGAGTGTTTCTCATGCCTCTGGATACGAAATTAGTATTTATGGATATGAAATTTAGTAGTAAATACTTGGTTATATCTACAGATTAGTTTACAAAAATTTGAGAGGCAAATATCCACTAGTTGGGGGAAGCCAACCATGGTCGCCAATCTAGCTCTAAAGATTACCTCAGACTGTAACTTGGAATGTGCTATAATTGAGGAGGATGCTCAATCTGTGTACTACGCCATTACTACTAGGATTGAATGATGTGCAAACAAATTGCAAATTGAGAGAGAGAGAGAGAGGAGTCTAAAGGTTTCAAAGAGTATCCTGAATGTTGAAATGGCATATACAAAATTTACCAGAAAATGATACTATATAATCCATCCTAAAACTGGAATCTGATATAGGAACACCTAGACAGATGGCCAAAAACCGCTACATGTGCATCCATTAAAAAGAATATTTAGAAGCTACACAGGTAAATAATCTATTTTGGAACTTGGGGATGGGACCAGAAGCTAATCCAAAGAGGACAATACAACCATATACTTCAAAGATTATACCAACTATTGGCCACAGAACGAAAAGGAAAAACAGTCCTAAAAGAAAAGATGTTGAACCCTATGTCAAAGTGTTTGAATATGGCCGAAAATATGCCCTGGCCATGAGGATCTTTTGCATTATATAGACTTTACAGATACAAGCTTTACATAGAAAGAAATAAATGCCCACATGATTCTAGCCCTATACATGGAAACTATAATCTGTCAACTAATATACTAACTGTACAAAGGAATATTCTGCTGTGAAATGGAGAAATAAGGAAAGAATTATGGACAGCAAAGCTATCCGTTGACAGCCCCCCTTAAATTGATGCGGGTTGATCAACAAGTATTAATTTGCTACGCAAGAAGCAATGATGATGGCAAGTGAGAGCTTTGCTGAAAATATCAGCAAGTTGTAGTTCAGTGGAAACATGTGGAAAAGTGATAACACGAGCTTCAAATGCTTCACGGATAGAGTGACAATCAACTTCAATATGCTTTGTGCACTCATGATAGACAAGATTGGTCGTGATCTGAATTGCACTTGTATGTAAAGGGGTAGGACCAGTCTGAGAGAAGTCTAACTCAGCAAGCAAGCCACGAAATCAAATAATTTCAGAACAAGTAAGAGACATCGCTCGATACTCAGATTCTGTAGATGACTTAGAGACTCTGTCTTACTTTCTTACTCTTCCAGGAGATCAACGCATCACCTAAGAACACACACCAACCAGTGATAGAGTAACGTGTATCAGCACAGCCAGCCCAGACAGCTTCACTATAAGCAGCAAGACGAGGTGAAGTGCTTGTAGGAAAAAATAAACCACGGGCAGAAGTGCCCTAAACATTGCGTATAAGCCTACGGACATCAGCCAAATGAAGATGACAAGGAGTCTAAAGAAACTAGCTAACTTGTTGTACACCAAAGGAAATGTCCAATCTAGTAATGGTGAGGTAGACAAGACTTCCCACCAACTTCCGGTATAAACTTGGATTAGCAAGTAAGTCACCACCCTCCTCTTTGCGAAGCTTGACATTCAATTACATGGGAATATCAACAGGAGTGGCATCCTGCAATTCACCTATAGCCACCAGGTCATTAGCATACTTATGTTGATTGAGTGAAATACCAGATGGACTACGATGCACCTCAAGACCAAGAAAGTATGTGAGAGACCTAAGATTTTTCATATGAAAGGACTCTGAGAGATGAGTCTTGAGCTGGCCAAGTAAAGTAGAATCAGAACCAGTGATCACAATATCATCAACATAAACTAAAAGGACAACAATACTCTTGTCTGATTTTCGAAGAAACGAGGAAGATACATGTTTGTTTTGCTTGAATGAAAATTGTAATAAAGTAGTTCAAAATTTATTGAACCATGCCCCCGGGGCTTGTTTGAGGTCATAAAGAGAGCGACGAAGCTTACACACATGTTGAGTCGGAGAGGAAAACAATCCCCCGGGGGCGGGCGCGAGGGCGAGCTTCATGTAAATGCAATCGATAAGATCCCTGTGAAGGAAGGCATTCTTGACATCCATATGATGTAGTGGCCAATCATTGGAAGCAGTAAGAAAATAGTACAAATTATAGTCATCTTAGCCACAGGAGCAAAGGTCTCTTCGTAATTGACATCGTATTCTTAATTATTCCCAAGTGCAACAAGCCGAGTTTTGTAACGATCCAAACTCTTATCAGATCGAATCTTGACTGAAAAAACTCATTTGCATCCCCCCAAGTGCAACAAGTCGAGTTTTGTAACGATCCAAACTCTCATCAGATCGAACCTTGACTGAGAAAACTCATTTGCATCCCAAATGAGTAATGGTAGGAGGACAAGGCTCAATGTCTCAAGTGTGATTGGCCTTTAGAGCAGCGATTTCTTCCTGCATAGCTTGTCGCCAACATTCATGCTTGGCAGCTTGTGAATAGGATGTGGGAATATCAAAATTGGACAATGTAGTAGTAAGAGCTGAAATAAAATGACCAGAACTGGAAGAAGGAAACCCATACCGATCTGGAGGTACAGAAACTCGAGGAGAGCGACGTACCATAGGTGCTGGAGGTGCTACAACTGACTGGATCTGGAGCGTGGTAGCCATCGGATGAGATTGTGAGCGAGGACATCTTGTATACACAATACCTAGTTTAAAGCGAGAATTGACTGGATGAAGATCCAAGAACTACTGCTCAAAAGAGGGGAAGACGACTGTAGAAGAGGAGGGCAAAGAAGACACAGGAAAGAAATGTTGATTTTCAAATAAAATAACATTCCGAGAAATACGTGTACGATGCAACGTAAGATCATAGCAAACAAATCCCTTTTGACACACATTATATCCCAAGAACGCACATCTAACAACTTGAGCGGATAATTTATGTCGCTCATGAAAGGGTAAATGGACAAAGCACACACAACCAAAGGTACGGAGATTATCGTAACTTCGTTGCTTAGCAAACAAGCAAAAATAGGGAGACTCCATTTGTAAAACTTGGGAAGGTAAACGATTAATTAAGTGAATAGCAGTTTTCATAGCCTCGACTCAGAACATGGAAGGAACAGAGAATTCTAACAAGAGAGTACGTACCACATCTAGAAGATAACAATTTTTGCGTTCGGCTACTCCATTTTGTTATGAAGTAGCTGGATATCAACGTTGATGTATAATACTTTTAGAAGCCAAGAACTCATGAAACTCATTAGACAAATATTCACAACCGAAATCTGTGTGTAATGTCTTAATAGAAGCAGAACATTGATTTTCAATATACGCTAAAAACACAGTGAAAGTACAAAATACCTCAGATTTAGAGCAAAGAAAGTATACCCAAATGAATCTGCTATGATCATCAATAAAAGTCACATAATATTTAAATTTTTCATGTGAACTAACTGGTGATGGTCCCCAAACATCACTATGTATAAGATCAAAGCAGTGAGAAGCTCTACTAGCATGCAAATGAAAGGGAAGAGTTTTGATTTTACCAAGCTTGCAAAAAGCACACTCAAGAAAGGAAGAACACCGCTCTTTATTACTCAATAAACCAGAGTTCAATACATGAGATAAGATCTGAGTATTAGGATGACCTAAACGACGACGTCACACCATACTTAGATCTAGAACATTATTACAAGCAAAAGAAAAAATAGAAGGAACTTAAGCAAGTGTTGGAACAGGTAAAAATAATGCAAACAATCGCCCCACCTTAGGTCCCTTCGCGATCAGCCTCCCCATTACCTAGTCCTGCACAACACAACCATCACTAGAAAAATTAACAGCACAATTGTTATCAACTAACTGACCAACGAAAATCAAATTTGTGGAAAGTTAAGGAGTAAGAAACACATTAGTAAACTAAGAAGAGACATCTCCAACAGTAGCTATTCGCAAGGAACTGCCATTGGCAATTTGAGTAACAGATTTTCCAGCGTAGGGTTGAACATGACACAAAGTAATGGGATTAGAGGCCCCCGAGTCCACATACCATAGTTTAGTAGAGTTTTTACCTTGGAACCCCATTGCCAAGAATGCTGAAATTAGCATCTGCTGCAACATTTAGGGTGTGCAATGATTCACTGTAGGAAGGGCAATAACAAATGAATCACCTGGAGAAGAGGCATGTGCCGCAGAAAGCGTTGCTAGAGGAACCATGACAGAAGTTTGAAATGCTTGAGCTTGACGATTCTGGGGCGGCTGCGACATTCCTTGATAATGTGACCCTTTTTCTTGCAATAAGAGCAAAATTTTTTAAGACAATGGACAGCGATATGCCCATATTCCTTGCAGCAAAAACACTGCAAGTTTTTGGAAGTCATTGGCGATCCTTGTCCTTGGGCAGCATAAGCCTCAGCTGCTGAACCTGAACTGCCATTGGATTGCTTCAGAGTAGCTTGAGTACTAAAGCGTTGTTCTTCACAAAGTAACTCACCGAAACAAACATCAAGAGAAAGAATAGGAGATCTGTTCAGCAGAGAGGAGCGAACAGATTCATATTTTGGGCGTAGTTTTATAAGAAACTGATCACGCCGACTAGTCTCATGAAGATCCTAAACAGTTGAAAGAGCAACAACAGGAACATCCATTGTAACCAAATCAGTATATTCGTTCCAAAGAGTCAGAAATGCTGAGTAGTAGTCTTGGATGGAAAGACTGCCATGGTGAAAAGTGGCAATCGCATGCTCTAATTCAAAATGACGAGCATCGTTATCTTGATGGTAAGCTTGCTTCAAGTAATTCCACATGGATTGAGCAAAGCGATGAGACCGCAAGTCGGTGACAATATGTGACTCCACCGAACCAAGAATTCAAGACATGACACGAGCATCAAGTACAATCCATGAAGGAGAAGACAATGGATCCTTGGAATTGTCAGTGTGGGATGATGGTGCAACATCCGTGCCATCAATATGGCCCCAAAGATCTTTTTCCTTGAGAAAAAATTCAAACTGAAATGCTAAGGTAGAGTAATTTTTTCCTATAAACTTAACACACACAGGTGCGGAATCCATCGCAAATCAGTTAAACCCGAGACAAAGCAAACAAAAAAATAACCAAATGAGACCGAGATGAAGAGAGAACCCAACACCTGCTATTGTGCGAGAAGAAGCAAGAAGCAAGAATCTATCAAAACACACAGAGACGCCAGAATCACCACCAGAGGACTGCTCCGACAGTCACAAACACACAGAGGCGCCGGAATCACCACCAAAGGACTGCTCCGACAGCCACCCAGCCACAGAAGTGCCAAAATCACCAAGAGAGGGTTGTGCCGATAGCCACCCAACCACAGAAATGTCGAAAAACACTAGACTAGAAACACGAATGCCAAAAGTTTCGAAAAAAATCAAGGAAAGCAAAAAAAAAATTAAGAGACAGCTCTTGATACCATGATTAAGTGTTTGAATATGGTTGATCTGCCCTGGCCTTGAGGATCTTTTGCATTATATAGACTTTACAAATACATGCTTTACATAGAAAGAAATAAATGCCCGCATGATTCTAGCCCTATACATAGAAACTATAATATGTCAACTATTATACTAACTGTACAAAAGAATATTCTGCTGTTAAACGGAGAATAAGGAAAGAATTATGGACAGCGCTGTCCGTTGACACCCTGCATAAGAAAAGAGAGTTTAATAACATCATCTACCTCCTAGTTGAATGATTTATTGGAACCTGCTAAAAATTCAAACAGGCAGTACTTTTGCCCTTCAGCCCAAAAATGAAGAAATAAGTATAAAAAACTCAAATGCTATACTCCACTAAACTCTACAAGTTGTTACAACTGTTCAATTCCGGTAAAAGAAGAAATTATCCAGCAAAAGAATCCATATCACCATTTTTGGCAACGTCACAATTTACCTGAAAATTAAATGGTTAGGCAAAGGTAACAAGAAATGGAGATTCTTGCTCAACCCCACCATCGAAGAATTAAGGTAACGACCAACAAGACTAACAAAAACATCAAACGTTGTCCCATAAACATTGTACGACTACCTACAAATGCTTGCCATCTTAGTGCGGTTTAAAGAGAAAAAGGCTTCAGAGAAGTTCGATGAAATTACAAAGATAAGAGCAGGTGGGCTGTTAAGCCAATGTACAATTGCACGTATGACATACCAGGCCAGTTTGGTAGCATTTCAAATAGTCACAAGCAAGCCCCACTGAGCCTTAAATTCAGATGCCAATATAACTTGAGTTTTCCTTTGCTCTCACATACAAAAAAAATGCATTATTTGTTTTTGAGAGCCCAAGCACCAGGTCCTTCATCGAAGTCAGTCAGTGGAAACAAGATGTTGTATGTTAGACACTGCTAATACCAGTGAACTGTCTGGCTTTAACACAAAGGGGTTAGCTGTCAAGGAGAGTTTATAACTTCATATTGGAAGAACAGAACCAACTCCATCTGCCAACCACATGCAGTCAGAGACTCGGAATCCATAATGGCTGAGTTTGCAGTTCAATCCCTGACCTTTTGTTCCAACACATCGATCAAAATTCTTAGGACTGGAGAAATTTAGGATGATTATCACGGTTGATACACAAAATTCCTAGAAGGATGAGCAGAGACAGGAGAAAAAGTACAACGGAGAATGCTAGAACATAGATTCAAAATACACCAATGCTAAAAACATAAGCAAGTAGCCATGTGAATATAAATATAGCCATTTATCAATCTTCTCAGCACAAAAATGCCAACGGCCCTACAATTTGCAGGTTGATGAAAGCACTACTGCACTTTGCATACCAAGGGGGGAGAGAGAGATACTACGGAAATTATTTTTTAGAATTTAAATATTTCATTTTGTAAGTATTTGAGAAGTTAAGTATTGCAGTGCTTGACTGCCCCAATACCATTGTGTAGTTCCATAAGAGCGTGTCATCATTTAGGTTGTGTTTTCGCTATCACTTGAGAATAACATATAATTAGATGAAGCATAACAGGCTAGTTTTGCTGTATCCTTCTCTGCAGTCAAGTAATAAGAAAGGAGGGTCATTGTTTCAGCTGAATATAAACAACTATAAAGTTGTTCCTGTGCTTGGGATACAATTGTTATAGAGATACTTTTATGCTTTCTATATCTAGATAGTATATCAGACAAATAGATAACGTGTACAGTAAATAGACTACCGTAAAAAGACTTAACGTGTAAATAGCAGCTAACGTGTATAGTAAAACCAGCGGCAATTAAGCGCTGGCTTCAATGCTCGGTTGTAACCCTTTTCTATATAAATGAAGGAAAACAGTAGAAAGAGGTATTCAGACCAATCTTGACATGGTATCAGAGCCCCTAGTCTGATATTCATCTCTGTGATCTTAATCCTTGAGTGTTGGCTTGTTGCGACGGGAGGAAATTTTTTTTTTCTCGCTGTTTCCGCAAGTTTCTTTTGCTTTCTTTTTTTTTTGGTATTCTCGGTTGGGAGTCGGAGCTGTCTGTGGTGTTTTCTCTTGTGGGCTTGAGTATTTGGTGGCTGTCGGAGTTATCTTGGGTGTTACGCACACTGTTTTGCCTTGCGGGCTCCTTCTTTTGGTGTCTTCTCGTGGTGGTTGGGCAGCTGTGGGGCAGTAGGCCATTTCTGTGGCAGACGGCAGTTTCTGTGGTGGTCGACTCCTTCTGTGGGTGGCTGTGTGGTGGTCGGCTACGTCTGTGGTGGTTGTTGGTGCTTCTCGGCACTTTCTGGGTAGTTTCTGGTGGTCGGCTACGTCTTGTGGAGGTCCGAAAGTTTCTGGGTGTGGCTGTGTTGCAGTCGGGTCTCTTCTGGTTTCCGTAAATTTCTGGGCAGGTGTCGGAAGTATTTCTCCTTCGTCCGTAAGGTATTTCTCTTCAACAACTGATTTTTGGGCCCTTGTTTCGTGAAGTGCCTATTATTCTTGTGCCGCTGGGTCCTTTATTTTTAGTCTGGGCATTTTAGTTTGGGCTCCTCGTTACCGTGACTTCGAGTTTGGTTTATTGTGATCCTAATCTTACCACTTATTTGATTGACTACTTAAGCATATTTCTCTAAGTGCTTTTCATCATGTCTATTGAAAATACTATTGTTCGCTTTACTGGAAAGAATTTTCCTATGTGGGAATTTCAGTTTAAGATGTTTTTAAAAGGAAAAGAATTATCAAATCATATTGATAATTCTACTGAAGTTCCCACTAATGAAAAAGAATTTGCTCAATGGGAGGTCAAGGATGCCAAGGTAATTTCTTGGTTATTGGGGACGATTGAGTCTCACCTTGTGACCAATCTTCGTTGTTTTACTACGGCTCAAGCTATGTGGGATTATCTTCACCGTATTTACCACCAAGATCATAGTGCTCGGAAGTTCCAATTAGAATTGGAAATTAGTACTTATAGTCAAGGCAATTTACCTATCGCACAATTTTATTCTGGTTTTATTAACCTTTGGTGCGAGTATTCTGCCATTGTTCATGCTAAGGTTCCCACTACGGCACTCGCGGCTCTTCAAGCAGTTCATGCTGAGAGTCAACGCGATCAGTTTTTAATGAAGCTTCGACCCGAATTTGAGACCGTTCGAGCTGGTTTGTTGAACCGTAATCCGGTTCCTTCTTTGGTCATTTGTTTGGGAGATTTGTTGCGGGAAGAACAACGATTATCCACTCAGATGGGTATGACTTCTGAGAAGGTCTTTTCTGAGACTATGAATGTAGCTTATGCAGCACAAGGGAGAGGAAAGAACAGGTTGCAATGTTTCAGTTGCAAGGAATTTGGTCATATCGCTCGCAACTGTCCTAAGAAAGTTTGTAACTACTGCAAGAAAGAGGGTCATCTCATCAAAGATTGTCGAGTACGGCCTCAGAATCGCCAATCTCAAGCTTTTCAGGCGGCTGTACAGTCTTCTTCTTCATCTTCTGCGCCACCTATTGTAAGCTCTGATTCATCTGTTCTCACACCAGCAATGGTCCAACAGATGATTGTGTCTGCTTTTACGGCCTTAGGCCTGCAAGGTACGGGTACTAACTCAACTTCTTGGATTGTTGATTCGGGCGCTTCTAATCATATGACTGGTAATACGACGGGTCTCCATGGTGTTCGTAAGTATAGAGGCATGCAAAATATTCAGATTGCTGATGGCAGTACTCTTCCTATTACTGTAGTTGGTAATTTGGGCTCTTCATTTCGCGATGTTTTTGTCTCTCCTGGATTGTCTACCAATTTGATTTCTGTTGGACAATTGGTAGATAATAATTGTGATGTTCACTTTTCTCGTGGTGGTTGTCTTGTGCAGGATCAGGTGTCGGGGACGGTGATTGCGAAGGGGCCTAAAATAGGACGTTTATTTCCCTTACAGTTTTCTATTCCTACTATTGTTTCTCTTGCTTGTACGACTACTGCCAATACTAATGAAGTTTGGCATAAGAAATTAGGTCATCCTAATTCTGTTGTCTTGACTCATCTTATGAAACATGGTTTTTTGGGCAATAAAGATTCATTTTCTTCTTCTCTTGTATCTTTGGATTGTGCTACTTGTCGTCTTGGTAAAAGTAAAACTTTACCTTTTCCTGCACATGGTAGTCGTGCGTCTAACTGTTTTGAGATTGTGCATTCTGACGTTTGGGGTGTGAGTCCTATTATTTCTCATGGTCAGTATCGTTATTTTGTGACGTTTATAGATGATTATAGTCGATTCACCTGGATATATTTTCTCCGTTCTAAAGCTGACGTGTTTTCTGTCTTTCAAAAATTTGTTGCGCTTGTTGAGACACAGTTCAGTACTTGTATCAAAACTTTACGCTCCGACTCAAGGGGGAGTACATGTCTCATTCTTTTCAAAATTTTCTTCAGCAAAAGGGGATCATTTATCAGCGTTCTTGTCCATATACTCCTCAACAAAATGGAGTCGCTGAGCGTAAAAATCGTCATCTCTTAGATGTCGTCCGTACTTTATTGATTGATTCTTCTGTACCTTCTAAGTTTTGGGTAGAAGCTTTATCTACTGCTGTCTATTTGATCAATCGTTTGCCTACTCCTACTTTAGATTATGATTCTCCATATTTTCGATTATTTGGCATATCTCCTGAGTATCAATACTTTCATACCTTTGGGTGTGTTTGTTTTGTTCATCTGCCACCTGTTGAGCGTCACAAGCTTGCTGCACAATCTGTCATGTGTGCCTTTATGGGATATAGTCCCACTCAGAAAGGATTTATTTGTTATGATGCTCATGCAAATAAATCCCGAATCTCACGGAATGTGATTTTCTTCAAAAATCAATATTTCTTTCAGTCTCAGGTTATTTCTAATCCTCCTATTACTCTTCTTCCCGCTTTTGATGATGTGTCTTCTTGTATTAAGCGATTTCAACCAGGTATGGTGTATCATCGACGTCTTACCCCTTCTTCAACGCCCCTTCCAGACACTGATCCGTCACCTGATTCTACGATTCCTATACCTCGGCAGTCCACTCGGGTTACACATCCACCAGATAGACATGGTTTTCCTCACACCTCGCTTACTGCCACTCTAGACACTATTTCTGTTCCTCACTCTTATACTCAGGCATCCACCCAAGCGTGTTGGCAGCAGGCCATGCAAGAGGAAATCCAAGCTCTTCAAGACAATCACACTTGGGACCTTATAATTTGTCCCTCTGATGTCAAACCTATTGGTTGTAAATGGGTATACTCAGTCAAGTTTCGAGCTGATGGCTCACTGGACAGATATAAGGCCCGTCTCGTGGTTCTTGGGAACCGACAGGAGTATGGTATTGATTATGAAGAAACATTTGCACCTGTTGCAAAAATGACTACTGTGCGGACTATCTTGGCACTTGCTGCCTCGCAAGGGTGGTTTCTTCGTCAGATGGATGTAAAGAATGTTTTTCTACATGGAGATTTGAAGGAAGAAATCTATATGTCTCCACCTCCCAGCATGTTTGCCACACCTTCCTCAGAAGTTTGTCGGCTACGCCGATCCTTGTATGGACTGAAACAGGCTCCGCGTACATGGTTTGACAAATTTCGCTCTAACCTGCTTGCTTTTCACTTTACTCAGAGTCAGTTTGATTCCTCTCTTTTTCTTCGCAAGACTTCCGCAGGAATCGTATTGCTTCTCGTATATGTTGATGATATTGTGATCACTGGCTCCGATACTGAGTTAATTAAGCAATTACAACAACATCTCAAGGCCTCTTTTCACATAAAAGATCTTGGTCCCCTACAATATTTTCTTGGCCTTGAGGTACAACTTACTCCAACTGGTATGTTGTTACACCAGCACAAATACACGCAGGATGTTATTTCATTGGGTGGTCTCCAATCGGGTAACTCTGTTTTTACTCCCTTGGAGGTAAATCTTAAGCTTCGTCAAGAAGAAGGGGAGCTTTTATCAGATCCATCCTTGTATCGGCAGCTTGTTGGGAGTTTGAACTACTTGACGATTACTCGTCCTGACATTTCTTTTGCTGTACAGCAAGTTAGTCAATTTATGCAGGCTCCCCGACATCTTCATTTAGCCGCTGTTCGTCGCATTCTCCGATATCTGAAGGGCACCTCTACACGCAGATTGTTCTTTCCTAAAGAATCTTCCTTACAGTTGGTGGGATATAGTGATGCTGATTGGGCCGGATGTGCAGATACTCGTCGCTCTGTTACTGGCTGGTGCATGTTCTTAGGCAATGCACTCATTTCTTGGAAGAGTAAGAAGCAAGACAGAGTTTCCAAATCCTCTACTGAGTCTGAGTATCGTGCTATGTCTTCCGCATGCTCTGAGATCACATGGCTTCGTGGGTTATTGGGTGAACTTGGTTTTCCTCAGCTACATCCCACTCCTCTTCATGCTGATAATACAAGTGCTATTCAGATCGCCGCTAATCCTGTCTTCCATGAGCGTACGAAACATATCGAAGTCGATTGCCATTCTATACGTGAATCCTTTGACAAACATGTGATTACACTCCCTCACATTTCCACTGAACGTCAAACTGCAGACATATTCACTAAAGCTCTTTCTCGGCATCGGCATCAGTTCTTGGTTGACAAATTGATGCTTCTTGATCCACCAGCATCAATTTGAGGGGGGATGTTATAGAGATACTTTTATGCTTTCTATATCTAGATAGTATATCAGACAAATAGATAACGTGTACAGTAAATAGACTACCGTAAAAAGACTTAACGTGTAAATAGCAGCTAACGTGTATAGTAAAACCAGCCGCAATTAAGCGCTGGCTTCAATGCTCGGTTGTAACCCTTTTCTATATAAATGAAGGAAAACAGTAGAAAGAGGTATTCAGACCAATCTTGACAACAATAACTCTTATGCATAGGTACAGTTAAGAAAAAAATATAATATATACAGGTAGAATTCACAGAAATATTATTCCCAGTCGCTCTAGATGTATGACCACCAAAGAAGTAAACAGCCCTCGCTTGGAAATGCTCCAATGCAAATCCTGGCTGACTCAGGAATACACCTAATGAGGGAAGGAAAGGAGATTAAAAAGAAAGTCCTAAAAAGCTAAAGCTAGGAAAGCATAGGAAGGCTGTCATCCAATGGATAAGTGAATTATAAAACAAAGACTTGAGTTCTTCCACAGTCAGCAAATTGGGACAATTTTCCATAACATCTCACTGCGGTGACCCTCAAACCGCCCTTTCCAACATGCTAATAGATCCATCGGGCATCCAGGCATCAATCATGGGAATCCCATATAGGCTAAGCACTGTCTGCCACAACGAGTTCGATACCTCACAGTTAAGTGAGAGATGACCACCAATTCCCCATCCCGCTTGCCCATACAGCACCATTCTACCAACAAAATAGATCTCTTCCTTCTTTTGATAGGTAAAATGAAATATCTCTTCTTCAATCCATACAGGGTAAGAATCTTCTCCAGCACAGCCGTCCAGACAAAGAAGTTGTTCTTGAGGGAGCCTTGCTCATCCAAATGGTCTTCCATGGAAAAGAGATGTTACTGTGGGAAACTAATGCATTATAA
The DNA here is from genome assembly GCA_961763995.1 of Juglans cinerea. NCBI lineage: Eukaryota > Viridiplantae > Streptophyta > Magnoliopsida > Fagales > Juglandaceae > Juglans > Juglans cinerea. Next base: position 24,580,321 of record CAUIVZ010000001.1, on the reverse strand, counting down.
AACGAAAACTTCAAACACCCCTCAGATGGATATGCTCCAGCACAACTTATCTACACCACTCTATCACTATATGAAAGCATACAGCCGAGCATAAAAAAGGTAAAGTAATCCACCTCACAATCCTGAATCGCACATGTAAACACCATTTCCCATTCAGGAGAGCCATTGGACAGCTGTAAATTGCTCGGCGCCGATGCTTCCTTGGCCCTGGCAAGGTTAAATAGATCCGAGAAAACTTCTTTGAGGGGCTGATCTTTGCACCATACATCATACCAAAACTTCATCTTGAAACCATCGTCCAATTTTTCGTATATATTAGATTCTACTCAGAAAAAAATAAACCTTTGAATAAAAACAAAAATTTGACCCTATTAAAATCCATCACCTAAAGCTATAAAAAACTTGATGTATATATTTTATACATTCTACTACAAAAAGCTCTAATCAATAGAATTTGATGCATCTTTTTTCCCTCTTCGCAAGTAAAACCAAATTAATACACTATAAGCGCAAAGGACAAACTCATGTACACAGGGAATTTACAAAAGCAAACATCAAACAAAAGCAAAGAGCAGGAAAACGAGCACAAACCACTACAAATTCATAATTATTTATTTATTTATCAAAAAAAATCATAATTACCTACATTACCAATATAGTTATCAGAAGCAATCTAATATATTATTTATGAAATTATATCATATAGCCATACTACTAATTTAGTTAAAAAGGTACTGCTCTCTTATTACTTACAAGGCTACAAGACTCGCTTGTGTAGACCCAAAGTTTTAAGAAAAACATGAAATACTTCCTACTAACTAAACAAGACTCCCAACCAAAGAACTGATAAAATAGAAATTCTAAATAAAAAAATTGCTAAAATAACCATATAAATATAATTTCTAATATATAGCATTTAAAGGGAAATTAATTAGTGAATATCATGCAGGCTTCGAAACTCTTCACGTCAATCCTCTAACAAGCTATCCCCACCACAGACAATTAAGATAGGTCAACTTGTCTACAAGGTAAATCAATTTCCAAGAATCTTAACAATAAGTGAAATGTTGGATAGTAAACATCAGCTGGGAAACTGAAGATAGACTTTTAGATGCATGCACCTTCAAAAGAAATCTAAAATATTTTTTTTCATCATATTACCAATAAAAAAATCTAAAATATGTTTTTGAGCCAACCTCCGGTTTGGTGTAACCACAACTGAACTTGTGTCAAACTTCCAATTTTAGTGCTAATGCCCCTCACAATTATCAAGTTTTATTCTGTTCCGAATTTAAGGTCCAAAGTGTAAAATCATAATTTTATTCCAAAATGGTTTCATCAAGGGGTGACAACTTCTAGACTCAATGCTTGTAGCTAGCAAGTGCCTCGATAGCTGAGTCAGATCAGGGATTCCAGGTGTGGTCTACAACTTGATTTGGAGAAGCCGTATGACATTCTGAATTGGGGCTATGCCTTTTTCTTGTACTAAGGAGATGTGGCTTTGAGGAGAGATGATGTGAGTGGATAGCACACCGTATTTCTGCTATGCATTATTCAATTTTGATAAATGGCACTCTCTCAGGTTCTCACTAGACTTGCAACAAAGGAATCCTTTATCCCCTCATCTTGTGTTCGCCAGTGAATGCTCATTTTTGCGAGGCTACCCAGGATCATATCCATCATTTGTGTAGTTTATACCTTTGCTTTAAAGCTGTTTCTGGACTGAAAATCAATTTAGGCAAGAAAGAGTTGTTACCAGCTGAATTGGTAGACAACATTGGTAGTTTGACATTTATTTTTGTTGTGGGTATCATATCTACCAATGAAGCATATGGGTCTTCCATGGGGGGTGCTATTTAAGGATAAATCCATCTGGATGGCATTTTGGGCAAAAGTGGCAATATTTATCCGCAGGCAGGAGGCATACTTTAATTATGAGTACTCTATGAGTCGCTCAACTTTCCTACTTATCTTGCCTCTATTTTTCTTCCATGGTGGTGTAGTTAGCGTCTTGAGATGCTTTAGAGGGATTCCTTATAGGAATGAATTCAAGTTTCAAAGGTGCCGTTTGAATAGTGAATTAAGAATAGATAAGTTGGACAAAAGTTGAAAGTTGAATAAAATATTATTAGAATATTATTTTTTAATATTAGTATTTTTTGGAATTGAAAAAATTGAATTGTTTATTATATTTTGTGTGGAAATTTGAAAAATATGTAATAATGAAATGAGATGAAACAATTTCACTATCCAAAGATTCCAAACGGGGACCCTAATCTAGCCATCAAAGGTTGCACCCAAGCTTCTCCAAGCAGTTTGTGGGAAGAAAAATTGCTTTTATCAATAAAGCGTTGGTGGTGAAATGGTTATGGAATTCTGATGATTGATGGTAGATGCAAAATATGGTAGCATGTGGGGTGAGTGGTGACCATATGCAGTTGGTGAGCCTTATGGAGATGTTGCTATGTTGGCAAGAGTTCAAACAACAAATTCTAATAAAGTCTCAAGGCCTTGGTTAGTGAATCTGCAAGATTATCACAAGACTCAACATAATCCATGTTTATAACATTTATAACACCATCAATCAAATGAGATCTCGCAGTACTGTGTTTACTTCTTATGGATTTGGATTTACCATTATAAAAAGGGTTTTGTACTCTACCAATTGTAGCAGTACTATCATAATGAGTTAATATGGGTGGAACTGGTTTTTCCGGGAATCTCATGTAATAAATCTCTTAACCAATTCGCTTCCTCACTTGTTGAAGCTAAAGCTATAAGCTCAGCCTCCATGGTTGAGTTAGCAATAATTGTTTGGTTTTTAGACTTCCAATGTATAGCACCACCACTCAAGGTAAACATATAACCAGTAGTTGAAAGAGAATCACCTGATAAGGTATTCCAATCGGCATCACTAAAACTTTTGAGTACAGCAGGTATTCCAAGGCATGACATAAATGTGCATGCCAAAAACTTAAAGAAGAAAGCATATAAACAAAACCATTTGATGCTTTATTCTCAACATTCAATTTAAACATTACATCACACACATAGCCCTTGCCCACAAAAACTCTATTTTTTTTTTTTTTATAACCGTGGGTGTCCAGGCCAGCTTGCGCACACCTCAACTAATCCCATGGGGCCCTGAAGTTAACGACCAGATAAATCTCCAGTGGCCCTAAGGAGACTTGAACTAGTGACCATTGGAGAGCAAACTCAAGGCCGGACCAGCTGAGCTACCCCTCAGGGTTCACAAAAACTCTATTTTTCGTAATAATATATTGATCAGATTCAATAGTTTGTTGAGCAAAAAACTCAACATCAAATTCTTCCTCATAGACAGTGTATAGAGCACATCTTTGATGGTCAATATACATCTAGAGGTAAATTTCAACTCGACCTCACCACTTCCAACAACCTTGATTTTATTTGAATTACCAAACATAATAGTTTCTCTTCTTCAAATGGAGTATAATTTTTTAACCAACCTTTATCATAGTAGACATGCCTATTGGCATCGAAATCAACCCACCACCCTTCAACAAATCGAACCATGTTAATGTCAGTAATCATTGCCACAAATGGTTCATCAGTTATGTTAACTTAAGCATTATTTTCTCGCTTTCGAAACTTGCAAATTCGAACATATTGCCCACTTTTGTCGCAGACAAAACAAGATGAATTTTGTGAAGAGGGTCCTTGATTCTTACCCTTTTGGCTTGGAGAGCGCTTTTTGTGAGATCTACTAATTTTTTTTAAATTCTTTCTTTGTGGCTTCAAAAAACTACTTCTTGAAATCTAACCCTTGGGCAAGATGCCATTTTCATAAACTACATTTACCTTTGTCGCAAGAACATATGAGATGTTCAACAGGCTTATATAGAAAAGCACATTGCACTTCCATCTTTTGAAATTGGATTCCTTGGAATGGAAGAGCTTATTGAGATCTCCAAAGCTTTCCGTGCATTTTTCGATTGTAGGCTCCATCTGAAAACTCCTTAAAATTATTAGTGAAGTACACAATAACGTAATAAAAATTACAATGAACTTAACATTCAAACGAAACCAGTTTGGATTGAAGCACGGAAATCTCACTCTCTTTAAGGAGATTCAAGCCCTATGCGGTATACAAAATTTCAAATGAATCAATGCAGCATACCTCTTATTGACTTGCATCCTTTAGGATACAACAGCCCAACTAATCGTCGTATAGCTCAAACCTACTCTGCACAAGTGGTTGAGCCTAAAACTATACTAAAAGAACACCTCTTTTTTGTCTAGAAAAAACTCTAAAAAATGTATCTACATAAATTTTTGTTTCTCTTCTCTAAAAATGTTTCACTCTCTTTCGTACGAAAAAGAATGAACACCACCCTACCCAATTGAATTCCAACGGCAATTCAACCAAAAAGCAATATAATGAATAGTAGATGTTTTAGGGTACGTTTGGATAGTGAGAATACTTGAGAAGTGTTGAGAATATTTGTGAATAGTTATGAGTAGAGATTGGAGTGAGTTTGTGGGTCCCATTGAGAGTATTTTGAGTTGTTGACTTTTGGGTGGATAGTTGAAAAATGTGTGGGTCCCATAAATATTATAGTGATTTTATTTTTAGTACTAAATATTATAATGATTTTATTATAGTGATTTTTTTAATATTAATAAATATTGTAGTGATTTTATTTTATTTTTATATATAATAATGATAAATATTATAATGATTTTATTTTTAATTTATATATAATAGTGATAAATATTATAATGATTTTATTTATATATATATATAATTGTGAAAAATATTATAATGATTTTATTTATATATATATATATAATATTGATAAATATTATAGTAATGTTATTTTTTATTTATATATTATAGTGATTTTATTTTTTATTTAAATATTATAGTGATTTTATTTTTATTTAAATATTATAGTGATTTTATTTTTTATTTATATATTATAGTGATTTTATTTTTTATTTATATATTATAGTGATTTTAATTTTTTATTTATATATTATAGCGATTTTAATTTTTATTTATATATAATAGTGATAAATATTTTTTATTTATATATTATAGTGATTTTATTTTTTATTTATATATTATAGTGATTTTATTTTTTATTTATACATTATAGTATTTTATTTTTTATTTATATATAATTGTGATTTTATTTTTTATTTATATATTTAGTGATTTTATTTTTTATTTATACATTATAGTGATTTTATTTTTTATTTATATATTATAATGATTTTATTTTTTATTTATATTTAATAGTGATAAATATTATAGTGATTGTATTTTTTATTTATATATTATAGTGATTTTATTTTTTATTTATATATTATAGCGATTTTATTTTTTATTTATATATAATAGCGATATATATTTTTTATTTATATATTATAGTGATTTTATTTATTTATATATTATAGTATTTTATTTTTTATTTATATATTATAGTGATTTTATTTTTTATTTATATATTATAGTGATTTTATTTTTTATTTATATATTATTGTGATTTTATTTTCTATTTATATATTATAGCGATTTTATTTTTTATTTATATATAATAGCGATTTTATTTTTTATTTATATATTATAGTGATTTTATTTTTTATTTATATATTATAATGATTTTATTTTTTATTTATATTTAATAGTGATAAATATTATAGTGATTTTATTTTTTATTTATATATTATAGCGATTTTATTTTTTATTTATATATAATAGTGAGAAATATTTTTTATTTATATATTATAGTTATTTTATTTTTTATTTATATATTATAGTGATTTTTTTTATTTATATATTGTAGTATTTTATTTTTTATTTATATATTATAGTGATTTTATTTTTTATTTATATATTATTGTGATTTTATTTATTTATATATTATAGTATTTTATTTATTATTTATATATAATAGTGATTTTATTTATTATTTATATATTTTAGTGATTTTATTTTTTATTTATATATTATAATGATTTTATTTTTTATTTATATGTAATAGTGATAAATATTATAGTGATTTTATTTTTTATTTATATATTATAGTGATTTTATTTTTTATTTATATATTATAGCGATTTTATCTTTTATTTATATATAATAGTGATAAATATTTTTTATTTATATATTATAGTGATTTTATTTTTTATTTTTTATTTATATATTTAGTGATTTTATTTTTTATTTATATATTATAATGATTTTATTTATTATTTATATTTAATAGTGATAAATATTATAGTGATTTTATTTTTTATTTATATATTATAGTGATTTTATTTTTTATTTATATATTATAGCGATTTTATTTTTTATTTATATATAATAGTGATAAATATTTTTTTATTTATATATTATAGTATTTTATTTTTTTTTTATATATTTTAGTGATTTTATTTTTTATTTATATATAATAGTGATTTTATTTTTTATTTATATATTTTAGTGATTTTATTTTTTATTTATATATAATAGAGATAAATATTATAATGATTTTATTTTTATTTATATTTAATAGTGATAAATATTATAGTGATTTTATTTTTTATTTATATATTATAGTAATTTTTTTTATTTATATTTAATAGTGATAAAGATTATAGTGATTTTATTTTTTATTTATATATAATAGTGATAAGTATTATAGAATGTTTGTGAATAGTTATGAGTAGAGATTGAAGTGGGTTTGTGGGTCTCATTAAAAGTATTTTAAGTTGTTTGGCATGTGAAGTATTTTCAAAACTACGAGAATACTTGGAAAGTGTTGAGAATAGTTTGGTACCCAAATATAGCCTTAATCAACCAACGGCAATGGGCAATTAAACAGCCAACGTTTTAATACCCATAAAGCACTCAACGTTAAGAATTTAATAATCGCTTGCAGACACGGTTACACACTTGAATTCAAAAAGAAACAAAGCCGTATAAGTCTAACTCCAAAATTTAAGAGAGAACAAATTTAAGGAAAGCTTCGCAACGGTAATGATATTAAAAACGTTACTAATAAGTACTATTTATTAAAAAATACCAACACCCTTAATTCTCAAACACTCTCACAAAAGCAGAGGAAAGAGTTAACAGCGAATACTAAGGTACCAATAAAAGAAAAGATTGATCAATCATATCATATTCTCTTCAAGAAGGAAAACATTTAAAAAAAATGGATGCATCTAACCTCCAGCTTCTGTTCACATCTCTTTTTCAGTACACAAGAAATATTTCAACTCCTAATGTAGCTACGAAGAAGGCATCCCGCCATGCAAATCCATATCTTTTCTACCACTGAGTGCTACAAACTTATTGTAAAATAACAACAAGGGACATTTATCTATCAAATTCGAACCATCGTAAGCTTCTTTGAGAAAAACAGTACTTCTTGCACCTTTATTAGTGATGTAAAACATACCATGATGCTTTATCAAGCAAAGCAATAATCGAGACGGTAATAGATACTCGGAATAAAATGCATCCAACTGGGCAGATGTCATCCTTTTCTCCATGGTCAAACTGAGGAGCTCATGAAGAACTGCCACCACTCGTTTTCGAGCCTTTGGATCTTTAGCTTCAAATCTCCTAGCATTTAAGTACGGAGAAGGAAATTCCATTTTCTGCCACTTCTCAAGTTCCGCAAGATAACTCATGTTTGGCCTGAAGCCAGCTGGGAAATTCAATCTAAAAGCGAATGGGCCTTGATAGTTACCGTCTTTCGAGATTCTAACCTTTTTTTGAGCCCCGGCAAAGTTCATAATCCCTTCGCGTGCTAATCTTTCCTCACGGGCAGTGACTGCCAGTAAAGAATCCCAGTTTTCCAATTGAAGATAACCCTTCCCTTTGACTTCCTTCACTGAAAAGATATCTGGGTATTTTGGGATCAATGACTCTTTGAAGTCACTCGGCAAACCCAATTCAGACTCGATGAATTCAATTTTTTCTAGTGGTACCCGACAATCAACTGATAACATTAATAGTTTCCTTAGATTCTTAACCAGAATGGGTTCCATCATGTTTCTGGCTTCAGCTTCGTCATTTGCAATCTTTTGCGCTTTGCCAGTAAGCCTAACAGAAGGTGGTGTTGTGCTACCGCCATCAACGCGGAATATTGACGGATACTTCTCAATGACAGTCATAAAATTCCATTTCTGAACAAACCCAACTTGTTTTTCAAGGTCTCTGAGAAGGAGCGAATGGTGCTTTTGAGATTGGATGATAGATTTGAGCTGAAGGATTAAAGATGGCTTCTTCTGCAAGTCCATTACTTTGTCAAGTTCATGAACTCTGTGATAGATTTTCTTCTTGGGTCTTCTTCCTCCACTTGATTTGTGATTCACTGGAATCAACATACAACTATTCTTTAGAGCATGTTTTGTATGCACAGAAGATTTGCGAAGCTGGTTTAAGCTCAACGACATGCTTTAGTGCAATTTGAGAGAACAAAAAAAAAGGTGTCTCTGGAACCAACCGTCGAACACTCAGAGTGCACGAAAACTCAATCCTACGGAAATTTTCTCATATTAAGAATATTTTCCTTTCCTGTGCCGGTCCGACATCATGTCTCCAGCTTTGTGCACCGAGCGCGGATACAGACTGGATCAAATCAAATATACCAACATTGATAACATTATCCAGTTTAACCGAGCGGAGGAGCTTCTGGTGACACACGGGGCCGCGCCGCGCAGGATGGCCGCGGCGGAGCCCTAATCGCGAGAGAGAGGGACAGAGAAGAGAATGAAAGGGGGAGATAAATCTGAGAGAGGGAGAGTGAAACCGGACCGGGAAACCGAGAAGGATGAGAGGTGTGGTCGCGGCGAGGCGTGGTGGCGGAGGTGGCTGCTGGTGGCGCGTGAACTGCAGGCGCTGAGGCCGAAGGATGAGAGAAACAAAGGGGGGGAGAGAGAGAGAGAGAGAGACAGGGGCTAGGGTACACGACGTTGGGTTGCTACGCCGGTGGCTGGAGGTGGCGCTGGCTTGCGAGGTGAGCCACTGCTTGGGGGTCACGGGCTGGATGGGGAGGGGAGACAGAAGAAGTAAAAAAAACAGGGGGAGGGAACTAAGGCCCCGATTACAACTCATCTGTTCTTTTTTTTTTATTCGGTAAAAGACTTTATTCATTCATATAACAACTCTAAGAGTAATGCTACATACAGTCGTGTAATGTGCAAATACCGTACAGTCGTTTTAAAAAAAGGTGAGGTCCACTATTAAAAAATTAATTTCTTTTCATGTGGATCTCATATTTATTCACTTTTTTCAAAACGACTGCACGGCGCTTACACACTCACGACTGCAAAGATCATTCTTCAAACTCTAATTACACATGAGAGTTGTCCAACCAAATATGTTGAGCAATAAAAGAAGGAACATAAAGCATCCACATTTCCACATCTTGTACTCTCCAAACATGTCTTGCTTGCTCGTTTGGATGTTAGAAGTAGCTCAGCTCAACTCAGTTCACTTTGAGACCTCATTTGTCATCCAAACGCATTTTGAGCTAAGTTTACATCCGTAAAAGCATTCAACTCATTTTATATTGTAGACCGACATAACCCATCCCTGACTTTGCAAAGATTGTTGACTTTGTCTGCCAGTGATTCCTATGAAAAAAACAAATGAAAGGAAGCGGATAAAAAAATTAAAGAAAAAGTAATAGGAAAAAAAAAACTTGAAAGAAATGGAATTGTAAATACTCTCAAAAAAAAAAAACCAATGGCTGCTCCAGCTCCACGTTTTGAGTCTTTGACCATTGTTTTCGCAGGTGCGAATGGCTGCAGGGCACACAAATGCAAAGTTTTTTTCTTTGCTGTATTTGGCGCCGGAAGAGGAGACTATTTCAATTTTTCTTGTCAGATGAACAGTATAAAATAATGGTAGGACCCATTTCTTTTACAACTTCTCATAAATATATATACACTCATCTTAACATTTAAACTCATCTTAAGTGGACCCCACCAAATTCATTCAACCATCTCAACTTACTACTATTCATAGAGAACTCAACCTAACTCAACTCAGTTCAACATCCAAACGCAACCTAAGAAATGAGCCATTTGATTCCCCATGTGTGGAACATGTTGCACCCTACACTCTTGAAATTGCTAAAGCATTCTCTTCATCTCATAAATGAGGTTTCCTAACACTGATAATGACTCCCCTTCTGTTTGTAAGGCCTCCACTAATATTAGACTATCACTTTCTATGATTATCTTAGAGAAACCCATTTGGGAGCTGAACTGTAAACCTTTAAACATAGCTAGTAATTCCACTGATTCAGCTTCCAATACCTCTGGTTCTGATTTACAGACTGCCATGATAACTTGGCCATGTTCATCCCTTACCACATCCCCCACACCTGCCTTTTGATAATCATAGAACATTGTCCCATCCACATTGAGTTTGAAAAAACCTGAGGGAGGAGCATTCCAACAAGGAGTAGGTTTCGAACCTGGAATGTTACTGATAGCTAAAACTGGAGGCTGAAGACTCAATGCATGATTGATAACAGCTTCAGGATTCTCTTTTGATTGCTCATAAATCAACTTGTTACGTCTATACCAGAAAGCCCAAGCAATGAGAAAAAAATCTTTCCAGTTGTGATAAGTCACCTGTTTCCAATAACTGTCTAGCTTTACCTTTAACAGAATCAGTAGGATTAAGAGTATTTATTGCAGGCATAAACATGTTCCAAGCAGCAAGAATATCAGGACAGTTAATAAGTGCATGAGTGAGATCTTCATTATGGGACCCACAGAATTCACATTGAGCAGGTTCCACAATCTTTCTTTTAAACAAATTGTGTTTAGTAGGTAACCCATCTTTACAAGCTCTCCATGCAAAGATCTTAATCTTTTGAGGGATATGCATTTTCCACAAAGATTTCCATAACTTCTTATCATCATTTCTTGTAGAGTTTTCTGGTGCGTCCTATGATTCCAAGACTGTCATGAACCTGTATGCACTCTTCACACTAAAATTTCTACTCCTCTCATGTCTCCAGAACCTTACATCTTCATACCTACCAGGGCTTAGCACAATCTTGAGAATATCAACAACAATGTTTGGATTGAAGAGGGCTCTAACCTGTTGAACATCCCACCACCTCGTGTGTCTACCAATTAGGCTTGCAACCTTCACTGACATGTCAGTCCCTTCACAGAGAGCCATCTCAGATTTCAAAGCTTGATGTCCTAGTACCCAAATGTCCTCCCAAATTCTAGCAGTGTTCTCATTCCCAATTCTCAGTTGACACCCTTTCAACGGGATCTTTCTTGCCTCCCATATCCCTTTCCATGCATAAGATGGGTTAAAGCCCAGTTTTGATTCAAAGAAAGAGCAGTAGGGAAAATACTTAGCTTTGTAATTTTGATGGAGGAGGGACTTTTCATTCTTTAAGACCCTCCATGCTTGTTTAGCAAGTAGAGAAGAGTTAAAGCATTTCAAATCTCTAAACCCCATTCCACCTTTAATTTTTGGTTCACAAAGCTGACTCCATTTGCACCAGTAAATTTTCCTCTCCTCAGCCCTCAGTCCCCACCAAAACTAAGCCAAGAGCCTCTCCAAGTCTTTACATAAACTTGTTGGCAATTTAAAACAACTCATTGCATAGGATGGGATTGAGAGAGCCACTGCCTTGATCAAGATTTCTCTTCCACCTATAGACAAAAACTTATCTTTCCATCCCTGCAGTTTCTTCCATACTCTCCCTCTAAGTTCAACAAAAGCTATATTGTCTTAGATTTCCCCACAATAGGGGGCAATCCCAAGTATTTCTCATATTGTTGTGTTGAGCTTCCCCCCCCCCCCCCCCACATTGATAAGATGTTCCTTTTGACAGGTTCTGTTACATTCTTACTAAACAACACTAAGGTTTTATCTTTATTGATTTTTTGTCCAGATGCCAATTCATATCTATGCAATAGTTTCTTGATATTTGTACTTGTATCCACCTCAGCCTTACAGAAAATGACTGAATCATCTGTAAATAGTAGATGATTAATTCTAGGAGCACCCCTACACACCTTAATCCCTAGCACTGTTTGAATTTCATCAGCTTGTTTTAGCAACCTAATTAGTCCCTCTGCCCTCTGTACAGAATAAGAATAGGTAAGGGGACAAAGGGTCCCCTTGCCTAATTCCTCTAGAAGGTATGATAGGACTAGTAGGTGCTCCATTTATCATTACTGAAAAGGAGACTTATTTTACACACTTCATGATAATTCCCACCAATCTGCTACTCAACCCCAACCTTAGCATGATCTCTTCTAAGAAATCCCACTCGACCCTATCATAAGCCTTTGACATGTCCAATTTCAAGGACATAAACCCCTTCTTCCCCTTTCTCTTCTGTTTTAGGAAGTGCACAAGCTCATATGCTACTAGAACATTATCTGTGATTAGTCTCCTTCGTACAAATGCAGACTGTGTTACAGAAATAATGGAGGGAATAACTCTTTTAAGTCGATTTGTTATAACTTTAGAGATTAATTTGTACATGACATTGTACAAACTAATTGGTCTAACGTCAGGAACATGAATAGCATTCTTCTTTTTAGGGATTAGAACTAATAAAGTATGATTTAAGGCACTCAGGACATACACCAGTATTCAGGACATTAAGGACTGCTGCAGCAATATCACCACCAATGGCATGCCAATATTTCTGATAAAAGAGAGGGGACATATCATCAGGGCCTGGGGCTTTGTTAGGATGTATTTGGTTTAATGCATAAGTCACTTCTTCAGCTGCAAACTCCCTTTCCAGCTCCAAATTCATCTCAGGAGTGAGTCTGCTTTCCATCCCCTCTAAAATATCCAATGCACCCCTTTTTGAAGAGGCTGAAAAGAGTGATTTGAAGTAATCAATTATTAGTTTGTCCCTTCTTGCTCCTTCTCTCCACTGGCCTTCATTATCTTGAAGTTTTGCTATATAGTTCCTTTTTTTCCTCTATGAGGCCTTAGAGTGAAAGTATTTAGAGTTTTTATCTCCACTTTGCAGCCATAATACTCTCGACCTTTACTTCCACAACAATTCATCTCTTTCCAACCAGAGTTGGACTTCCTTGCTGGCAGTATTAAGATCCTCAGCTCTTGCACAGTTAGGGTCTACACTTCCTGCAAGGTTTGTAATTTTTCCTTTGCTGAGGCTAGATTTTTATGGACCAAACCAAAGCATATACGGTTCCAATTGTTCAGCTTGTTACTGCACTCCGTAACACTTCTCATTGCCTCAACCATGTTCCCATTACCTGCTCCATCTTGCCACACACCTTTTTATGATTTCTTCACAATCTTTATGCCCCACCCACATTGATTCAAATCTGAACATTTTCTTCCAACTCATATCATCTAATCTTATTTAATCATTACAATTTTTTTAAAATTTTCACATAAAATAAAATAAATAATTCAACTTTTTCAAATACCAAAACAAAAATAATATTAAAAGATATATTCTAATAATATTTTATTCAATTTTTAACTTTAATCTCATCTTATCTCATCTATAAAAACAAACGAGATCAGTTTTAAGAAATTGATATTCGCGCGCCCTACATTTTGGAGTTGATTTAAATGAGATAAATTCACTGAAATAAAAAAAAAATAATAGAACATAAAATAATTACAATTGGAAATACACTAAATTTTAAAACCAAACTTTTTATTTTTGATCTAAAAATAATATTCTTCATCATAAAATAAAATTATGAGTTGTAATAAATATTTCTAAAATGAAATAAAATCATTTCAATAAAATGAACTACCAAAAATAGATTTTATTTTCAGGGCTCTAAAATTTAAATAGACTTACTAGAAAGTTAGGTTTGGTCCAATAACACTAAGCTACATTTGGTTCTCAAACTCAGTTGAGCTCAACTAAGTTCAGTTTAATTTTAAACTGAGTCTAACATCCAAACACCCAACTCTCAAATTACTAAACTCATTCCAACTAAAAACCTTCTTACACGTGGGACCCACAACATTTTTCAACTTAAAACATCTCTATACGCGGGACCCACAATCTTTTTCAATTTCCCATAAAAAGTATTAAATTCATCTTAACATCCAAGCACACTTTAAACTCAGTTTAGATGGGCCCCACATAACTCCCTCCACAACTCAACTCACTACTATTCATAAAGAACTCAACTCAGTTGAACTCAGACAACATCCAAACGCAGCCTAAAAATACCTCATTTAAAATAATTTTAGACTTTTTTCCTCTCTAGGTTATCCCACGTAGAGGTTCTTTTTCTTCTCTAGTGCAGGTTTTCTATTCGGGCTTGATGGAGGAGAAGTTAGAGGTCCTTTACCAACGCCTGAAGTTGACAGAGTGCGAGCAAAAGGAAATTATAGTGGAGACACAGAAACTAGAGGATGTTATTACTCGAGGTGGGAAGTGTTTGATGGTTCAACATTTACAGCATGGCACTACAATAAAGAAGTGCTCAAACAGATGATGAAGAAAATATGGAGACCTGTGAAAGGTATTCAGTTTAGAGATTTGAAGGCAACACTGATGCTAATTGAGTTTGAGGATCTCAGGGATAAGAGTAGAGTTGTGTGTGATGGTCCATGGTCTTTTGATAAGCAATTGGTACTGATCAAGGAGGTAGAGGGCAATCAACCAATTCATCGTATACAACTTACTGAGGCACTTTTTTTGGATCCGATTGCATGATCTTCCTCTTAGTGCAAGAAATGAATACGTGAGCAATCTCATTGGTAGTAAGGTGGGACAAGTGGAGGAAGTGGATCTGGAGAAAGGGGAGATGGCATGGGGGGAATTCATGAAGGTACATATGTAAGATTGATGTTACCAAACCCTTACTGAGGGGCAAGATGTTAAACCTGAGATCAAATGAACAAGTTTAGGTTCGTTTCTCTTATGAGAGACTCCTTGATTTTTGTTACTTTTGTAGTCGAATTGGCCATGGTCATAAAGACTGTGAGGAATGGCAAGGGGACAACCAAGAAAAGACTGAGATGGAAAATCTCCCTTATGGGCAGTGGTTGCGTGCTAGTAACACTGGGGGACGATGGGATAGATGTGAATAGAAAAACCAAATTGGGCATGCATCTTCGATTGGTACTCCTGCGAAGGAGAAACGAGTAGCGAATTTCAGGGGGACAGAGCAAAATGTTGGGAGTAAATCATGGCCCCAAAATTCTTTTGTAACCGCTGAGGACTCGGAGTTGATAACGGAAGAAGATGCAATTCCACAAAGGGTGGAGGGAGAGCTAAAGATTCCTGAAATGGCTGAAAACTCGGAGTTGATGATGGATGAAACTGTGATTCCACAAAACATGGAGGGAGAGTTTATGGCGCCGGGAGAAGGGGTGGGAATTTCAAATTCTATGAATATGGATCATGGGCTTGAGAGACTTGTGAAGGGAACTGGGCCTGGGGTGGACAGTTTGGTCAACTCTGGGAGAGTCCATTGTCTTACTAAGCCTAATGTGATGGAGGGCAAGAAATGGAGACGGTTATCACACATTAACCAAACCTAGATGAATAAATCCCCGTTGAAGATTGGAAACAGAAAACGAAAACACATTCTGGGTACTGAGGAAGATACAGTCAGAGGGGCGAAGAAGCATCATACTTCGATAGAAACAAATGAGAATCAGAAGAATGTTCATTAGGAGATATCGGCAGTTGCTGGGTCCCAGCCCTACCAGACGCCATGAAAATCCTCAGCTGGAATGTTCGTGGGCTTGGGAACCCTCAAGGCATTCGCACACTTCGCGATGTGATTGTGAATGAAGGTCCCGACATTCTGTTCTTTCAAGAAACAAGGTTGAAAACTCAAGCAGTGGAAAATTGTTAGTAAGCTTGGTTTTACTAATTGCCTAGCTGTAGATTGTGTGGGAAACAGTGGTGGTATTGCTTTGTTCTAGAGTAGGGAAGTTGATATGGATATTCAAAGTTATTCTGCTAATCATATTGATGCCTTGATTAAAAATGTTGGGGTTAATAGAAATAACTTTTACCTTACTGGGGTATATGGTCATCCTGAGGCACATCTGCATTATAAGATTTGGGATATTATTCGCATATTACATAGTAGTAGAGGAGGGGTATGGCTGATGTTGGGTGACTTTAATGAGCTTTTAAGCCAAGCTAAGAAGTGGGGAGGGAGGATGAGACTTGAGAAACAAATTATTGATTTCAGAGATGTGTTGAATGATTGCTCTTTGAGAGATTTGGGATTTAGTGGGCCTATGTTTACATGGTGTAACCATGGAGAAGGAAAACAATGCCTTAGTGAGAGATTAGACAGGTTTCTTGCTAATGTTCAGTGGTGTGCTGAGTTCCCAAATGCCAGAGTATTTCATGGGTCTGTAGCTATTCAGATCACTTGCCAATCTGGATTGAGATTGATGGGGAGACAATTCAGCAGAGGAGGCCTAAGTTGTTCAGATTTGAGGCTATGTGGGTAGGGGAGAAGGGTTGTAATGATATTGTGAAAGATACTTGGAAGGAAGTTGGTGACAGAAATGATATGGGAGCTTTTATGAATAAAATTTCAGAGTGTGGACAAAGACTTCTGTGGCGCCCCCAGCCCCGCTTGGGATTGGATGGTGACTGAAATGCTGGGACATGTAACACAAGGCTACACACCCCTCATACATGATAGATAATATGTTATGCACCCAAGTACACTAGCAGTATGCAATAACGTAGCAGTAGAGAAATAGTAAAGGTCGGATAAACTAAGCAACGCGATAAGCAATTCCAAAGCACATGGCACCATACTAATATCATATCCCAACAGTGCCCAAAACATAAACATGTATCATAAAGATATAACATCCCAAAATCATAAAGTATAGTTTAAATCTCCCAAAACACGGGACCTCCTCAAAACATAGTTCCACAAAATTTGAGGTCTAAAACCATAAGTCCTATTTCTCTTTCTTTTTTTTTCCCACAAAATAACATAAGTTCTCGTACTCTTCAAGAGGGTTCGGGTTTCACATGCTTTTCCAAGGTCTTATCTTCGTCCCGATTTTTACACTGCCTGAATTCTGCAATGAACTAAGTATTCCAAAGATCTCCGGGTCGATGGCCTCGAGTCGCTCTAGGATGGAGGGCTCAGAATGACTTATAGCCATTTTAGGCACGATCCTTTCCGGAGGAGAATGTGCCGTTCTCTTCCTCTTGGTCATGGTCGTCATCTACTACACCTGTCACAACTTCTACCATTCCGGTTGGAGAATGGTAGTAGAAACTACCACAATAAGATTTCAAGAAATCTCAGTAAGTAATCACACAATACACCACAGTTAACACAAGCATACAAGAGGTATATCATGAAATGTGTGCATGGACATGTACTTGACTTATGCCTTTGACCAGAACTTGACTTGTAAAAAAACTTAACTTTTCATAAAAACTTATTAACTTTTCTTATTCACGTGATCTTAATCAGAACTTGCCTTTTCAGAATATATCAGAAGATTTGCATCGAGTGATCCTTATCACATAAGCTCTTAATTCTTGTTCAGAGGGTGGACACAACACCATTCCCCTTAGCACCGCGTGTTCCTGCTAGTTACCGCACCATCAACGGTCCGTAAGTCGTGATGAATACGTCATAAACATACATTCATATTAACTCGACCTTACTTCGTCGGGTTACATGCCTTATGCACCCACTAGCGTTAGGCGCTTCCTCGCTCCAGCATTCTTTGAAAAGAATCCATTCGAGGCTCGTCGACGGTACTTTATCGACCCAAGGGTTATCACTCTATTCTTAAACACTCCAGAGTAGACATAGGAGTTTCACTAGGACATTCCCCCACCCTAGCACTTGGGGTCGTGATAAAACTTTTAAACCCTTTTTTTGAAAAACACTTTCTTTGAAAACACTTTCTTTGAAAACATTTTTCCCCAAATGCATCTGACATAAGACTTATAACATGTGTATTTACACTTGACATATGACATATGAAATGCCGTGCATGAAATGTCGTGCATGAAATAACCAAGCATAACATGTTCATTTCATAGCATGATAACATAAACCATATGAGATATCAAAACACATACATGGACCCATGAAAAAGGGCATTGGCCGAAACATATAGATGCAAAACATGAAGATTCATCACTTAAACATGCTTCTTTTTCAAACATATTTGCTTAGAAATCAAAGCATAACGAAACGAAGCATAAAATCATGGTGTTTGACCGAAATCTGAAACTTCTAAGACATGGTGTAGCCGAATCATCAAGTAACACAAATCAACCACAAGGTTTTCCTTAAAACTGAAACATGCATTGAACTTTCTTGTCATTTTCATCTTAAAACTGAATCATACATACATGTAATATTCATATTCTAAGATCATATAAGCATATTCAAACCAACAAACAAGAAATAGCAAACATAACAATGAACGGATTTACACACTCATATACAAATATTAATCAAGAGTAAGTTGACTGTATACTTACAAAACTTCATGTAAAGAAATACTAGCAAGCTGTAAATCCAATATACTACATTAGAAAGAGTATCTAAAAATCATATTTCGTGTTCTCCAATGTGTGAGGATTTATAGGGCATCACTTGATCTTAAACCACTCGGCTTTTAGAATTCTTAGGTCAAAAACCCCTTTATTCCATTCGTGTAGTAAAACAAAAATACATGTGGTGATCGAAAACATGGAGGATGAACTCCCCCCCCCCCCCACTATTCAGCTTCACGGGTTTCTTAAAAACCCTAAGTCATTTTCCAAGAAATCGGCAAAAAGTATGTGTGTGTGTTCTATCATTCTCGAAGTCCAATGAGATTTGAATCTCATTTTCAGGTTGAGAAAGTGACATGTGTGTGCCAAACTAAGAGAAAACCGATCCTTACCTTGTCTATCCTTGATGGTGCCAAAATTCCCTCTCTTGAAAGGATCCTCCTTGTTTGGTTGGAAAGAAAATACGAGAAAGTGAGAGAACCTTCAAGTGAACATGTGAGAATTGTGTGGAGAGAGTGAGAGTTCATGCAAATTCTGAAAAATGGCAAGAGAAAAGCTCATAGGCGTATACCCCTTCCTTTTTATAGTAGTCTCATCACTTCTCTCCTTGGTTGCTTCCAAAATCCTTGCATGGATGACAAGTGGCATAGGTTTCTTCTTTCCCTTTCTCTATTGCCGAGAATGACTCTTAGAATTCCCCACTTGAATTGCATTGGGAAGGAACATCTTGGGGGTGGCGTGTAGGGTTTCTCCTTCCTTGGCCGAAATCTCCTTCTTTCCCCTTTATGCCCTTTCTTTCCTTAAGCAAGTGAATCTTTCTTTAAGGGTATATTTGTCAAACATCTCATGCCTCTTCCTTTTCCCAGCAAGCAACCTTTGGCATGGATAACAAGTGGCATTGGGCATGTGTCATTGCCCTAACCGTCCACTCCTTCTTCCATTTCCCAAGGTTGATGATTCATCTTTCTAGTGCTCCTTCCCTAGGTGACTTCTCATGTGCCATTGGTCTAAAAATAATCTAAGTGACAAGTGGCAAGTGCATGGGGTGCTTGGGAGTGTGTTAGCTAAAACCCTAACGGCATATTTGTCCTTGATACAAAAGTCCATTCATCTAATCTTCTAGAAGCTTAGTGCATGCTTGACACTTGGCAAAAACCGACCAAATTCGAAATCATTTGTGCTCCCCTTCGGTTCCCATGCAGATTTTCTAGAAAAGCTCTATTTCTCTTCCCTAGGCTTCCCTTCCTAAGAAATCTACCTTGGAACTCGAATTTTGAGCAAGACAAGGGTTTAGGCGTGTGGGAAGATGGGCTAGCCGAAAATCCCTTAGTCTTCCTAGGTTCCTTTTGTCTCTTGATTCATCTAGAAGGTTTCTAACAAGTTGACAAGTGGTAATTCCTCTAGGGTAGGCATGCAAGCCACTTCTTGGTGCTTTCCTACACTTCTCTCTCCCCTTATCCCACTATCAAGTCTAGATTCATAGTGTAACACATACATGACACATGGTACTAATGACTAAGATTTGGGTCATGGGCCTAAAGCCATTGGGCCTGAGTTTCTAAATAGGGCCAAAAATTATAAGGTAAATCTAGGGTCACTCCCCTCTTGGGCTCAAATCACTAAATCAAAGACTCTGAGGCCTTCCAAGTAACTAAGGCTCCTAAAATGCCATGGCAACCAAGAATAAATTCTATGGGCCATGTTTAGACAAACTCGGGTCATCACAACTTCAAAGGTGGAATCAGAACCATTTTGGTAGAGTCAAACAAAATTTGAGGAAGGCCCAAAAAAGACTACAAGATCTGGAAGTTTGTGATCCTAGGGGTACTGATAAGGAGGCCCTTGCTGCTGCTAGAAAAGAGGTTCATTTATGGTTGGAGAGGGATGAGCTGATGTGGCGTCAGAGATCCAAAGCTTTGTGGCTAAAGGAAGGTGATCAGAATTCTAAGTTTTTCCATGCTAAAGCTACAAGCATGAAAAAAAGGAATCATATTCTTAAAATTCAAGATGACAATGGAGTGGGGAAGAATGGGGATGATAGGGATCAAGTTATTTTGGATTCTTTTACAAAGTTGTTTACTACTGCTGATCAGAAATGGCCTATGGAGTTCTTGTTCAATTTTAATGGAAGAGTTACAAGCCAAATGAATGAGGGGTTAGTTGCAAGGTTTTCTGAGCAAGAATTGGTACAAGCACTGAAGCAGATGCATCCTTTGAAAGCTTCAGGTCCATATGCTATGGCACCATTGTTTTATCAAAAGTTTTGGCCTGAGGTTGGTGGAGCAGTTACTACAGCTATTCTGAAAGCTCTGAATACTGGTGAGTTTCCTATTGATTTGAATCACACTTTTATAACATTGATTCCTAAGAAGAAATCCCCTACAAAAGTGGCTGAATTTAGACATTAGTCTATGCAATGTTGTGTATAAATTGTTATCTAAAGTCATTGCTAATAGACTTAAGAATGTTCTTCCTTGCATTATATCAGAATCACTGAGTGTTTTTGTCTCTGGCCGTCTGATTACAGATAATTTGCTCATTGCTTATGAATTAATTCATTTTTTGAAGTACAAAAAAGTAGAAAAAAAAAGGCTCCATGTCCCTTAAATTAGATATGAGTAAAGCATATGACCGTGTTGAATGGAGTTTTTTAGAAGCTATTATGATGAATATGGGGTTTGAGAGACAATTTGTGAATTTGGTTATGAAATGCATTTCCACAGTTTCATATTCAGTGTTGATCAATGGGATACCTAAGGGTCCTATCATATCAACTAGAGGTTTGAGACAGGGGGATCATTTATCCCCTTATCTCTTCTTTTTGTGTATTGAGGATTTGATTTCTTTATTGCATAAGGTTGGACTAAGAACAGAATTTCTGGAATCAAGATTTGTAGGGGTGCCCCTCGGGTAAACAATTTGTTGTTTGCAAGAGCTATTGGACGATTATAAGAAAGCCTCTAGGCAGAAGATTAATAGGAAGAAAACTTCTATGGTTTTTAGCTCTAATGTGACTAATGATGTGAGGATTGAGATAATGGATATGTGGGGTGCAACCTGTGAACAGTAGCAGTATGAAAAATATTTAGGTTTGCCTCCAGTGGTTGGAAGATCTATACCTACATATTCCATGAGTTGTTTTATGTTACCTTCTACACTTTGCTTAGAGTTGGAATCTATGATGGCTAGACTTTGGTGGGGTCAGAATAATGAAGAGAGGAAAATCCATTGAGTTACCTGGGAGAAGAGGTGTGAGCCTAAAGCAAAGGGGGCCTGGGTTTTAAAGATTTGAAATCCTTCAATCTAGCATTACTTGCTAAATAGGGATGGAGAATCCTTAATGTTCAAAACTCTCTCTTACACAAAATATAAAAGGCAAGATATTTTCACAAAAATAGATTCTTTGAATCTAAATTGGATGGAAATCCTTCCTATGCATTGAGAGGAATTTGGGAGGCTAAATATTGGCTGCTCAAAGGGTGTAGATGGAGGATTAGAGATGGGAAGACAGCCAAAATGTGGAAGGAACCTTGATTCCTGGTTTTAGTGATGCTTCCTTGGTTGTTACTGATGCTGATGCACTAAATGAGGAGGATATTGTGAGTGCCTTACTGGACAGGGACAGTAACTGGTGGGATGTAGCAAAAGTGAGAGCTCTATTCAATTCAAATGCCTCTTTTGAAATCTTGAAAATCATTACATGCCCTGGAAATCAACCTAATAAATGGTTGTGGTCTCTTGAGAGAAATGGCCTTTTTTAGTGTGAGAAGTGCATATAGACTAATCAGGCAGGGTGTTTAGAATTATGTGGCATGCTTTGATTAGTTGCCCTTCCATTAGACATCAGTGGAATATATTTCTGCCTGTTATGCAGAATGTGAAAGAAACAAGTTCTATTTTTCAGATTGCTTTGCAATTCCAAGCTACTGGTAATATAAAAGCTTTGACTAGCTTTTTCTCTATACCTTGGGGATTTTGGTATAGGCACAATAAGAAGCTGCATGACCAAGTGGTACTTGAGCCGAGGCAAGTGGTGGAGCATGCTCTTTCTCTTCAAGGGTTGTTCTCAGCTACAAAACAGTGTCTCAGTACAGAGATTAAGAAGTTATGTAGATTGACACTACCTCCTATTGGTTTCTTGAAGTTAACTGTAGATGGGGCTATGTTTCGAGATCAACATAAAGCTAGGATTGGTGAAATACTGAAAAATGAGAATGAGAAAGTTGTTATGGCTTTAGCAATAGGGGTGGGCAGCGGGGCCCCGCACCCCGCCCCCGCCCCCATCCGCCCCACCCCCGCATGGCTGGGCAGGCAACCCCGCTCATCCCATGTGGGGGCGGGGCCCCCCGCCCCGCATCTAGAGCCCTTAGCGGGGGCAGGTGGCAGGGAGGGCCCAACCCCGCCCCGCATTTCCCCCACCCCACCCCTGCTTACATTTTTTATATAAACATAAATATATATATATTTATATTTTACAAATTCTGTATATATAAATATATATTACAATTTGTTAGACTTGTTCACAAAATATGCACTGGCAAATTTAAAAACTACATAGTTTAAAAACTAATACACTATAATTTATACAAAATATGCACTAAAAAATTTATAAATTATATAGTTTTTAAATTATAGTCATATTTACAAAATTTAAATTTATAATTTTGGTCTAAAAATGTATTTTTAATGATTTTTAGACTTAGAAATAATTTTTAAACCAAGTCAAATGTAGTATATTTTTTTAAGTAGACAGAGGCGGGGCGGATTTCCGCCCTGCACCCCACCTACCGAGGCGGGGTATGTGATACCCTGCTCCTTCTTCTTACGTACGGTCCTTCCTTCTTACGTACGCTTTTCTCTTTCTGACGTAAGCAAATCCCGAATGCAGAGATTATGTGATCATCTGCCTTTCTCACTAGCAACTGCGAGCCACGTTATGCGTGTTGAACCATGATGGCGTGTCTCGAAAGATATCATGTGACTTCTAGGGCACGCCCAGTGTTTTAAATATGTTGGAAACATTTATAAGGAGTATTTACAGTGTTATTGAATTAAGATTTGATCTTAAATACGACAATCATAATATTCTTGAAGAGCTCCAAAAATATTATAATTGCCGGAAATCATTTTAATATTATTATTAAAATGATTTCAATTATTTAAGATATTATGAGATTTAAATTATATTGAGAACTTTTATTAAATTAAATGGTTTAACCCTTTTAAATATGTTAAGTGAGACTTCATCATTTTATTAATGATGAAGAATATTATTTTATAAACTAAAGTTAGTTTAAAATAATATTCTATCTTAATTCCTCTAAGTGCTTTTAAATAAGTTAATATTTACGCATGTTCAAATCAGTGTTTTAATCCCTCACCGTAAGATCGTTGCGTAGACCCCAAGACGAAGGGACTGGGTTAAATACCCAGACCCCCTCTCTTTCTCCCTTATTTCCCTCAGCTCCCTCTCTCTCCTCCTTCTCCCAAGCGTACAACGTACGCAGACTCCCTCTCCACGCCGAACGGCTTAAGGCCTCAGCCCGCGCCGTCGTGCGCCACCAGCTCTCACCGCCGGCACCACCGGTTGCCCCTCATGCCGGCGAGCTCAACCATGGCAGCCCCTCTCTCTCACGCTCTCCCTTTCTCCATTTCGGAAGTGCACTGCCCGTATGGGCTTGGTGCACGTAGTGCCGCCGTGCGCAGCCCTCCAACGCCACCATCTCCACGGCAGCTTCCTCTGCCACCGGCCACCACTCCCCAGCGAACTCAGCCCCTGTTACGCAGCCACCTTCCCTCCGTCGCACACACGCACACACAAGGAGACCCACGCACGGCTTCACCGTGCGCGGCCCCTAGCGTTGCCGTACGCAGCACCCACGGCCACCTTGTGACACCATAGACCTCCGATCCCCTTCCCCGAGCTCCTCCACGTGACCCACGGCCAGAAGCTCCCTCCTCCACCTCACGGTTCCCCTCTCACGCACGCACGGGTTGCACGCCGTGCACCACCGTGCACTGCCACCCACGGCTGGTAACCGCCACCTCTAGCCTCCTCAGGCCACCACCAAGTCAACCCAACCTCCCAAGGCCCCGATCTACCACCCACGAGAGCACACTCTCTTTCACTCTCCCACGGCTTCTCCTCCACGATATGGCCAGATCCGCCACCGTGAGCCACCGTGGCGCCACCTCGACGCCACCACGAGATCCACCGCACCTCCCTTAGCCGAGCCCTAAGTCCAAACCACCACTTTATGTGGTGGGTAATCACTGCACATGATGGACAATCACTGCGTGTGATTGACCGCCACTGCACAGGGCTAGAGCCGTCGTGTTATGCTCTTCACCGCCATCACAAGGCCACCACGAGCCCTTTCAAGACCACACCTAGCTATCCAAACGCCCAAATGGTCCCCGTACGTGAGTTAGCCGCCACGTACGACTCTTCCGACATCATCGGCTATGACGGTCAACGAGCAACGCACGGGTTGTGGACTGTGCTGTTAGTATTAATGAAGTTGTGGCATTGTGATGTGGAGTTGTGTGATGAAGTGTTGGGCATTCTGTGTAGTGAAGTGTTGGCTTTATCTGTGTTGTATGGAGGTGCATTGTGCCGTGTAGTGTGCTGTGAAGTGTTGGGTGTATTGTGAAGTGTTATGGACTATGTTGTGTAATGCAGCTGTGGGGTTTGTGCTGTAATTATGGAGTGGTTGTGCTATGCAGTGTAGTTGTGGGGCATGTGTTGTATGGATGGCGTGGCATTGTGTGGAATGGGAAGAGTACACGCTGGGTGTACTTTGTATGTGGCGTAATGTGAGACAATGAGAGTATATGTAAAATATACCCTCCTGGCATATAGTAGAACGGGATGAGTACACGGAGAAGTGTACCCTGTGGGTAGTGCGTGTAAAAGGAGTACACGTGGAATGTACTCCATGTGGTGGATTGATGCACCATATGGCGTGTATGCCATAATGGTAATGTGGCGTGGTGTATGTGGAACGGGAAGAGTACACGTTGAGTGTACTCTGTGTGGGGTATGATATATGAAGGGGATGTATGTGGAATGTACTCCGTATAGCAGATATGCCATAATGGTGATGTGTATGTGGAATGGGACGAGTACACGATAAGTGTACTCTGAGTGGTGCAGTGATGTAACGTGTATGGAGTACGTGTGAGGTGTACTCTATATGGCATAGTGTGTATAAAGGGAGTACGCGCGGGGTGTACTCCATGTGATGATGTGACGCACCATATGGCAGGGATGCCATAATGGTGATGTGTCGTAGTGTGTATGAAGGGAGTATACGAGGAGTGTACTCCATGTGATATAGTGATGCACTATATGGTGAGTATGCCATAATGGTGATGGAGCGTATGTGGGGAGTACAAGTGAAATGTACTTCATGTGATGGTGAGATGCACCATATGGCGTGTATGTCATAGTGGTAATTTGGCGTAATGTGTATGGAGTATATGCAGAGTGTATTCCATATAGTGGGGTGATGCACCATGTGGCGGATATGCCCTAATGGTGATGTGGCGTAATGCATGTGGATGGAGTACACAAGGAGTGTACTCCATGTGATATAGTGATGTACCATATGGCGAGTATGCCATAGTGGTGATGTGGCGTGGTATGTATGTATGGAGTATACGTGGAATATACTTCACGTGGTAGCGACACTTCGTGTGGCGTGTCGTAGAGATAAGGATGGTTATGTGATTGATGGGCGTAGAACGTGATGGATAGTGTCGGGAACTGTGGAACAGTGTCCCGAAGTAGTTATGGCATAGCCTATAGTCTGAGGTGGCAAGTGTCACCGTGATGGGCTTATGGCTAGGAGTATGCGCAAAGTAGCGGAACAAGTACAAGAGTGCGCAGCAGAAGCATGACTGAGGAATGTCACGAAGTGACATGACTACTGACAGTCGTGCTTGTGATGGGCGAAGTAGTGGAACAAGTGTAAGAGTACGCAGCGGAAGCATGACTGGGCAACGTCACGAAGTGACGTGGTTACTGACAGTCGTGATTGCCATGTGGTGAAGTGGTAGGGTATGAATGGCGTAATGGGAACGTGACAAAATGTCATGTTGTGTCGGGAGTACGTAAGGAATCGTACTCGCGATGAGTTAGGAATTTATGTACCAGAGTGTTGGGTAACGCGACAAGGTCACGATGTAGCTTGGGAGCAGTCTCGAGCTGTATGACGTGGCATAAGACATGGTTATGATTGGAGTCTTGTCGTGTTAAGTGTTGGGATGAACTGTCAAATGGACGGGTAGCATGAGGAGCCATGCTAGCCGGGTTAAGAGAAGGTTGGTATCGGAGTATGACCCTTGTCCCTCGAAGCTGGTGATCAACGTGTTATATATGTTGATCTTAGGTGATAAGGGGTAGAGTACATGTGTAGTCTGGTTAGACACATGTGCCGGATGGATTCACCATATTAATGGATAATCTATCCTGAGTATAGTTACATGGTGCTTAAGCCTCAGAGTTGGCTTAGAGTCGTATGGCTTGTCTGGATGAGAATGAGGATTTGTATGGGCTAAGATGCAAGAAGAAAGTGACGGGTGTACTGTCTAAGGACGGGATGCGTGACTTAGTTGGTTTGAGTCATGCATCGGAATGAGGTTAATAAGAAGAATGAGACAGAGGCCTTAGTGTCTTAATCCTAAGGTGAATCATGAGTTCACTTTAGTGGATGAGCACTCGAGGCAAGACCTTGAGTTGGAAGATGGGGTGATCGCAATGGGTCCCCGAAGGTTTTAATATAGTAAAGGGCATGTAAGTGCACGGGATAGAATGAGAGTGTTCCAAGTATAGCGTAGTTCTATTTATAGTTCAAGTTGCTTATGTACTAGATAGAGAATGACGTTAAGGTTATATGTATGCATGTAGGTTGCCATCTGACAAGCATGAATGGACTGAATGACATGCAAGTAGCATGGAGTCCAGGTAAGTGTTACGTTCATACTCTTCTAGAGTTTTCAAAGATACAAGAAACGTTTTTCCTTTAAGATGCTCACGAAAAGAAACAAAAGACGTTTTAAGAAAGAAAATGTTAATTGTTAAAAGGTATAAGTATGTACGGCCCCTCCTTGGCAGCCCCTTTTTACGCAACCAAAGTATTAATTGTACGCATGTGAATGGATGACTATACGCTGTATCTATTGTATGTATTTTCTAAGAAAATCCATAAACTGATGAAGATGCATGAAGGGCATGACAACGGATGCTTTTGTGAATCCTACGAACCAACGCTCTCATGTGCGCCACGAGGTGACTCTCGTTGATACCATGAGAGACGACGTTCAAAGGTGACTCTTATGGGATGCCACGAAAGCCGACGTTTAAGCCCATGTATGTTCTCAGATGAAGTTTTCAAAAATGAACTGTTAAAGAAAAGATAGAACTGAAATGAACTGAAAGAAGAAAAGACAATTTTCGGGCTTACGCCCCAAACGATATTTTCTCACGAAAAGAAATGTTTTCTCATGAAAAGAAAGGACTGTAAATGAAAGAAAGAACCGAACGAAAGCCTCAGCTCTATCGAGCTGAAATGTACGAACGAATGCATGAATGAAAAGTAGGAAAGAAAGAAATGAAAGCATGAATATATGAAGATACGTAACGGCCACATGACTGAAAGGAAAGGGTACCAATGAATGGGCAGATTGCAATGCCGGGTAACTAGTACTGGAAGTGCACCCAGTGCTGCCCCCTATGAAAAGGGATTCCCCACCCGTGGCCACGGGCGGAATCCAAGTCCAAAGGAAGACCGCTAACCCCAAACACACGGGGCGTAACAGTGTGTACTGGCCTATGAAAGTGGTAAGAACGAATGGGTGTATGCACGCATGTACGAAAGCATGAATATACGAATCTTTAAGAAATGAAGGCACTGACGGGGGACACATTTTTTTTAAAGAAAGGAAAGTCTTTTGAAAGAAAAGCCCCGTCCAGTGACGTTTTCAAAAGAACGCACGTAAACATGCACGAACTCTTGCAGAAATGAAGGCACTGACGGGAGAAACGTTTTACGAAAAGGAAGCTCATGTTTAAAAGAGAGAAAAAACTTCGTCCAGTGAAGTTTTCAAATGAACGCACGTAAGACACGTATGCATGCACATAATAGTATGTACGAGTGATGAATGCATGAATGAAAACCTATATTGTTATATTTTTAACGGTATGAAGTAATGCTTACAAGTCTTCGACTCATTTTAGTTTTTATGCATGTCCCTCCCCCTCACAGGAACTGCACGATCAGGACGGACACGGCCCATGGGGAAGAGCACGGAAGTCTAGGCACGAGTTTTAAACGTACGAGAGACCTTTTATTATAAGATTTATGTTTTCTGCTGTAAACCTCTTTTATTGTCAAAGCACATTTTAATCTATAAACGAGGAGTCTCGCACCCTGGGTATGCAAGTGAAAAGTTTTAAATAGGACGGAAATTCCCGTCGTCCTTTTATAAAAATATTTTGGAAAAAGTCTCATCATAAGGACTGGCGTTACAAGGTACCCCACCCCTGCATCCTGGGGGCAGAGAACGGGGTGAAGACCCCACCCATACGGGGTGCTAGGAAGGGGTGGCCCCGCTCGTATGGGGTGGCTAGCACCCCTAGTTAGTAAGGCTGAAGTTGAGGTTTCTGAACCTGAGGATATTGAATTACTTACTGTGTTTCGAGGCCTGCAATTGTGTATTCCTATGGGTATTAAAAAGGTGGTGATTGAGAGTGATTGTCTGTTGATGGTAAGGGATCTTCAATCTTCATCAGAGTCTTCTTCAAGGCTGGGAGCATTATTGCAAGAAACCAAGAAGTTGATGTCTGTTTTTTATGACTTTCAGATTCAACATATGAGTAAAGTGGGTAATGAAGCTGCTCATGGCCTAGCCCGGCATGCTTGGGTTGTAGAGTCTATTGAGATGTGGTATAATGGTTTTCCAGATTTTATTTCTCAAGCAATTTGGCATGATAATTGTCTGTAAAACTCTAATTATTAATGTGATGATTCTTCTTGTAAAAATAATAATAATAATAATAATAATAATAATGATTTTAGACTTTTAAAATATTTGAAAGATTTTAAAACGTTTGTCTCAATTTAAAAATCATTCTCTATATTTAAAATAAAATTTTGAAATTTAAAACGATTAGACAGAGCTCGTGACCAACTCGAGAGGAAAAATGAGCGATTGTTACGAAAACTGCTATAAACATAAAGGATCCGACAAACTAATAGCCTCGTTTGTTTTCACAAAACTCCTCAACTCATCTCATTACAAATTTTTTAAATTTTCACACAAAATAAAATAAACAATTCAACTTTTTCAAATCTCAAAACAAAAATAATATTAGAAATATATATTCTAACAATATTTTATTCAATTTTCAACTTTCTAACAATATCTTATCTCATCTCATCTAATATTAACTCATCTCATCTGCGAAAATAAACGAGGCTTGTTTTTTATTATTCCCCATGCCCCACGCCCTACTCCCCCTTCCCCTTTTAGCCTTAGTTTGGAGATTTGAGCTTTGAAAAATATTATTATTTTGTTTTGAAATCTGAACAAATTGAATTGTTTATTGTATTTTGCTTGGAAATTTGAAAAAGTTGTAATGTTTAGATGAGTTGAGATTAGATGGTTTCAGTATCCAAACCAGGCCTTAGACAAAGGAAAAAAAATCCTGGAATTAGCCTGAAGTTTCAAATTCCAATGCCTTTCCTTTGTAATTCCTGGAAATAATTTTTAATTTCTTTACATTTTCCTTTCGTTTTCTCAACAAACAAACAGAGAACAAGCTTTTCGTAAAATGTTCACAAATGTGTGTATTAGGTACCGGCAACTACTATGGAAGCACCAGGGCATCATCAAGATGTTGCCTCACATTTCCACCCATCGTTTCCTCCTATGGTACCAACCCAAAGTTGCAATTTTTGTGGGCCAATGATGGATGCTTTTTCGATGATTGTTGGTTCGACAATGGTCTCAATGGAGAACCCAATGGAAAACCTAACCCTAAGACATGGAAATATGGATAGAGAGAGAGGGAGTGGGGGAGGTAACGATCATAATGGCAATTATAGACTCGTTAACTCAACGGTTTTCTTCGAGCAAGTGACCAATGACTAGGCACAAACAAAGAACAGCCACGAATACCATTACCGAAACTGTCTATTCATGATCGCTCCCAATGTTTCTTACATATTCAAACACCAACATCATTGTTGTTTCTGCTAGCTCTACAGTAGTTCAAAGTGGGGAGAGAGAGAGAGAGAGAGATGTGTACCAGCTGGAGGTACGGGAATGACAACGATGAAAACGACGTGGACTGTTTGCTGGAGTTGGCTCCGACGAATGATGTCAGCTATCTGCTAGACTACTAGGGACGAGATGTGAGTTTGCGACAAAAGGAACCGGGAAGGGAGAAAAAGTTTATTAAAAAATATTATAAAGTTATAATAATTTTTTTTTTTGGAATATGAAAAAGATTTATTTTTTGTTTAGAAGTTTTGAAAATTTGGGAAAGTTGTAATGATTAGTTTAAAAGTGTTTGTATTTAAATGATATTTAGGAAGGAAATAAGATGGGATGAGATGAAATTTTTTTCCAAACATCTCCTTAATCTTTGTACATAAATAGAACACAAAAAGCCCTAAGTACAAATATTAAACTAAAAAGAAGTACAAACAATGGAGAGGGAGACTCCAACAAACACCCACAAACAAGTCGATTCTAAGCAAGGCATAAGAAACAAACAAAAAATGATAAATGGCTACAGGAAAATGATGGGTCACTAGAATGATACAAGGCACATTGGTTGCCAGTGGATTTACTCTGCTACACGGCCTTGATTAAGATGAAACATTTAGTCTCATAGTAAAGCCGGCTACAATCCGCTTGGTTCTGTACTTAGCCTTGTCTCAAGGTTGGTCCTTAAACCAACTTGACGTTAGCAATGTGTTTCTGCATGGAGAACTATCCAAAAGGGTGTACTTAACCCAACCACCTGACTTTGAAGACCCCACTCAACCGAATCATGTTTGTCAGCTCCATAAAGCTTTATATGGACTAAAACAAGCTCATCGCGCCTGGTGTATGAAATTTAGCAAGTATCTTCAGCAAATGGGCTTCACTCAATGTCCCTATGATACATCACTTTTCTTTCGGCATCAAGGTTTAGATTTTCTGCTGCTTCTCATCTATGTCGACGACATTATTCTCATTGGCAACTCTTCTTCCTCCATGCAGAAATTTAATTCCCATTTATCTACTGTTTTTCTTATGAAGAATCTTGGGAATCTCTACTATTTCATTGGCATTCAAGTTGCCCGTGACAAGAGGTCTCTTACCCTTACTCAATCACATTATCTTGTGACCTTACTGTAGAAATTTGGTTTGGACAGTGCCAAGTCTGTGTCAACTCCCATTGTCTCTGGTTCTCAAGTATCTGCTCTTAAAGGTGATATGCTTCCCGATCCCACTCTCTTTCGTCAAATGTTTGGGTCATTCCAGTACTTGACTATAACTCGCCTTGATGTTGCCTCCGTTGTTCATATTGTAAGCCAATTTATGCAGTAACCCCGTACTCCTCATCTCGTTGATGTCAAGAGGATTTTTCGTTACTTAAAGGGAACTCTAACTCACAGCTTGCATTTTACTCAAATCCCTCTTACTGCTCTCACTTGGTATTGTGATGCCGACTGGGCTGGCTCCCGCGATGACCGTCACTGTACGACCGACTTTGCCATTTACATGGGTTCGAATATTCTATCATGGGATACGAAGAAACAGGCCACCGTATCACTCTCCACGGCTGAAGCAGAGAATCGTTTACTTGCGACAACTACTGCTGAACTAATGTGGTTTGTGCATCTTCTCTCTTCTCTTGGTTACAAGTTGCCCAGCCCAACCTTATACTTTGATAAAATCAGTGCCTTGAACATGGCAAGAAATCCGGTCTTTCATCATCAGACCAAGCATATTGAAATCAACGTCCATTTCGTTCAAGAACAAGTTGCTCGTGGCATCGTCTCTATTTCTCACATTCCTAGCACAAATCAAGTAGCTGACATATTTACCAAATCTTTGTGCCATCTAAAGTTCTCTCCTAACCATAGTAAGCTCTGTGTCAGTCCAATCCCGCCTTAAGCTTGAGGGGGAATGATGAGACAAAGTCTACGTAATTCATGCCATAATTCCTTCTGTAGATCTTGTCATCTACCAATTTTGTAGACGATATACCAGTTCATAATTTCCATATAAGTCAAATGTATATATGGTAGCTTAGCTGTAAATGTCAACTCTTAATCCTATAAATCTATATAAATCAATACAAACTATGAACAAGGCATTGAGCCTTTACTTTTACAGTCTGGGCAGTGGAGTGGCCGTGGTGGTTCCAACGTAGAGTCACAGTGTTTTATGTTGCTGTTGACAATGCTCTTTTTTTATGGGTGCAAAACAGAGGGTATTAAGACTACGGCTTGGTGGTGGATCCGACATGTAGGGTGGTGCAACCTTGACATGGTGTCTTCACTGGTTTCGGGTTGTAACCGAGAAGGTGGTGGCGAAGTGTTTCTCACACGGTGGTGGGGAAACTAACATTGGTGGTCATTTTCTCAGCAGCTTTGGTGTGCGACTGGTTGTTGGCCGTGAGGAGCATCATGCGGTGGAGAGAGGTTCACAGCTGGGCTCAAGGTGTGGCTTCGTGGTGGCAGCATGGATGCTTGGCTAACGTGATGATGGTTGATTACCACTACGTTGGTGTTGGTTTACCTACTTCTCGGCCTAATCTGGTGGCGTTTAGAGGAGGGAGGTGCCTTAGTGAGGTGGCTGATAGCTTGGTTATGGTGATGGACGAGAATAAAATCTTGGAAAAGGTTGCTTGCTGTGACGAGAAAATTGTAGAAAGAGAAATATAAATATGTTAACAATTATAGCACATGCTTTGAAGAGTCGTCCGGGAGAGATGGAGAACGTGGGAAGTTTAAACTATTCCACTATCTTTGTCCTTTTATAAATAATAATAATAATAATAATAATCGGATTAAAAATGAACAACTTATTAAAGACATAAAACTTGACAATAGTAATATATTAACAATAAAAAAAATTTTATACTATTTTAAAATATAGTTAAATAAATAAGATTTATTATATGGTCTAATTTGGATTCCACGTGATACAAGCCTTAATAAATAAAAGCTCATAAGCTAATTTGAAATGGCCCATTAAATCTACTTTAGACCCAATAAGATTATCTATATCTCGACCCTAGAAATATTGGGCTGGGTTGATACAGTTGGTGACTCCTAAGAAGAACTATCATATGCACAAATGAGAATTGAATTAAGGTGCGGCTTAGTAAACTTGAATCCCGACCCATGAAGCTTATACCACTTTTTTTTGGGTATGACTTGTCATTCCACAATGGCTACAAATAAGCATCGCATAACATTACACAGGTTTGATACTTGTCTAAAATGACACTCCAATTACCACTTCATTTTAAATTCTATTAGTTAGCAAGTTCTATTCTATTTGAAACTAGTCATACATACATACATACATACATACATACATACATACATATATATATAATATATATTATATGTATGTATGTATGTATATTCCCTACAATTAATACTACACGCTAGAGTCATGTATAACAATGGCTCAAAGGTTCAAATTGTATCTCAAAATCCTAAAATTGTCTCATTCACTTTTCCTTATTTCCATTGATTGTCTCATCCGATCATCATTGACATCATGTTCAAAAAATGACATGAACAACAATATTATGCGGTTATTTCTATTTAGTATGAAAGATCAAAAGAACATTACGCATAGATCCATTCTCTGCAACTGTTTGCACCTAAAATAATTGAAACTTTGATATAATAATGTAAGTTTGACATACAATGTGGAGTGTTCCCCATTCCTCTGGATATGAAATTTAAAAGTAAATACTCGGTTATATCTACAGTTTAGTTTGCATAGATTCAAGAGGCAACTATCCGCTAGTTGGCGTCAGGAAGCCATGGCCACCAATCTAGCTCTAAAGGTTACCTCAGACTGTAAGTTGGAATGTGTTATAATTGAGGAGGATGCTCAATCTGTGTACTATGCCATTACTACTAGGATTGAATGATGTGCAAGCAAATTGCAAAGCTAGGAGCAACTGGTCATTTAGAGTCTTACTTCTGCTCTACTCAGCCATCCCATTTCATTTTGGCAAGATTTTCAAAGTGTATATTTTTTATTTGCCACGATGAGACTTTCACGATTGTACTGTTTTCCTGAATTTCATAGTCACTGGTTTTGTCATTGTATGGATCGTGAAAAGTGTGTTTTTGTTGGAATTTGTTGGTTTTAATACAATTTAGAGGCACCATCCTTTTTTCTTAATAAAACATATATAATATTTACAACACATACAAGTATAATACATGCATACACCTTGTTTGGATTCAAAAACCATCTCATCTCATCTTATCTAATCATTAAACTTTCCCAAATTTTCAAACAAAATATAATAAACAATTTAACTTTTTCATATTCCAAAACAAAAATAATATTAAAAAATTATATTCTAACAATATTTTATTCAACTCTCATCTCATATCATCTCATATCATCTCATCTTATCTCATCTCATCTCAACTCACTATCCAAACCTCCCTTAGTCACATCAACAGATGTATAAACAATAGTTGGCTCATTACAAGTTTGTAACAAATATGGATTTGTTACAAAATTGAAATGAGCCAACTAATGTTTATTCAACATCTGTTGATGTCACTAAATCTAGTTAGCAGTTTAGAGCACTAGTAGTGAACTAGGCATAGTCAAGATTTGACCAAACTTTAGCTAGTTTACTTAAAAACCATCTACATCAAACTAGGCAAGTGTACAATAATTTTGGCCATCATGATTTTGGCTAGCCAAATCTAGCCGGTCCAAATTCCTAGCCAAATTATTTTTCCATAAAATATTCTTCCCATTGGAATTCACTCACTCCTGCATGAAACCTCCTCCACAAAACGGGTTCCTTGGTCTGTGAAAACACTACACCATCGTTGCCCAAGCGGGATCCTTTCTTCTGCCACATTTGCCGCTGAACACCTTCTAGTAAGGCCCATCCTCGATGAATGCTGTTTTTTTTTCTTTGTCGATTTGTTTGCATTAGGACCCATATTTCTGTACAATACTCTTTTTTTTTATTTTCCATTTCGTTATTTGGTTGCAGTACTTCAAGTTCTTTTTCATTTATTTTCCACTTATTTGTTGATTTTGAGTCCACTTCAAGTTCCGCCGAACGCCTTCCATTTCTTTTCCATTCCTTTGTCGATTTTGGGTCCAGTACTTCAAGTTCTAGATTTTGGTCATTTTGGTTTAGCAAGATGGTACTATATTTTGGTTTCCAATTGTTAAGTTGAGGTTTTTTTGGTTTCCAGTTGCTGGTGATATAGATTGTAAGAAAGGAGGAAGCTTTATCTGATTTGGGTTTTTTTTTTTATTGTCCTCTTTCATTTATTATTGAGGATTCAGATTTTATACCATTCGGTTGTCCTTGAGTGAGTTCAATAGAAACTTGATTTGAAGTAAATGAAATTGTTGAGTAAATGTTATGTTTTATATTGAAAGAATATAATCATTGGAGAAATATTGCCATTATCAAAATATATATGTTGGAGACATATAGCCGTTGAAAAAAATAAGGCTAAAAAAACTATATCTGCTGAAAAAATATGACCGTTGAAAAAATATATCCATTGGAAGAATATGACCATTGTAAAAAAAAAAGACTGTTAAAAAATTATATTCGTTGAAATAATATGAACGTTAGAAAATTAATGTGTGTTTTTTTAATAATGAATAAATATTTCAATTACAATTACAATTAAAATAAATAAAATTGTCAAAATCAATATTTTAATAAAATAGTGATAGATTTGGAGGTTTTTTTAATAATGAATAAATATTTCAATTACAATTACAATTAAAATAAATAAAAATGTCAAAATCAATATTTTAATAAAATAGTGATAGATTTGGAGAGATTGTTTTTTGGTATTGTTGAAAAATAGCTAACTAAATTTATAAAAGTGAATTTTCTAGTCAAAATTTGGCCAGTTTAGCTTGGCCACTACTAATGCTAAATGAGTTTGGCTCATCTAATTATTCATAGTCAAAAGTAATATTCACAAACAATTCGTTCATTAACTAAATCTAGCACAAACTTCCATGATCAACTCGATTTATTTAGTGCCGTAATGCCATCTTTGTTTGGGTTACTCACCTTTGGTTCAGTGTCTTTGTTTCGATTTGGAAGGCTTTGGAAAACATTCTCTGAGATTCTAAACCATCATAACCCCACCAAGCTACAGCCTTACTAACCACCATCAAAACCAACAAAGCCATAATAAAAACCAATGTTTTATACGTCCATACAAACAAATCCTGACCTAAAGTTGCAAAAACCTAGACACTGATATTAACTTTCAACCCCACTATTAATAAAGCTAACTTCCTCAAAAGGGTTATCCTAGCAATGCTTAGAGAGTCTCAACCTGATCAGCATTAACAAATAAAGAAAGAGAACCGCATCTGACTAAAAAATTAAATTCTCTCTCTTCAATGCTGCATTCATTTTCTCTCAATTCATCTTCTCAAAACTCTTGCTTAGATTTCCAGTCAGCTCGGATACAGATCCCCGCAATCCCTACACGAGTTGTCAGGCCATCCGGGTCTAGTAGCTTAGGGGCCACCAAACTATTTCACTTTAAGCAACCAGCAAGAGCTACAGCAATAGCTGAGCACTGAGCAGAAATATAGATCTCCTATAAGAGTGGGAAGGAGCTATATTTTATCACTTTGTGCAGTCCACATTACAAGATTTCAAGTTCGAGCTTTACACACTACGCAAGGGATTTGCTTCAGTAGCTCACATTCAAGTACTTTTAGAATTTTTAGCTCTTCATTCCTCAAACCTTAAATTTTGGGCTGTTGAGGACATGAACACAACAGTTGGCAAAATGACTGAACCACTCGACCTATAGACCATTCTCTTTCGCAGATACGGTTAATTCAAAAAATAGAAAATAAAGAAAATGGTAAGTAGCTGCTCTCCAAATGGTTGTTCACATCCCATCCAGTAGTTTTACCTTTTACACTAATCTGAGGAAGGATTCTTCAATTGATGTTCACCCAGTAAGCTGTCAAATAATCATTCTTTGGATAAAGATGGCATCAGGTAACCAGAGACTGGAATACTTCAACAGCTGACATCAGTAACCAACAGGTGTTCAACCAGAGCCCCTAAACAGGCGATCAAGAAGCTGCCAGTCATTGGAAGAAAGATTAAGTACTCAGTCCATCCTGGCAAATGAATCTAATATGGCAAGTCTACAGTATTGAGTAAATATAAAGTAACATTCTCTTCTCGATATGATTGAGAGATATCAGGACACTAAGCGCACTTTTAATAATGTCAAGCAAATTTTCTGGATGCTAGAAACAACTACATCATTTTCAAAGACTCTTTCCATAACAAACTGTTTCAAAAGAAATGAAATGGCAAAATGATGATGACGATGAGAGAGAGAGAGAGAGAGAGAGAGAGAGAGAGAGAGAGAGAGAGAGAGAGGAGTCTAAAGGTTTCAAAGAGTATCCTGAATGTTGAAACGGCATATACAAAACTTACCAGAAAAGGATACTGTATAATCCATCCTAAAACTGGAATCTGATACAGGAACACCTTGACAGATGGCCAAAAACCGCTACATTTGCATCAATGAAAAAGAATATTTAGAAGCAGCACAGGTAAATAATCTATTTTGAAACTTGGGGATGAGACCAGAAACTAACCCAAAGAGGACAATACAACCATATATCTCAAAGATTATACCAACTATTGGCCACCGAACGAAAAGGAAAAAGAGTCCTAAAAGAAAAGATGCTGAACCCTGCATAAGAAAAGAGAGTTAATAACATCATCTACCTCCTAGTTGGATGATTTATTGGAACATGAAAAAATTCAAACAGGCAGTACTTTTGCTCTTCAGCCCAAAAATGAAGAAATAAGTATAAAAAACTCAAATGCTATACTCCACTAAACTCTACAACTTGTTACAACTGTTCAATTCCGGTAAAAGAAGAAAATATCCAGCAAAAGAATCCATATCAGCATTTTTGGCAACGTCACAATTTACCTGAAAATTAAATGGTTAGGCAAAGGTAACAAGAAATGGAGATTCTTGCTCAACCCCACCATCAAAGAATTATGGTAACAACGAACAAGACAAACAACATCAAAGGTTGTCCCATAAACATTGTACTACTACCTACAAATGCTTGCCATCTTAGTGCAGTTTAAAGAGAAAAAGGCTTCAGAGAAGTTCAATGAAATTACAAAGATAAGAGCAGGTGGGCTGTTAAGCCAATGTCAATTACACGTATGACATAGCAGGCCAATTTGGTAGCATTTCAAATAGTTAGTCACAAGCAAGCCCCACTGAGCCTTAAATTCAGATGCCAATATAACTTGAGAGTTTTCCTTTGCTCTCACTTACAAAAAAAAAAATGAATTATTTGTTTTTGAGAGCCCAAGCACCAGGTCCTTCATCGAAGTCAGTCAGTGGAAATAAGATGTTGTATGTTAGACACTGCTAATACCAGTGAACTGTTTAGCTTTAACACAAAGGGGTTAGCTGTCAAGGAGAGCTTATATTGGAAGAACAGAACCAACTCCATCTGCCAACCTCATGCAGTCACAATCCATAATGGCTGAGATTTCAGTTTCATCCTCGACCTTTTGTTCAAACACATCGATCAAATTATGTTTACACATGTAAATCCTCCTACATCTTAGAAATCAGAGGGAGGCTTTCTAAAGATTTAGAACAATATTTTTCTTCATGATACCTTGTAGTTTGCTCTGTTTGTGAAGAGATTCCACGTTGAGTGCCAACCAAGCAAAAGGGCTACTCCAGTCAAGCAAAATATCTGATTAGAGAATCATAAAAGGGATACAAAGTCATGCCCTTAAAAAACAAACAAGTCAAAAGGTTCAAGTTGTAAATAAGCCTTACATTCCCAAGAGCAAGCAAACCTCTGTCGAAGAATAGAATGACTCCGAGAAATGAGAAAGTAATGCCAAAACCAATCAGACCCAACCCAATCTCTGCACGTTTGAAGCAAAATTCTCAAGGTTACAAGTGAAATACTAACTCATATCACAAAAGGACATGAATAATAATAAAACACACACCAGTAAGTGAGAGTAATTCTGTATGCAACTAGTTCTGACATTTTGCATGAATAAACCAACAAAATCTTCTTAGAAAGGCCATTAGATAAATTGATGGGAGAAAAATTTTTTGATAAGTAAAATTGATGGGAGAAAAATATATCTTTTCAATCAACAAAAGCATACGTGCCAATCAGATTCTTTAAATCCTCATTTCTGGTGTCTTTCTCACAAAACTACTAAGAAATTATTTTAAAAAACCAAAGACTATTCTTAGAATTGAACCTCAGCACATGTTATAAAGCAGTCAAAATATACTAAGAATGCATGCTCCTTGACTTCTACCACCAAATTCAGTTCACATATAAATTCAAGGATAACACATGAAAATCAAAGAGTATCACAGACAACCATTTCATCCAAGGTAATGCCTAAAGACAGGAGAAATTTAGGATGATTATCGCAGTTGATACACAAAATTCTTAGAAGGATGGGCAGAGACAGGAGAAAAAGTACAAAGGAGAATGCTAGAACATAGATTCAAAATGCACCAATGCTAAAAACATAAGCAAGTAGCCATGTGAATATAAATATAGCCATTTATCAAACTTCTCAGGAAAAAAATGCCAACGGCCCTACAATTTGCAGGTTGATGAAAGCCTATTGCACTTTGCATACCAAGGGGAGAGAGAGAAACTAAGGAAATTATTTTTAGAATTTAAATATTTCTTTTGGTAAGTATTTGAGAAGTGAAGTATTGCAGTGCTCGACTGCCCCAATACCATTTTTTTTTTTATTGGCACCAGGTGTCAAGGAACAGCTTCCCGACTAATCCTGGGGGTGCACAGGCTCTCGGCAAGGAACTTCCCACAAGTGCACCTTAGGTAATTCAAGGGAAAAATCCCCCAGTCCGATGACCCCTTGAGATTGTTTGCACCCAAGGGGATTTGAACCTTGGACCTAGGGGGAGCATACCCCCAAGGCCCAAGCCCAAGGCCTTTACCACTTGAGCCAACCCCTAGGGGTTAACTGCCCCAATACCATTGTGTAGGTCCATAAGAGCGTGTCATTCGCTATCATTTGAGAATAACGTATAATTAGAAGAAGCATAACAGGCTAGTTTTGCTATATCCTTCTCTGCAGTCAAGTAATAATAAAGGAGGGTCATTGTTTCAGCTGAATATAAACAACTATAAAGTTGTTCTTGTGCTTGGGATACAATAACTCTTATGCATAGGTACAGTTATTAGAAAAAAAAATAATATATACAGGTAGAATTCACAGAAATATTATTCCCAGTCACTCTAGATGTATGACCACCGAAAAAGTAAACAGCCATTGCTTGGAAATGCTCCAATGCAAATCCTGGCTGACTCAGGAATACACCTAATGAGAGAAGGAAAGGAGAAGATAGGAGAAGAGTTTCCTTGCCCCACCCACTAAGGCCTTGTTTGGGAACCCATCTCATCTCATCTCTTTCCCAAACATCACTTAAACACAAAAACTTTTCAATTTCAAATATTCAACTTTTTCATCTAATCATTACAACTTTTCCAAACTTCCAAAAAAAACACAAAAAACAATTCAACTTTTTCAAATTCTGAAACAAAAATAATGTTAAAAAATTATATTCTAATAATATTTTAACTTCATAATTTTTTATTCAACTTTTTCTCTCCCCTTTCCCAAAACCCAATAAAACATCTTAACTCAAACTATTTCACTACTATTCACAAACCATGTTACTACTATCCACAGATTTCTCATCTCATCTCATTCCCTAAACGAGGCATAAGTCCTTCCCTCAACAGATTGCATTTTTAAAATTTTGCTTTCTCATTTTTATTCTGATTTTTTTGTCATTTTTTTACCTTTCTTTCACAAGTGGTGGCATATTAATGTCTCGATGCATGCCACATTATGCATTTGTTAATCAATGCCTCGGTGGCATGCCACATTAATATCTTTGTTAAGGCTCCATTAGGGATTTAGACAGAAAACCAAGGAAAATACTATTTTCTAAAACAAGGGTTTTCTTTTAAACCATTGACCATTTTAATGAGGTGAAAGTGTAGGGATTCATCTGTTTTTCGAAAAGAAATATAATTTCATTATATACGGGTAGAGAGGCAAAACCCTAGACTAATTTTCTCGTATAATAAAATAGCAATTAATCCCTCTCAATGACTGCACTGGATTATAGTAATTCATCAACTTATTATTCTTTTCATTTAAGTTACCTTACCTAGCATGC
Source organism: Juglans cinerea (assembly GCA_961763995.1). Classification (NCBI taxonomy): domain Eukaryota; kingdom Viridiplantae; phylum Streptophyta; class Magnoliopsida; order Fagales; family Juglandaceae; genus Juglans; species Juglans cinerea. Next base: position 24,538,293 of record CAUIVZ010000001.1, on the reverse strand, counting down.
ACTCAACTCTACATATATACTAAAGTTAGATAGATAATTTACACTTCAAGCGTATAGTCAATTATTTCTAGGCAGCTCCTTTACAACGAATTGAGATTGAATAAGCCATGTGCACCAACCTAGACCTTTCAAAATTTTAAATCTTTTTTTAACCATTTCAAAAGTTGGTATAACCTTTTTCAGTTTTAGTGTACTACATACAGACCAAGAGCGAAACTGCAATGTGGCTTCTAGAATAATGCATGCATCTAAACTCTAGTTAAGTATGGTATAGCTTACCTGGTAAGCATTGTGAAAAATGCTGAATTCTAAATGCCCCTAAAAGAATTTAGTAACTTGCCCTATAAATTTTTAATTAGTCCTATAACATTTTATACAACTAGAAACGAAATAATCTCCCACAAACTAAGACCATTACAAGTATTACTTTTTTTATGCAATTGAAATACTCCGACAAAGAAAAGATGTCACGTTAAATGACCCTTAGATACATAAACACTTCCTACAATAAATATAGGTTAGATCAATGCATAGATTTTAGGCTTTTCTGGTTTGGCTTGCTGGTTTAAAAAATTATGGAGGAAAAGCAAAGAAACAGATCTGCTGAAGAGCTTTGAACAGTAATTTGATTTATTTATGTGATGTTTTATTCCAATTGGTAGATTAGAGTTTATCGAATATGAATTTTAATGAAGGATGGGGCCTGAAAGAAGTCTGATAGAGATCTAGCTGTGATTCAAAATTCAACCATAAACACAAAAAGGACAAAGCATTAGAAAACCTGGAGTCCTACCAAGACCTCCTAAGAGTGTCACAAAAGAGAAATTTCATGGCATCTCATTGTTTAAAAGAAAAAAAAAAAAAAAAAAAAACACGTACTCACACATGTATGTATGTATATATTATAAGAGGTGGTCTTACATGTATGCTTATGCAACGTGACTTAATGTGGACATTGTATGCTCTCGTTTTATGATGGGGCTCATGCTTTTTCCTATATATTAGATTCTGCTCAGAAAACAATAAACCTTTGAATAAAAACAAAAATTTGACCCTATTAAAATCCATCACCTAAACCCATAAAAAACTTTATGTATATATTTTATTGTATTCGACATTCTACTACAAAAAGCTCTAATCAATAGAATTAGATGCATCTTTTTTCACTCTTAATAAGTAAAACCAAATACACTATAAGCGCATAGGACAAACTCAAGTGCACAGGGAATTTACAAAAGCAAACATCAAACAAAAGCAAAGAGCAGGAAAAAGAGCACAAACCACTACAAATTCATAATTACCTACATTATCAATAAAGTTATCAGAACCAATCTAATATATTATTTATGAAATTATATCATATAGCCATACTGCTAATTTAGTTAAAAAGGTACTGCTCTCTGATTACTTACAAGGCTACAAGACTTGCTTGTGTAGACCCAAAGTTTTAACAAAAACATGAAATACTTCCTACTAACCAAAACAAGACTCACAACCAAAGAACTGATAAAATAGAAATTCTAAATAAAAAAACTGCTAAAATAACCATATAAATATAATTTCTAATATATAGCATTTAGAGGGAAATTAATTAGTGAATCACATGCTGGCTTCGAAACTCTTCACGTCAATCCTCTAACAAGCTATCCCCACCACATAGACAATTAAGATAGGTCAACTTGTCTACAAGGTAAATCAATTTCCAAGAATCTTAAGAATAAGTGAAATGTTGGATAGTGAACACCAGCTGGGAAACTGAAGATAGACTTTTAGATGCATGCACCTTCAAAAGAAATTATGCATGGTATAATTCTCACTTTTTTGCTCATTTAGTTCATAGGCCATCTTGATAACTGTAGTTGTACTCTTAGATGGTAGCAAATAGAGCACTTCCAGCAAACTGCAACAAATGTAAGCATGTCACAAAATAATATAAGCATGATTATGAGCCAACATGAAATTTAAAACTAGAAGAGAGAAAATCTAAAATAATTTTTTTCATCATATTACCTATAAAAAAAACTAAAATATTTTTTTGAGCCAACCTCTGGTTTGGTTTAACCACAACTGAAGTTGTGTCAAACTTCCAATTTTAGTGTTAATGCCCCTCACAATTATCAAGTTTTATTCTGTTCCGATTTTAAGATCCAAAGTGTAAAATCATAATTTTATTCCAAAATGGTTTCTTCAAGGGGTGACAACTTCTAGACTCAATGCTTATAGCTAGCAAGTGCCTCGATAGCTGAGTCAGATCAGGGATTCCAGGTGTGGTCTACAACTGGATTTGGAGAAGCCGTATGACTATGTGAATTGGGGCTATGCCTTTTTCTTGTACTTAGGAGATGTGGCTTTGAGGAGAGATGGTGTGAGTGGATAGCACACCGTATTTCTGTCATGCATTATTCAATTTTGATAAATGGCACTCTCTCAGGTTCTCACTAGACTTGCAACAAAGGAATCCTTTATCCCCTCATCTTGTGTTCTCCAGTGAATGCTGATTTTTGTGAGGCTACCCAGGATCATATCCATCATTTGTGTAGTTTATACCTTCGCTTTAAAGCTGTTTCTGGACTGAAAATCAATTTAGGCAAGAAAGAGTTGGTACCAGCTGGATCGGTAGACAACATTGGTAGTTTATTTTTGTTGTAGGGTATCATATCTATCAATGAAGTATCTGGGTCTTCCATGGGGGTTTCTGTTTAAGGAGAAATCCATCTGGATGGCATTTTGGGCAAAAGTGGAAATTTTTATCCAAAGGCAGGAGGCATACTTTAATTACGAGTACTCTCTGAGTCTCTCCAACTTTCCTACTTATCTAGCCTCTATTTTTCCTCCATGGTGGTGTAGGTTAGCATCTTGAGATGCTTTAGATGGATTTCTTATAGGAATGAATTCAAGTTTCACCTAGTCTAGCCGTCAAAGGTTTGCACCCAAGCTTCTCCAAGCAGTTTGTGGGTCGAAAAATTGTGTTTATCAATAAAGCGTTGTTGGTTAAATGTTTATGGAATTATGCCATCCCTCTCCGTGGAATCGTGGTTGTTGATGGTAGATGCAAAATATGGTAGCATGTGGGGTGAGTGGTGACCATATGCAGTTGGTGAGCCTTATGGAGATGTTGATATGTTGGCAAGAGTTCAAACAACAAATTCTGATAAAGTCTCAAATAATAGTTCATGTAACGCCCCAATGGAAGGCCCAAACCACATGGCCTATACTCCAAAAGGACTAGTCAATGATACAATTAGAGCCCCATTGGAACATTATAAAGAGCAAGAACTTCTCCTTCCCAAGCAATATGGGATCCCATACACCACCTACCCTTATCCATATCATATGGGGGTATCACAATCTACCCCCCTTAAACTCCCGACGTCCTCGTCGGGCCTGTCCATTGTAGGTGGCACGGCTCAAGTCCCACATTTCTGGTTGGGATAGTCTCTGATACTATTTGTAACGCCCCAATGGAAGGCCCAAACCACATGGCCTATACTCCAAAATGACTAGTCAATGATACAATTAGAGCCCCATTGGAACCTTATAAAGAGCAAGAACTTCTCCTTCCCAAGCAATGTGGGATCTCATACACCACCTACCATTATCCATATCATATGAGGGTATCACAATCTACCTCCCTTCAACTCCCGACGTCCTCGTCGGGCCTGTCCATTGTAGGTGGCACAGCTCAAGTCCCACATTTCTGGTTGGGATAGTCTCTGATACCATTTGTAACGCCCCAATAGAAGGCCCAAACCACATGGCCTATACTCCAAAAGGACTAGTCAATGATACAATTAGAGCCCCATTGGAACCTTATAAAAAGCAAGAACTTCTCATTCCCAAGCAATGTGGGATCCCATACACCACCTACCCTTATCCATATCATATGGAGGTATCACAGTTCAAGAGCTGGATCAAATCTGAAAATGGTGTCCCTTATCTATCAGTTAATCTGCACAACTCTGGAACAGGCCTCAGTTCTGCCAACTCATGTCCAATACATGTAATTAATCTACTTCTTTCATTTACCTTTCCTAATACAGAACCTCTTAAACATAAATCAGCACTTCTTCCAAATTCAACTGTTCTAAGTTGTCATTTTTTCCCAATATCAAACACTGACTACTCTCTCTTCCAAGTATTTTCTTGTCAAGAAATTGTTATTCAATCAAAAAAATTCATTTCCAAAACTGAGGTTTAGCGCAATTTGAAATCTTAACCGTATGAATCGTTCCATGAAACATAGCATATATCACAACCAAGGAATTGAATCAATGACTTTCAAAAAGTTCAGTTTTCGAAAGAAGAGGACACACCCAGCATTATACACACACATATAGATCATAGATAGAGACACAGAGATTATGGAAAAGGTAGGGAGGCTCTCACCGGCGGGGAAGGGATCCGTGTGAAGGATTTTCTTGACCCGCTCACCCGACAAAGTGACGAAATTCGGGCTTTGAGACTTGGAGTCGGTTACATATCGGACTCCACCCGTGACCATTGGGCCAACAATGTTCATGTAAACAGCCAGGGTTTCTATTCGGTGTAAAACGCAGAATAGGTCCAATGGTCCATCACCAGTGGCAGAGCCAGGATGGGTTTCATTTTTGTGGGCCTAAGATCATCCAACAAGTAATTATGTGGAAAATTTTATATAATTTAATTTGAAAGCAAGCACTAATGCTAGTCTAATGCAATATATATTTTGTTTCTTTCTATCTCGTGGCCCCAACCACCCCTTCAGTGGGTGAAGGGGCGGTGGCTACTTTAGAAGTGACATGGCCCATAACTTTGTGCTTTTTTAAAAATAAAAAAAAAAATCGATTTTGTTTTAGACTTGAAGTGATTTTATTTTATTTTTTTATAAAAAATTAAAAAAATATTCTATTCTATTAATGATTGATTTTAGATAAATTGACATCACTTTAAAAATCAAACATAGCCATTTTAAGATTCTTAACTTTATTTTTTTATTCATATTTATGTTTTTATTCATAATAGTTAAATATTTTGAGTTAAGATTTTTATGGAGATTTAGGAAATGAGAGAAAATAAATTAAATAAATTAGAATATGATTTTATAATATTATTTTTATTTTAGAATTTGAAAAAGTTAAATTATTTTTTGTATTTTGTTTAGAAGTTTGTGAAAGTTGTAATGTTATATCATGATTAGATGAAAAAATTAAATTTAAAAAATATTTATATTTAAATGGTGTTTAGATATTGAGATGAAATAAAATAATATGAAATTAGATAGTTTCAAATATTCTGGAAACCAAACAAGGTTAAAAAATTATTTTTATTATAAAGTAGATCTAACGTTTCGTAATAAATTCTGTTAATTTATAAATTTACTTTTATGAAATCTTTTTATGCTTATAATACTTTTCTTTAAAAAAAATAGCATTGGAGGTAAAAGCTTTCTCTCCTATAACTTTTTTTTTAAAAACAAAAAGAAAAACTTCCCCTATGATATAATAGTATAAATGTGTCAATATGAATATTATATCAAAACTACTTATCAAAAAGAGCAATGCTATATACAGTATCTAAATGGAGACTACATTACAAATCTAGTTAATTTTATCTTTAATTTTTTTAAAAAAAATTATAATAATATCCTTATCAAAATGGTATTTTTTTTCATTTAATGAAGAGCTTACACATAAAGTTTCTTAATAGAGACTGTAAATAGAATTTCTCTATAAAAAAAATAATATTATATGATATATCAAAACTAATCAAGCTTAGTTAAGGGAAAAAAACAATCAAGGTTAATAAAATCCGATGGTCAACACTATCAACTACATTTATTTTGCTTAACCTAATCAGTAATCACAACGAATGCAGTACAGATCCACGTGTGAGTACTTGCTTTTATTATAATAAAACAATTATAATAAAAAGAAAAAAAAATTGTAAACTTAAAGAAACCCAGTTAAACGACAGAGTTTCAGTTATGCCAAACTCGATCTTCAAAATCTAGAGGCCCCATTTTAATTTGGTGGGTGGAGTGATGGGACTGAATCTGAATCATTGTTTATTTTTTATAAATATAATTACGCCAAATCCAAATAAAATAAAATAAAATAAAACTCCTCTCTCTCTCTCTCCCCAATTTGGTCAATAATTTTGCTGCAATTTGGCTTATCATTGTTGGTTGAGATTAGTTAGAAGAATGACGGAAGCTCGAGGGCGGTCCCGATCAAACACAAAGACTGTTCAAAATAAGTATAGGATAAGCGGCAGAGCAGCCCATACTGCATTTTATAATTTATTTATTGTTTTCTATTCATATTTTTTTAATATATTTAAATATTTTTAAAAAATAAAAAAATACATCAATACACTTAAAATCATTTTCTTAATCATTAAGTAAAAATAAATAAAAAAAATTTTTCCCGAACGTTCAAATTGAGTTGTCAGGTCACATTTGGTAGGCAAACTAACTTTTTCCATAGGATAAATAATAATGTTAGATATAGTCGAATAGAATTTATAATTAAAAAATTAATTTATTTTTCACTTGGATCTTAAATTTATTCATTTTTTTAAAAAGAGCATATAAAACTTATATATTTTAAGACTGTAAATATTATTTCATATAAATTTATAATAAATTTATTTTATAAAAATATCTCAATATCTTAAAATGTTATATTTCTATTTTTAAATAAAACGAATCTCACGTTATCGTAATATATTTATAAACGAATTTAAAATTAGCATAATTCAAAGAACATGCAGAGGGAGTCGAGTTAACTCCAAACAGAGACTGGATGCGTGGTTCATTTATCTAAAAATGGAGTTGGTCATCCTTGGCTTGCCCAATAAGAAATGTGTAGAATGGCCGCCTCAACAACAGGTGGGATTATAATTAAGACGAATCAAACAAAGACAGAAAAGCAGAGTTAAGGTACAATGATTAGAAGAAGGATAACAATGTTTATCCGATCGACAGGACCCATGATGTCTCCTTGATTTGGAATATTCCACGAAATTATGTCCATGTGCTGATTTAAAAATAACAATAATAAAAGTCAAAGATTGGGATATATACGAAGGGAGAGTGACGTGTTGTTTCTAACTTTCTATCAGCCCACTGTCGGTTGCCTGAGAGCATTTGATCTATGCTAAAATTACCTTTTTTACATATCTATTTTGTAACAAAATTCTGTTATACATATTTAAGATAATAATAATATTATTTTATTATTATTAATTTTTTATTAAAATTAATTTTTTTTATATATATTTTGTAATTAACATCTACTACATTTGACATTAATAATATAAATGTAATAATAAAAAATATAATTTTTTATATATTATATTAAAAATATAATAAAATGAAATAAATATATATAATATATTATAATAATAAAATGAATGTACAAGTGAAGATTTGTTGTGTTGTTGAAGGATGAAGAAAATGAAAAGATTGTGAGAGAGAGTGGGAGGAGAGATAAATAATGATTAAAATATGATTTGTAGGGTGAATAGTAGTTATCCAAATTTAAATAAGTATTGTTCATAGGTATCTAAATATTTGGATATGCATAAATCAATGTAGAGGATTTTAGGATCATATTATACAAATATGACTTTGCATATGCATGAACCAATGCTAATGCTCTTAGGTGCGTTTTCAATATTAATATAAAAATTAAATTATTTATTATAATTTATGTTAATATTTAACGATCTATTTGTATAATAAGAAATATTATAAGAAAACTTTCATCACACAAATCTTTAACTAATATAAAAGATTATTATTTTTATTATTTTATTAAAATATATACATATTTAAATAAGAAAATAAAAATAAAAATTATTTATTAATTGAGGGGAAGTATGTGGTTTAAAAATTTTATATAAAATATTTCTTGTATCAAAATATGTACGGAAGACAAAACTTACTACTACTAGGTACGTCCAGGTGCATCCTTCCATATGGTCAAGTTATCGAACTTTCTAAATGGCATCACTTGTTCTTGCAAACGAACTAATAGCTGGACGATATTCAAAAGAAAAAAAAAAAAACTAATAGCTGGACGCCTGATGTCACGAGAGGTTAAAAAATAGGGTGGAGCTGCGGTCAAACCTACACCGCCCAATAATCATAAATCATTGAGTTGTGCGCTCACTGCGCTGTCGACCGCTGGGCACAAATGTGTTATTTTATTATTTTTTCTTTTCCTTTTTATATACTTTTTTAATATATTTAAATATTTTTAAAAAATATATATATTTATATATTTAAAATTAATCTTTTAATAAATTATATGTGATGTAAAGACGATGAATATACGCATCAAATTGTTAAAAATCTTTGATGCCAGCTATTTTTAAGACAAACTTCAGATATCATTTCGGTCGAATTTGGGTAGCTCCGACACCACCCTGGCATCAAGATGGCTGAATCTTCTCCGGACGGTGGCTGTCGATGCCGGACCACCCTCACTTTTTTTCTTATAAAAAAAAATTAAATTTAGTTCTTTTAAATTAATAAAACTTTTTTTTTTTTAGAAGAAACTAATAAAACTTTAATCCTACGTAACTCGTAAGTGAGTTTATTATACCCTCTCATAAAAGTTGACGTCTACATTTTATATTGGAGGGTGTAAATGACCTAATTTACACAATGATTTTAAATTTTCTCTAGCATACGAAAAAATATATTATAAAAGAAAAAATATATACATAACTTTTATTTTTTTACATACTAAATGTTAATGCCCAAAAACGGCGCAGCCCAGACGCTGAGATAGGTTGGGTCTCGATCGGTGAGGTGTGGAGCCCCCGGAGGTGATCCAATGCGGTTGTACAGTGTCCGTGCGTACGTCCATGACAGTGAACAATATTTAAATGTAAAGAAAATAAAGAGAGATGAACATACAGATTTACGTGATTCGACACTAAGCTTACGTCTACGGGGATTTGGGAATAGAAGATTCCACTATAATTTGTTTGTTTACAGTCTCTCATTTCTCATTATACAATGGGAGCTGGAGATCTACTTGCTAGAGAAGATGTTCCCTCTGGAGCTCTCTCTCTAGAGATTGAAGAAACAGCCGAAGAAGAAGCCCCCTCAAGAAGCCTCGTCAAAAATTCCTCCTAGCGTCTAAAAAAAAAACGTCTTTCAAACCGCAGGCACCCTCTCCCTTTTATCTCCTGCCCCATTGGCTTTATTTCATTTCTCCTTACTTTACGTCAAATCACATATTTTCTCTTTTGACACATTACCTCTTGCCTTCCCTTGTCTTTTCTCTGTCTCATTTCCTTCTCTCTTCCTTTGTCTTCTAATGATGCCCCTTGATGGGCCAGGCCTTAAGAACCATTTTGTACCTGGTGTATTTTACCCCCTCACACTCAACATATTGCTAATGTGAAAAATTATGCTAAAAAATTACCGATATCTTATTTTTTAAATTATAATGGATTTTATTATAAGTGACGTATTAACACACCGACTTATGTATAATAAAATTCATTAAAAAATACTTTAAATGAAATTCAAACTAGTCTAATTCGTACAAAGTAGTCTTCGAGGACCATCTGGCATCTGTAATTTGGTCCGTTTGTAAGAGCACTGGCATCGGATTCGGTAAAATGAAGAAAAGTCTAAAATTTGAATGGATTGAGAGTTAAGATGTTGGCATTGGCTTCGGTAAAACTCAAAACTCAAGCTTTGAGCTACAGAAAATTTAGTTTCATCTTCATATTTGAAGACTCATAAGTCTATCCTATTATTTTATTACAAAATACAGGAGACTATTAGTTTGAGTTTGAAAATTAGTTTGTGAAATGTGTTTGTTGGGTAATTAGGTTGAGAAAAAATAATTAGTTGGAAAAAAATAATTTAAATATTAAATTAAATTATTAATGTACATATGGTTAGTGTAATTGTAAAATATGAAAAAAAATTAAAAATATTATTATTAAAAAAATAATATTATATTATATTTTGATGAATCCAATGGTTAATTCAATGTGAGATTATGAATAGAGAGGTTTTGAATTTATAAAAAACATGTACTTTTCATCAAATTTTAAAGATGATTTTGATGAAACCAATGATAATGTTCTAATGTAGAAACAAAAGTACCCTGCTACTCTACAAACTGCCGCCCATCATATATCGCTACCGCTAGGCGTGTCGTTAGTGAAATTGCACTTTTTTTCTTTCTCTTTCAAACACTTTTTAAATATCTTTTAATATTTAAAAAAATATATAAATACACTACTAGTAACTTGTTTAAACATTTAAAAAAAATTAAAGAAGATGCTAAGTGGCCCTTAGTTTTGCCTCCTTGTTTTGAACATTTGTGTTTTATTTTATTTTATTTTTTTTAATGGTTAAAGGAATGACTATAAATGAATTTATGTATTTTTTGTAATATTTAAAGAGATTTAAAAAATATTTGAAAGAAAAAGTACAATTGCACTAATTGCAACTTTAAGGGGCAAAATGATGGGGTTGAGTAGTAGTACCCTAGAATTAAAATACACTAGCGATCAAATCCTTAAATAAAAGTGTAAAAAAAAAACCCGGTAAACTAGCTGAACCAATGTGTTCGGTCCGGTCTCTAACCGGTCTAAACCTATCTGGCACTGGTTTTCATATTTTGAAAACCAATTTGAACCAAGCCGGACCGATATATTCTTTTAATTTTAATTTTTTATGTAACTTCTTATATTATATTATATATATTATATGTTAAATTGTTAATTAATATAACATGAAATTTAATCTTATTACTCATGTTTATTAATCTTATAACATAAAATTGATATAACATAAAATTAATCTTAAAAGTTTTAATATAACATTTGAATTTTGATATTAACATGTAAATTTGAATTTTATAAATTTTTAGTCAAAATTTATAAAATGAGGAAAATGGGTCAAACACTTGCTAAAGTTTTGTTAAAATATTATTTTGTTTATTCGTAAAATTGGAAAAACGGACCGGACTAGATCGAAACTTGAAAAAATCAAAAGTTTTGGTTTCAGTGATTAATCGGTCCAGTATCGATTCTTAAATTTTTTAAATCAGTGGATATCGATTCGGTTTTACAATATGTCCAATACCGGATCAAACCGGAACGATTACAGCTCTATCTAAAAAACAAAACCGGGATTTATCGAAACAAAATGCTTACTAGCTCCGAAAATTGCCTCCTAAAAAAATCTCCTGCGAAAATCTAACCACCCCTCAACGTTCAACTTTTGGACCTTAATATGGATTAGAAAATTTTTCGACAATGACTCAACTCGTAACATTCCTCTTGAATGTTCGTGCTCAAAATACTGGCTTTGGTTTTTTTAAAAGCTAATGCATCTTTAAAATTTGAACAAATATAAATAAAATGATCTATATTGACTTTTTTAAAAAATAAAAGTTTGAACTATGAGCTACAGTAATTTTAAGTATATCTTCAAATTCTAAGATGTATTTTTCATCTTTAAAAGTAATATTCTACTGTAAAAATTATCCCAACTGTTTTGCTTTTCAATTTTCATTTTCTACAGTTTTCACTTCCCTCGAACGCCCTTTCACTTTCATTAATTAAAAATATATTATTAATTAAGATATAGTTAGTGTAATTACAAAATATAAAAAAAATTAAAAAATTTATTATTAAAAAAATAATATTATATTATTATTTTGACTAATCCAATGTAGAGTTATGACTAGAGAAGTTTTAGATTTATAAAGAATATGTACTTTTTATCAAATTTTGAAAATGACTTTGATGAAGCCAATGCTAATGCTACCAAGAAATCAGTAAAATTATCTATTCTCCATATAAAAAGAAGCTTGTGTTTCGAATTTTTATTCCCATTTTATCCTCACATTTGCGCTAAAATTATGGGATTAGCCACTGCTATTATTTCAAGATATCATTTTTGAGCAATTTTGGTCTTCCTGCATGCTTGCCTAATGGCTCCCTTGGGGGTTGGTACTTTTCTCTCCTTACTGCGTTTGGGAGTAAGCAATTTGGCTCTCCGAAATGCTCACTTGATGGTCGAGCACTTTGGATTTCTGTGGTGCTAGCCTAGACAGGCAACTTTGTCCTTCCACAATGCTCACTAGTACGATGAGTGATTTTGCTCATGTGAAACCCCCACCCCCACCCCCAGGCTGCATGGGGAAAAGAGCACCTAAGCAAGCAATAGCCCCCGCTCCCGCCCCCGCCCCATTCTCGGCGTAAGTAGAAGTGTTGGCCACTTGAGCGAGCACTATGAAAAACAAGAGTGCTTGTCGCCAACCGAGCACCTAGGGAAGCAAATGTGCTCGCCCCTTAGACGCCCACTTAGGTGAGCAAATGTTCTCGCCCTAGAAAGCATAGAGCTCACCATCTAAGATATGGGGATCCACGCGTGGCTTGCACATGATGTTCTCACCTGTACTCAAAAGTAAATTCCTTAGACGTCATAACCACCAACCAGTGCAACCATATAACTACGTATTGAAGAATAATTTCCACTAGAATAAAAGATATGGTCTTGCATGCTAAGAGGCTTCGGGCTGGTTTGGACATTTGGATTATTTAAAAAATATGTGAATAATAGTGAAATAGTTAATTTGAGTTAAAATATTTTATTGAATTTCGAGAAAGAAAATAAAAAGTTGAATAAAAATATTATAAAGTTAAAAAATTGTTTAAATATAATTTTGTAATGTTATTTTAGTTTTGAAGTTTGAAAGAAGTTGTATTGATTTTTATATTTTATTTTAAAGTTTGTAAAAATTGTAATGGATAATTATTAGATGAAAAAATTTAAAATTAAAAAATATTTTATATAATTGAGGGATGTTTAAAAAAAGAAAAAAGCTATTTGCATACGGGAGGGGTACCCCCGCGTACACGGGCCTCCACGTGGATGCCAGAAGAAACGCTGCGTTTCAACTTGTGAAATCCAAGCCTCCCCTTCATGCGAACACTTCAAGTTTCAACTTGTGAAATCTCATCCTCCCCTTCGTGCAAACATTCCCCTTCGTCACAAGCAGGCGACCTCTCTGCTTCTCGCCCACGAAATCCTCCCCATCCTCCACTTTCCATCCTCCACTAAATTCTTCGCAAAACAAATCTCTCTTCAACTTTTGTTATATTCGATCTGTTATCTATGATATATATTGCGATTTTGGTTATTCGATCTTTATGTATAGCTGGCATCTGCATATAGTGTTTTTTGGATTTGATGAATTTTAGAAGCCCCAAATCTGTACAAATTTTTTTTTTCTTTTTGTAAGAAAATTAATTCATTGAGTTATGGCTAGTCTTTTAATCTTGAGGCTCTAGTTGTGATAGTTTTGGTTTTGATATCTTGTTTGGCTATCGAGAAAGTGGAAGAAAATGGAAAGAAAATTTTGTTTTTTTATTTCTAAAAATAGAATTTATTCTTTTGGTATGTTACCAAAAAATTTTCGATGAGAATATCTTTTATTGCAGCAACCGAGCTAAAATGCATGAGCTATCTGAGCATTTGGCCAAGGAATGAAGACGATGAAGACAAGTTATGAGATGCAAAATAACAGGGATGAGTTATGAGTTGTGGAGGAGAAGAAAAGTTATCAACTTGTTGTTGTGTGGATGAATTGTCGGGGAAGAAGTTTGAGAAAATAGAAGAGAATTGAGATCTGTAAGAGTCACTTGCTGAACTCATACTACTATTGGTACTATTACCACTGAAAATGTTGATGAACCAAGGAGAGGCAGGGTTGGACGAGAGATTGAAGGCCGCTTGCGATGAGGATGTACTTTTTAGCCTCGGCCATGGAGGAGGGTTTTTCTTGTTTATACGTATTTTGCCTAAGACCTTAGAGCACTCCTAATGGATCATTCATCTTATCTTTTAAAATACATCACCAAAACTCACTTTTTCTATTTTACATACTGACTTTTACAATATGTCATCCATCAGTTTATCTATTTTTTCTCTATATCATTTAAATATTCTTTTTAAATATTTCATTTCTACTAATAAATTTACAATATCCATATATTTTTTTATATTTGTAATTTATTTTTATATACAATATAAAATAATTCAGTTCTATACACCTAAAACAAAAATATATAAGCCAAATAAAAATTAAAAATAATATCAAATATGAAAAAATTGGTTTAAAAATAATTCTAAGATATTTTTTAGAAGAAAATAAAATATATGTGTTTTAAATTATGAATAATAAAAAGAATTTGCTTATATGATACAAATCAAAATAAATAAAAATGAGAGAGTAAATGAAATATCAACAATAAAAAAATTTTTACAGGATGAACAGTATCCGTTACATATAGTAAGATATTGTAGCTAAATGTATTTTACATTTCATTTTACATAATCGGATGAAGCTTCTTTTTGAAATAATTCTTCAAATTATTTATATTTTTTATATAATATAAAAGTTATTGTGAGTGTTGAAGGTACAGAGTTCTTCCTTCAAAGTGATGCTAATTGTACCTTTTATTTTTAATAATGTAAAGGCCGACGTGGCCAGCCGATTCTGCAACAGGTACCAACGGCGGGTACCTGTAGCAGAATTATTAAAAAAAAGAAATTATGATAAATCCTTAACTATCTCATTGCTGAAACATACACCTACACCCCTTGGTCTGCGTATAGAGTCTGACTTCTCAATGCGCAATTTTGAAACCTGGGCGGCTTGGGATTCCCATTCCAATTTCCACCCAAGGCTCCTTTAAAGCTGTGTGGGGGAAAAAAAGAAGTCTCTCTCAATTGTCACGTACGGACTTGAACCATGGCCGGCTTCACAGTTTGCCCGCAAGTTAGACTGCATTTATAAAACATCCAATGAAGGCCATCGACGGTTTAATAAATATCGAAGGAGACTATAATTTATTTGGACTATATCTTGTTTTCAATAAATATTGTGTGTGTTAGTTAAGATGAGATGTTTATAATTAGAACTCCTCAAACCCTCTTCTCGTTTTTTTTTTTTTTTTTTTTTTTTTATTTAATTTTTTTATTCACCCCTCTGCCTTTTGTTGACGTTGTTACTATTTTTGGTATTATTGTTATGAAGAAAAATGAATTAATTGGATATATATAGCAAAATATTCAATTACATGAGAATAAGTACATTATAATATTATATATATGTAGTGTGATTTTTAACCGACTACGTACTAATTTTTGATTTTTTAATTGACTGCTAAATTAATATTAGTGGTGGATGGAAGGTCAAGATCACTTGATCAAGTTTATACGTACATAGTACGTAGTACTGTATCTTTATATATTTATATATATATATATATATATATATATATCTTCCAGAGAGAGAGAGTTAATATTAGTCTATATTTTTTATATTGAAAATTAATGCTTAATTAAATACTTTATATATTTATATATATAGAATAAGGTTATATGCAGTTGTGGAGTGTGCAAGTTTCGTACAATCGTTTTGAAAAAAAATAAGATTTAATATTAAAAAATTAATTTTTTTTTACGTGAATCCCATATATATTTATTTTTTTAAAAATGATTACACGATACTTATGCATTCACGATATCAAACGATATCAAAGATCATATATAACATTTAATTACGTGCATGCGTACCAGCTGGCTATAATATAATAAATTAAACTAGATCATGATATATATTCAATAGATTGATTGCTTCTACGACTAGGAAAACGTACCCTTTATCTATATAAGTCTACTAGCATTGTAGGTGGGCTATCCATAATCCAATGTCGGTTGTCGGTTGAGGTTGTTTAGCGTTAGAAGCTGGGGCCCTTGATAATCATGTATTTGGATAGACTTTGTAATTAATTTTAATTCGAGCAAGTTGTAAATTATAAGTATCAAGTTAACGAGTGAAATTAATTTATAGATCATCTGTTTGAATATAATTTTTTAAGAATATTTTGTTTGTTTGTTTGGGATAAAAATCTAAAATATTTTTTAGATTTAAAGATGTTTGGTTTATTTTTAAAAAGTTTTGAAATACATGTATAACCAAACAATGTCTAAATATATCTGTAATATATATTATAAGGTCAAATTAGTTTGCTTTTCTTTTCGAAACACTCACCAAATGTCGATTCTGTTGCTAAATAAAGCAATTATATATAAGAAAATATATTTACAATCGTAAATTGTGTAACCGCCGTATAATTGTTTTGAAAAAAAATGAATAAAATATGAAACTCACATTAAAAAAATTAATTTTTTAATAGTAGACCTCACTAATTTTCAAAGCGATTATGCGACGGTTGCATAATTCACGATTGTACGTAGAAGTACTCATAATATATATATATATATATATATCGAAATGCTGGCACTTCTATATTTATTGCATGTTCATCACATTTGGCAGATATATATTTTCATAAGAAAAAGGACAAAAAATAGTATAAGATGCATGAAAGGTACATTTTCATTAATTTCTTCAGGTTTTGATGCTCCAACAATGACTAAATGCCAGCTTGTGTTGAAAAAAAAACAACAAGGACTACTGATAATTAATATTTTCATATATATAAATATTGAAAAGCCAAAGTGATTGAAAATTTATACGTTTTTAGTTGGATGATTCTCAAACAATACGAGCAAAATGTCAA
Organism: Juglans cinerea; assembly: GCA_961763995.1. NCBI lineage: Eukaryota > Viridiplantae > Streptophyta > Magnoliopsida > Fagales > Juglandaceae > Juglans > Juglans cinerea. Next base: position 24,521,676 of record CAUIVZ010000001.1, on the reverse strand, counting down.
TACTAAGGCCAAGTGTAGGTCGACTTTTGTTAAGACAACTCATCATGTTTTACTTTCTCGTCTTTTGTTAATTTTCAAATCATCATATCTACTTCCTTCGTCAGCTAGCGTTGCTTGATAAAAGAATCATTTAATTGTCTTGATTACGCTTCTTATCCAATCTTATATATAAGCAACTAATATCGTATAGATCGGACGCCTTGAAGTTGAGATTTTGCATTCACATTCTTGAAACCATCATATAATTAGAAATTTTTTCATTAAATTATTAGAGATGTTTTTGTAAAAAAAGCCTAGATACAAGCAGTTTGGCGCACTAAACCACGTATCAATTCTTACATAAAAAAACATATGTCTCATAAAAATTATTTTTGTTTTCAATTCGTACCGTTTCATTAAATAGATGCATTACATGTCAGCATTGATACACGGTTTAGTGCACGAACTCACTTGCAAGAAGACTTTTCCTTATAAAAAACTCCTTAGTGTCTATCCGCTAAGTCTTAGGATATTTAATCCATATTTGTCAAGGATGATCTTTTCACGGTACAAATCCATATTTAATATCATGTTAATTTATCTTTACATAAGACCGTTCCATTTGATAAGATAATTGAAAACAACCTCAAAAGCATGTATTCTCGATCGTGGCCTAGCTGCAAGAAAACTTCTAGAAGTAATATTGCCAATTCACCAAGATACGTACGTAGCCGTTTAAATTTAACGTCTGCAGCCTGAATAATTTTGATGCATTTGACGAGTCAAAGCTAGCTCCACGTGATAGACCAATGAAACTTCAAGGGTACGTATGAATTTCTTAGCTGTTCTTTGTTTGATCCAGTACTCCAGACAAGTATGCTTTCTTCCTTGCATCTTCTCCTTTTTAACTTAACCATTTTATTGTTTTTTTAAAATGTTTAGGCATTTGCCTTGTATTTTGTGGCATTTGTGGCGCTATTGCATGCATTGTCTTGTATTGGAAATTTATTCTTTTTTATTCAATATTTAAAGTTCAAAACTCTAACCCATTAAAAGATATTCACACAGATCACAAATTAAAAGATCAATTAAAAAAGGCTTTGATCCCACATGCAAATTACACATGATTATAGCGATAAAAGGTGATGTAAAAAGAGATTAGATACATTTTTAAGGTACGTAAGTTTCATACATGTCGTTTAAAAAAAATTAATTGATCTACTATTATTAAAAATAATATTTTTATGTGAATCTCAAATTTATCATTTTTTTTTAAATAATGCGCACTCTATCACTGAATAAATTATTTTATATTTATAATTTGAACAATCTATGCAAAAATGATATGAAGTAGTTAGTAAATAAGAAAAAGAATAAATATAGATAGAAGTTACTATTGGAAGTATCTATTTTATATACATGATGTGGCATCATCTAGACCACACATCTCTCCAAGTGAGTGTTGAGAACAATCAACTAGAAGCAGTCACGCAGTGAATGTAAAATATGCACTGCTATAGTAGCTTCTCTCTAACATTACTCTAAGAAAAATGGCTAGCCGCTTGATCTGTGGTCTATAAATTCTGATCTAGTAGATCGTAGCAGCCTCGTACTGGCTATATATTAATAATGAAAAATTCTATTAATAAGCCTCACATATTATGCATCATCTTTTTAATTTTTTTAAATTTTTTTCTCTGTTTTAAGAAAAATAAAACAAAATAAATTTTAAAAAAATAATTTTTTTTTTTAGTGTGTGGGTGTACGAAATTTATGAATTCTTTAATAATTTTAGCTTTTAGTAATCTCTTGAGGTCATGCAATATTATTTATGCAATAAATGTCACTGCACATCGTGTCCCCTCATCTTACAACATTGATCTGTGGTCTATAAATGTGTAAAATGTATCGTACGTGTTTGTTCACCTATCTGCCTAAAATAAATAGCTCGTACGTACGAGCAACTTCTAGCACATAGTTTTCCCCCCTAGCTAGTTTCACAGTAACTTCTGGCAGTATAAGGTTATTAATGACGCAATAAAGAAAAATGTTATAAGATAAATTGACAAACTTATGTGTATATTGATACGAGACGTTAGATATATTTTTTTATAAAAATAATGCTCACAAATTGATTTGGCTAATTGCAATATATTAAATCTATTTTATTGTAAAATAAATTTGATCAGTACAGTCTGATCATGCACCACGTACAACATGCCACATTAATTTATTATGAAAAATAATCTAGTTACAAAGTGATTACACAAAAGTAATCTTACAAACTGATATAATTTAATGTGATTTGTTAGATTATAAAGTTATTTTTATTAAAGTAAATATAACGGATCAAATGAAACCACATCAATTTATAAGATTATTTTTATGTAATTCTTTTATAGATGTAACCGTCTTCATTTATTATAAACATCACTTTTACAAGTTCTTTTAGTCATGCATAGCGGTGGGAACTCGATCAAACCCCCCAATATATATCTCATCAAGCGGACTACTCCATATATGCATGTGCCTTAACTTTAAAATGCAAACGTCTCAGCATTTTCTTTTTATTATATATGATTTAAATAAAATTGCATGATTGCAAATGTGTTGGCATCTTTCAATCAAACAAGGAAGAACCATTTCTAGCAAGCATCTTATGTCAGTATATACGTACATGATGATCCAGAGAGCTAGGCTTTCTAGTTCTCGTTGACATGATCTAATTAAAAAATAAAATAAAAATTAATGTATCCTCCAGAAAAATTAAAAAGTAGTTCTTATCATATATATGATCTAATTCATAAATAATTATTTGATCTTGCATATATACAGATCTCAACCCTAAATATATAACCCGCGATTCTTGCCGTGCACGCTTCCATCGTGTGAGATTGACGGATCCATTACAAGAAGTGGAGAGTACTGGGTGGCTTTGTTTCTTGCCATTTGGGTTTACATAATAAAATTGATGAGCACATGACTGTATATTATAAGGAATCTCATCGGATCACAATGTCCAAGCATGCAATTTGTAGGTTCAGCCAGATTTATAAGCCGGTAATTGGATTGGTTTGAGGTTGTTATTCATTTTCTTTTTCGTTTTTGCTAACAAATACCAAACATTCTTAGTGCTATTCATCATCCTTTTAATCAATTATTTGTAATTTGATATTGCATCAACAAATAATAAAAATAATGATGAATACCATTTTCCCGCGATATAAATACCGTCAGATCGATGTGATTGACTCGATTATGTAATTGGCTATTCTTTTTTTTGATTATGAATAACATTTTATCGGTTCAACTAGTATTTTCCATTTGAAAAGATTTTAATGCTCATTCATATTCTTAGCATTAATGCTATCCTTCAATTAGAATTATAAATAAAAAGAAGAGTTTAATGTTCATGACAAACTTGCCTTCTAAAGCTACCACACGCCTTTAAATCCGAATAAAAAGAGTAGAACATAGCAAATTTATAAGGAAGGTAATTGATATACACGTAGTGAAATTTTAAAGGCATTAAATAACATTTCCCAAAATGTCACCGACAAAATCCCAATCTCTTTGCTTTGATGTAAGATAGAGCTGAAGCAGTACTATTCCGTCCCGTTTTCAAACTAATATTCAAATGCTTAACCATCAATAATATCAAAAACAGTAAATTCTCACTGTCGGTTACAACCACAAGATTATTTATATCAAGTTTGAACAAGGGAGGAGAAAATTCTATGGTATATCATTATCATGACCCTAAACCTATATTTGGATGGCTTTGTCCTCTGATGACATCAACAAAAAAGTATGCAGTCAAAATGGCACTGTCTGTCTTTCTCCATATTCGTGGTAAGATATGGTCGCATTTCCCCCACTGTAAAAACTCTCAATTCCAACGTAAGTGTCCTAAACCAGACTGTCCCTGCCCCCTATTCCCTTCCTCTTTTTAGGGTAGCCAGAATAATGTGGTAGATTATTCAAACATGTCCACGTTTAGGGTATTTCATTGATGCAGAGCCACCAACTCTCACTTTCTTATAGGTAAAATTATTATGCATGTGAAGGTGTGTCGCCTCACGGCATTGACCAAGAGAGGAGAGAGAGAGAGAGGGAGAGAGAGAGAATATCATCTTCTCTTTTTAACTTTTTTTGTTGCACTGATGAAGTTTTTTTGACCAAAGGGCATGCGATTTCAAGAGTCTGGACTGGATTCATGCATTAATCCTCATTGAAGGAATAAAAGCACGTGACTTTAAAGATACCAGAAAAGTTGCTTTCTTCTTCTTTACCTTTGCATAGATAAAGTTTAGCAGTGAGATATGCCTGTATCTTCCTGCAAAACAACTGGGATTAATTAGAGAGTTGATGCTGTTGTGCTGCCTCCCTCCCATGTGCACGTTTTAGTTATAAAATATAGTCAATTAATTGCTTTATTTTTTTACATAGTAATGCTGGATACAGTTTAAGATGTGTAGTACACGAAATTTGCACTTATTTTACAGAGCGTTTCCTGAATTTGCGTTAGAAAAACAGTCATCCGCAAGGTAACATCTCCTTGACGCCATGACAAGGAACCTCAAACAGCCCCAATTCAATTCTGAGTCATTTCTTGATTTGTAGTTTATTATCAAATAATTGGAACCCACCTTGAGAATAGGAATTCAATCCCCTCCATACGAATAATGTCATTTGATTTGGTCATTATATGGCGCTAGTGATTTCATTAGCCGCGTCCCCTACCTTCCAAGACATGACAACGCACATTTGCAGACAAAAGGGTAGACAGAGATTGAAGAAAAGAATGGATTATTCCAAAGGTAAATGCAATTTGATTATTCCAAAGGTAAACAAACGACAAAGGGAACAAGTCTGAGTTCGTTCTGGGTGTGTGCTTTGGTCCACCAGAAAACTGTAAGCCATTTTGGAGACTCTGGGGACCTGAGTGATGTCCATCCATGATCATCATCTTCATTCTTCAAAAAAGGGAGCTTTGCATTATTATCTGTTTGAAGAAATTTAAAACAATCTATGTTTTCACTTTTTCTTTTTCTTTATTTGGAGTTTATAATCTCAATTTCCTTGTGAAAAAGCTGCAATGCCACTTTATTGATTTCACATGTCTGATAATTGAGAAATCACATGCACTTTAATAAGGCAAAAGCTAGAAAATATTTAAGTGAAACTGGTTAATGCAGAGGAGAAAGGTGACCGCAAAAGCTTCCTCCATTATTAGGACGGTCTGAAGATGTGCTTTCTTCTTTCTTTTATAAGTAACGTTATGTAAAAGTTTTTAATAGATAAATTCTATATAATATTTTTGTAAAAAAATAAGTTTTATTAATAAAAAATAATTTTTTTTATATATTTTTTTAGATAAAGTCTACATTTTTACAAAAATTTATATAAAATTTATTTATTTAAAGTTTGTACCAATCATATCTCTTTCTTTTATATATCTACAAGACTAAAAGCATTGGGTGGTGCAATATGGAGCCAATAGCCAGTCCAATCAAGAGAGCCGCCGGCCCCCTCCCCTCGCCCTGGTTTGCAAAGAGTCTATCTATCCAACTAATGGAGACAGATCATAAATAATAATTACAGAATTATATGATATAAATATCTTATCTTCTTCTTCTGTTTTGTATACTCCTGAATATATATATATATATATATATATATATATATTTTGTATCTAATTCTGCAGGCCAATGATCCAATCTGCATTTGATATGCACATAATATTTTACCATTATTTCTGTCAAAATTGAAAAGGAATTAATAATTTTAAAGGGTTTCGTATGCTAGCATCATGTGCAACAGAGTGGACTTTTCAAGCTGATATTTTCGAGATATTAATAATTTTTCCATAAGTAAAAATATTTTCAAGGATCCAACGGCAACTGCTTGTGCCACAGAAGATGCCTTTGAAATCATCACCACTCATAGGTATTATTTCCAACCCATTGTCCATGTTTAAAGTTACAGTTTCTAGCTTCTTCCATTTCCAGTGCTGCTTTTCTCTTTTCAAGCCTTTTTGAATGTGAGTTAAGCCAATGTCTTCCATTGTTTAGTACATCTAAAGTAATGGGTGTCAGTATGCACAGCCGATAAAATAGCCCCCAACAAAACAAAGAAAATAAAAGAGTAAGATTAATGGAGTGATCAGAAAAAGCCTATCAATGTTCAGTGCAGAAATGAGTGCTGCTAACAATGTTGAGGAGCAGCATGTCTACATCATACAGGTGTTTTATTATTATTTTGTAAATACATGCAATTGGTGTTAACTGGGTCTTAGCTAACTGGGCAGTAATCCAAGTGTTAAACTGGTGTTTCAATTTTAAGGCCAGCTAGACTATCTCATTTGTTTGCATTATTTAATAAAAAAAGAACCAAGTTGGAATAGGTCCTCTATGACAGCTATCCCTCAACAACTCACTTTCACTATATAAATTCTCTTTCATGCATGCCTCTCAAATCATCTGAACCAGAACCAGAACCAGAACCATCTCCCCCTCCCTTTTCCCTCACGCTCTCCTCCCACAGAAAAAAAATTTTAGGCCAAAACACATTGGCTGGAGGTGGTGAGTTTTCCGGCAACCTATGAGGATTACAGGTCTCGACCCCTTTAGGGGTCGTCTTTGGCCTCAATTGGTCCTGGCTTTGGCCATAGTCCTTGTTTCAAGCAATGTAGCTTCAGTCTCTGGAGATGCTTATGCTTACAGTTCTCCACCACCACCTTACGAGTACAAGTCACCTCCTCCACCTGCTCATTCTCCACCACCACCTTACGAGTACAAGTCACCTCCTCCACCTGCTCATTCTCCACCACCACCTTACGAGCACAAGTCTCCGCCACCACCTGCCCACTCCCCGCCTCCACCTTACGAGTACAAGTCACCTCCTCCACCTGCTCATTCTCCACCACCACCTTACGAGTACAAGTCACCTCCTCCACCTGCTCATTCTCCCCCTCCACCGTACGAGTACAAGTCACCTCCTCCACCTGCTCATTCTCCCCCTCCACCGTACAGTTCTCCCCCTCCACCGTACGAGTACAAGTCACCACCTCCACCTGCTCATTCTCCACCTCCACCTTACGAGTACAAGTCACCTCCTCCACCTGCTCATTCTCCCCCTCCACCGTACGAGTACAAGTCTCCGCCACCACCTGCCCACTCCCCGCCTCCACCTTACGAGTACAAGTCCCCGCCACCACCTTATGAGTACAAGTCACCTCCTCCACCTCCTTCGCATTCACCATCACCATATTACTACAAATCACCACCACCACCTCCATACTATTACAAATCTCCACCTCCTCCCTCACCATCACCTCCACCTCCTTACATCTACAAGTCTCCACCCCCTCCTTCTAGTCCACCCCCGAAGCCTTACTACTACAAGTCTCCTCCACCGCCGGTTCACTCTCCTCCACCACCTTATTACTACAAGTCTCCACCACCACCACCACCTCCTTATGTCTACAAGTCTCCACCACCTCCTTCAAGTCCACCCCAAAAGCCATACTACTACAAGTCTCCTCCACCACTACCACCTTACTATTATAAGTCTCCACCACCGCCTCCCAAGTCTCCGCCACCACACCCTTACTACTATAAATCTCCTCCTCCACCACCACCACCCAAACACCTTCCTCCTCCATACTACTACAAATCTCCTCCACCACCTTCACATCCGCTACCACCTCCATACTACTACAAATCTCCACCACCACCACCACCCAAGCACCTTCCTCCTCCATACTACTACAAATCTCCTCCACCACCTTCACATCCGCTACCACCTCCATACTACTACAAATCTCCACCACCACCACCACCCAAGTCCCTTCCTCCCCCATACTACTACAAATCTCCTCCACCACCTTCACATCCGCTACCACCTCCATACTACTACAAATCTCCACCACCACCACCACCCAAGTCCCTTCCTCCCCCATACCATTACCCTCCTCATACGCACCATCCGATTATAGTCAAGGTGGTTGGAAAAGTCTACTGCTACAGATGCTATGACTGGGGATATCCAATCAAATCACACGACAAGAAGCATCTCAAAGGTAGATTATCTTTAACATCCATTAGTTGTTCATAATTTGTATTTTTCTTGACTGTACGTTTCTGAAGATGCATTAAAGTATTTTTCTTGGTTGTTAGTTTGATTTGACACTAGAAAAATTAGGTACATAAATTGTTCCCAAGATTGAGACGATGAAGTCTTTATATGAAGTTAGCATGGTCTTTCAAACACGATGCGGCCAATTTTTGAAAAACCAAAAAAAAAAAAGTAGTCACCCTTAGACTAACATAATTATTAAGATAAGGTCCACAATATGACAATACACACTGAAGCATCAAAGCAATTAAGGTAATTTGACAATATTTGAAATAGAAAATGTGTAGTAATGGCTCTAAATTAGTGAGGGCTGTCTATGAAATACCCCCATTGTCCTTATTGTTGTCAAAAGATCAAGCATTTAAGGAGGGCAATATAGTCATTTTAAACATTATCTAGATATACTTTAAAATAAAGAATATTCGTTGAAATGTCAAAAGGACAAAGTTAGTTATTGTAGTAGGTAATTAGGACGTGTTTAATTAGCTTATGAGTAACTTATGCTAACATGATTGGTGTTGTTGTGTTGTTTGATTGTATATGATGGAGCAGGTGCCGTTGTGGAGGTAACTTGCAAGGTTGGAAAGGATGAGATCAAGGCCTATGGTACCACTAAGATCAACGGCAAATATAGCATCTTAGTCAAAGGGTTCGACTATAACAAGGACGGTGGGGCTGAGGCCTGCAAGGCGAAGCTCCACGCTGCACCCAAACATTCACCATGTAAGATCCCCACTGACCTTCACTGGGGCAAAAAGGGTGCCAAGCTCAAGGTCAAGTCCAAGAATCACTATGAAGTTGTGCTCAAAGCTAAGCCATTCGCTTATGCTCCAAAGACTCCTTACAAGGAGTGTGAGAAATCCAAGCCCAAGCCAATGCCCAAATCTCCACCACCACCAGTTTACCATCCACCATATGTCTACAAATCTCCACCACCACCAGTTTACCATCCTCCATACATCTATAAGTCTCCTCCACCGCCGGTCTCTCATCCTCCCCCAAGCTACATTTACAAGTCTCCACCACCACCGATTTATCATCCACCCTACATTTACAAGTCTCCTCCACCACCTGTTTACTACCCACCACCCACTTACATCTATAAGTCACCACCACCACCACCTTACATCTACAAGTCTCCACCACCTCCAGCCCATTTACCGCCACCATACTACTACAAGTCCCCACCACCACCAGTCTACTCCCCTCCACCTCCATACTATTACAAGTCCCCACCACCACCACCACCACCACCATCTCATCCTCTCCCTGCCCCATACTATTATAAGTCTCCTCCTCCACCGGTGCACTCTCCACCACCACCTTACTACTACAAATCCCCGCCTCCACCAGTGCACTCGCCCCCTCCTCCATATGTGTATAAGTCCCCGCCACCACCGGTGCATTCTCCATTGCCACCTTACTACTATAAATCTCCACCACCACCGGTGCATTCTCCCCCTCCTCCATATGAGTACAAGTCCCCACCACCACCTGTGCACTCTCTCCCACCACCTTACTACTACAAATCCCCACCACCACCGGTGCATTCTCCCCCTCCTCCATATGAGTACAAGTCCCCACCACCACCACCAGTGCACTCTCTCCCACCACCTTACTACTACAAATCTCCGCCTCCACCAGTGCATTCTCCCCCTCCTCCATATGAGTACAAGTCTCCACCACCACCGGTGCACTCACCACTGCCTCCTTACTACTACAAATCTCCGCCACCACCAGTGCATTCTCCTCCTCCTCCATATGAGTACAAGTCCCCACCACCACCAGTGCACTCTCTCCCACCACCTTACTACTACAAATCCCCGCCTCCACCGGTGCACTCTCCCCCTCCTCCATATGTGTATAAGTCTCCACCACCTCCAGTGCATTCTCCCCCTCCTCCATATGAGTACAAGTCTCCACCACCACCGGTGCACTCTCCACTACCACCTTACTACTACAAATCCCCACCACCACCAGTGCATTCTCCCCCGCCTCCATATGAGTACAAGTCCCCACCACCACCAGTGCACTCTCTCCCACCACCTTACTACTACAAATCCCCGCCTCCACCGGTGCACTCTCCCCCTCCTCCATATGTGTATAAGTCCCCACCACCTCCAGTGCATTCTCCCCCTCCTCCATATGAGTACAAGTCCCCACCACCACCAGTGCACTCTCTCCCACCACCTTACTACTACAAATCCCCGCCTCCACCGGTGCACTCTCCCCCTCCTCCATATGAGTACAAGTCTCCACCACCACCGGTGCACTCTCCTCCACCACCATATGAATACAAGTCCCCTCCACCACCGGTACACTCTCCTCCACCACCATATGAGTACAAGTCCCCTCCACCACCGGTACACTCTCCTCCACCACCATATGAGTACAAGTCTCCTCCACCCCCAGTACACTCTCCACCACCACCATATGAGTATAAGTCTCCGCCCCCTCCAGTTCACTCTCCCCCTCCTCCCTACTTCTACAAATCACCTCCTCCACCTGAGAAATCTCCTCCACCACCTGTCTACATTTATGCATCTCCTCCACCACCAATTCACTACTAAGCTCGAGAAGACCAGCCTCGTAGCACACCAATCATGTAAGTAAATCCATTAAATTTTTACTTTCATTGCGGCATCATTAAAGATTGTGAATACAGTTCATTCATAAGTACTTATCTCATATCCTGTATGCATAATTAATTGCAGGTGTTAGTTTCGAGAATGCAATAAGAGAAGACACGATTAGAGAAAGATATAGGAACCAAGCTTCCAATCCAAGTTCATCAAATAAGGATCTGACTGCAACATTTGATTCCTATATACTTCAGTCAGATCAGATTGCTTCTACTTATCTGGTGGCCATGTTACACACTATAATCTTATTATATTCAAGTTGGAGTGGTTTCAGATGTTTACATGAGGAAAGTCGGATTAGGAAGTGGGATTCAAAGTGTCACTAGAATTTGGATGTGCATGCCAGTCTGTCACGTTTATTTATTTATTTTCAAAATTTCACTCGGTTATATATTCCTAGAGGTTCCATCTAGTCATTTAAAAATTGTATAGAGTATGACCGTGTATGATTGGGTTTCCTACTTATTATGGTAATTTGTTTGTTGGAACTTCTTGTGCTTTGTGCAATGAGATTATTATCAATAAAGAAATTAAGACAGACATGCAACTCTCTCTCTCTCTCTCTCTCTCTCGACTATTTAACTCTTAACAGAAGCTTCCAATCCAGCTTCTTTCCATTCCACATGGTTTGATTGTTCTTTTTCTTGAATTTTTTTTTTCCAACATGCATATGATATGGAATATGCATCGGTCTCTGACAGTAACATGCATGTGCGCCATCCTAGTGGCACCACCTCCCACCTTTATATCACGTAGATGTATTTGCAATGAACCACTCAGCTTCCTATAGAGTTTGTCCTTACTGAATCGTTGAGTCACTCTCTCTATCCATAAAATCGTGCTGGGTCCTGTAAATGTTGGCTATATATAGTGGCTCTTACCTTTTTGATCTCTTAGTGCTTCATTTCCTTTCATGTCTTCTCTGGAAAGGCAAAGTGCCAAAAAACAAAAGATATCCTTCGGCCTTTGGAATACTTGTTCCATCTCTTTCCAAGGCAAGATTAGTTGCAGCTTCTCCCATAATATTAATCGCTACCTAAACAAAAATATAATCCTGACACGGTAGGTACGTAGATCGATGTCGATTCCATTCATTGCATTCACACAGCGCGCAGAATGTACCTTTTTACCATCATACTCCATATAATAGAATAAGAAAAAAGGTCATTTTCTGCAATAAGCAGGTTTTTTTGTACTGCTCCTTAATATCGACACGTAAATATCATTTGATACTCGTCAAAATCAAAGAAGATCAGGAAACGTTTACCATATGCTGCTGTTAGTATAGGATGAGGTTTTCTGATATTGATGGCAGCCCTTGGGAATCTAAAATTCCTCGTAGCAGGTGAGTCACAGCTGGAAAGTCACGATCATGATGAGTCGCCATGCATGATTGATCATGAGCTGAAAAGTCTAAAGAGGATGGTCCCGTTTTGAAATTAATTTTGCTGTTGGTTTGGTTTGGCTGCTTCTTTCCATTTCCATCTGTAATGGGTCAATATTCTTGAACTGTCAGAGTTGTACATGCAATACATGGCTCTGATCATATATATTCATATACGATCACAGAGTTTATATCATCATTTGCCTTGAGTTTCAGAATTAAACTTTCAACTTTTTTCTACTCATCAATCGATAAAATAAACGAGTGCTATCCTATTAGTCAGCCTTCAAATGTGTGTTGTTTCTCTCAAGTGACAAGGAATGGAATTAGAGGGTGTAAATTGCAGAATGTGTGAGAAAGGCTGACCCTCAGGAAAAATTCTAATTAGCATCTACCTATCACACACCGCACCTCTTTTAATTTTTTTTTTTTTTCTCATAACAAGTATATATAGATGATGAATGAAACAATTCAATTAGTTTAACAAGAATAAAATAAAATTAAAAAATTAAAAAAATTAAAATATATTAAATTTGTAGCGTGAGATGATAAAGAGCATCCCTTGACATTTCGAAGCAACAGAAAATTAATTTAACCAATGAGATTCTGGGCTTGACTCATATATTGACTGTTGGACTAATTTGTATTGGCCTTAACAAGGAACGGACGGTAAGGCATTAACAGAGCTGCAATAGTAATGGACAGTAATACAATATATGTGTCAATCTAAACATAATATAATTAATTATTTTTTTCAAATCTATCATCCTGACACGATTATAAGAAAATTGATAAGTTTATAATTATTTTATAACTATTTTATTGTTAAAATTTTATTTAGAGTGACACATGCCACAGTTTGTTAAGAATTTTATTTAGATAAATAACACAATAATATTCACATTACTCATTTGATAAATAGGTCATAATAGACTGTTCATCCGGCTTCCGGACCGGATTTCCGGGTATACCTGGCCCGGAACCCGGCTTCAAACTCGGGCCGGGTTTCGGCCCGGATACACCCGGGCCGGAACCCGGATGAACTCGGGTTTCTACAACCCGGAAATCCGGGTTCCAGCTTCAACCCGGGTTTTTTTTTTTTTTTAAAGGACATATTATTTTAAATACAGTATGTTCCAACTTCAACCAGTTTTTTTTTTCTACAGTATCTATTTTTTTCAAAAAAAAAAAAAAGCTCAAAATTTTATATATATATATATATATATATAAAAAGTTGGTAATATATATATATATATATATTTAATTTGAGATTAGATAATCATGTATATGTAATATATTCCATATTCCAGTATGATAATACTACTGTTAAAAATTATCGATCAAGTAGTAGTTTCTAACCTCTACTACTTCTAACCTTCCATGACCATGCATTATCATGTAAAATGCATGCAATAATGTAATTTACTACATATTAAATTAAATTACATTACATTACATTACATTACAAAACACAAAATTATAATATATGAAAATTACAAAATGCTTCAATTGAAAGTTTGAAACTGGCATCTATTCAGCTGCTTTTGTGTCCTTCAAGTGTTTACTAATTACATCAGCACGTCATGAGAAACTAGAGAACCTGAAAAAATAAAACAAGTAAGATGATATGAACCCGCGGGAATAGAATCCCTTGAACCCACAATCAATTTGAAAACTCCCCAAGAAAGCCAAAATCAAGTCAGTGAATGGAGAACCTAGACCCGATGAGAACTCGTTTCAAGAACCTAGATTATATTAAAATCTAGACCCGTTGAAGAACCCGTCTCAAGAACCCAGATTACAAAGGAGGAACGCCACAAAGGTTGTGATTTACCTTTGATAAGTTCAAGAGTTCAATCAAGAACAAGAGGAGAAAACTCAACTCACAAATAAAATTCAATATTGTCTAATCTGTCAAATGAGGCTACAAAGAGTTTTTAAACCCAAACCTAATCAAAACCCTAGCCAAAATAAAGCCCCTTTTACCCAAAATTACCCTTGATGAACAGTGCCGGCTACCGGACGCGCGGCTACAGTAGCCCCTACAATAAATTGATGAAACCCTAATTCATAAAAGGTAACTTTCCAAATAAGCCCTTGGCCAAAATACAAGGCCTTCCCAAAAACATAGTTCATAAGAAATAAGACATGTGAGCCAAGCATCTTCAAGCCCACTTATTCTAAACTAATAAAATAAATCATTTAACCAAACTGGAAGCCTCCAATAACAATAGGCCGTATCTCTAAGTCATGTCTTCCACAGCTTGAATCAAGTGGATCAAAACTGGTTCTTCTTCTTTCAGACCCATCTTGAGTGTTGGGCTCTTGCTGGCTTCATCCCAAGTGGATTGCACCAATCCTTGCATTGCTTCCTTGATCTTCTTGGCCCTTGATCTTGTAATTGGCCCATCTGGAACTTACAAAGGATCTTTAAGTGTAGGCCCACCTTGGTTCCTATCATTCACCCTCTCCTCAAAAGGATTCGACCTCGAATCTTCACCTACATCAAAAGGAGAAAGATCAGAAACATTGAAAGTTGCAGAAACTTTATACTCACCTGGAAGATCCACTTTATATGCATTGTCATTAATTTTCTCTAGAATTTGGAAAGGTCCATCTCCTCGAGGATGCAACTTAGTCCTTCTATGGGCTGGGAATCTTTCTTTGCGCATGTGAACCCAAACCCAATCTCCTGGTTCAAAGATGACATGCCTTCGTCCTCTATTGGCTTGGGAAGCAACCCTTTCATTCTTTTGGGCAATTTGAAGCTGTACCCTCTCATGTAGTGACTTCACCAACTCCGCCTTCTTTTGTCCATCCAAACTACTTCTGTCATCAACAGGTAAAGGCATCAAATCCAAAGGAGTAAGTGGATTAAATCCATAAACAATTTCAAAAGGAGAGTATGAAGTAGTAGTATGCATCGTCCTATTATATGCAAACTTTATAAATGACAAACAATCCTCCCAAGTTTTTAAATTCTTATGAACAACAGTGCGTAAAAGCTGAGTTAAAGTCCTATTAACTACTTCAATCTAACCATCAGTCTGCGGATGACAAGTAGTGGAAAATAAGAGCTTAGTACCCAATTTCCCCCACAACACCTTCCAAAAGTAGCTAAGGAATTTAACATCCCAATCAGAAACAGTACTCCTAGGTACACCATGGAGTCGTACTATCTCCCGGAAAAACAAGTCAGCTATGTTTGTGGCATCATCTGTTTTATGGCATGGAATGAAATGTGCCATCTTACTAAATCTATCCACAACCACAAAAATAGAATCTCTACCCCTTTTGGTCCTAGGCAGCCCCAAGACAAAGTCCATAGATATGTCTACCCATGGCTCACTAGGAACGGGTAAGGGTGTATACAACCCATGTGGCAAAACCTTAGATTTGGCCTTTCTACATGTAATGCACCTTCCACAAATACGGTTAACATCTCTCTTCATCTTAGGCCAAAAGAAATGTTCATGCAAAATGTTTAAAGTTTTCTTGACACCAAAGTGTCCCATTAATCCCCCACCATGTGCCTCACGCACCAATAACTCACGCATAGAACAATTTGGCAGACAAAGTTTGCTTTCTTTAAACAAATAACCATCATGCTTGTAGAACTTACCAAATGCCGCCTTATCACATGCCACATACACATTTGAAAAATCAGCATCATCGGCATACATGTCTTTCACATATTCAAACCCAAGCATTTTAGCACTCATAGAAGTAAGAAGTACATACCTCCGAGATAGAGCATCAGCAACAATGTTCTCCTTACCTTGCTTGTAACGGATGACATAGGGAAAGGTCTCAATGTATTCCATCCATCTAGCATGCCTTTTATTCAACTTACCTTGACCCTTGAGATGCTTCAATGATTCATGATCGGTGTGGATCACAAATTTCCTTGGCCATAGGTAGTGCTGCCAAGTCTCTAATGCACGAACAAGAGCATAAAGCTCTTTGTCATAAGTAGGGAGGGATGCCCCACTTAACTTTTCACTGAAGAAGGCTATGGGCTGCCTATCCTGCATCAAAACGGCTCCAATCCCTATTCCTGAGGCATCACATTCAATCTCAAAAGCTTTGTTAAAATCAGGTAATGCTAACACAGGTGCAGAGCACAACCTTTCTTTAATAGTGGCAAAAGCATTCTCTTGATTCGCCCCCCAATGAAACCTAACATTCTTTTTAATTACCTCAGTGAGTGGTGCAGCAATGATGCTGAAGTCTTTAACAAAACGCCGATAAAAGCTAGCTAAGCCATGAAAGCTTCTTACCTCAGTGATGCTTTTTGGCGTTGGCCACTCCTTGATTGCCATGACTTTCTCTTCATCCACCTTAATACCCTTTGTACTAACAACATAACCAAGAAAAACAACTTTTTCCATGCAGAAGGCACATTTCTTAAAATTAGCATACAACTTTTCACATCTCAACACATCAAACACATATCTCAAATGCTCAATATGTTCATTTAAGTTCTTGTTGTACACTAAGATATCATCAAAGTACACAACCACAAACTTGCCTATGAATGCACGTAGGACATGGTTCATTAATCTCATGAAAGTACTGGGCGCATTTGTAAGTCCAAATGGCATAACCAACCATTCATAAAGCCCATACTTAGTCTTAAAAGCAGTTTTCCATTCATCACCCTCTTTCATTCTAATTTGATGGTACCCACTTTTAAGATCAATTTTACTGAAAATACATGAGCCATGCAATTCATCAAGCATATCATTCAATCTAGGAATGGGATGGCGATATTTTACCGTGATATTGTTGACCGCCCTGCAATCAATGCACATCCTCCACGTCCCATCCTTCTTTGGCACTAGTAGCACTGGTACTGCACAAGGGCTCATGCTCTCCCTCACGTACCCCTTGCTCATCAAATCCTCAACTTGCCTCTGAAGCTCCTTTGTCTCCTCTGGATTACTCCTATAGGCTGGTCGGTTTGGAATAGCAGCCCCGGGCACAAAATCAATCTGGTGCTCAATGCCTCTAATGGGTGGCAACTCATTTGACATCTCCTCCGGGAATACATCCTCAAACTCCTGCAACAAAGAAACAGCCAAACTAGGAAGAGACTGGTTAGTTTCATCAAGACTAAGATAAGACTTTTTATAGACAAGAAAAATCATAGGGCGATCTGCGAAGAAAGCCCTCTTAACCTCACTCTCTCTTGCATAGAAACTCACTTTTGCCTTTCCTTTTCTCTCGGCAAACTCTCTTTCTTTTTTCTCTCGTGGCTCCACTCTTTTTTCTTTACTCTCAGCCACCTCTCTACTTTCTTTTTCACTCTTTCTTTTAAGCTCATTTTCACTCTCACTCTTTCTTTTTTGCTCAATCTCTTTTTCACTCTTTCTTTTTTGATCACTCTCATTTTCACTCTTTCTCTTTTGATCACTCTCATTTTCACTCTTTCTTTTTTGAGCAACCTCACTTTTCAATTTCAGTTGGTCCTCATAGACCTGGCTTGGAGTAAAGGAGTAAGCTTAATTGTTTTGCCCTCATTTTCAAAGCTGTACATGTTCTTGAACCCATCATGTGTCACTCTCCTATCATACTACCACGGCCTCCCCAACAAAATATGGCCCGCATGCATAGGCACAACATCACAAATCACCTCATCCTGATACTTCCCAATAGAAAAAGTAACTAACACTTGTTTATCCACCCTAACCTCTCCACAATCATTCAACCACTGCAATTTGTATGGTCTAGAGTGTTTTAAGGTTCGTAAATTCAATTTCTCAACCAAAGTAGTGCTAGCCACATTAGTACAACTCCCTCCATCAATGATCATACTACATACCTTATTGTTGACATGGCATCTAGTATGGAAAATGTTCTCTCTCTGTTGCTCTGCATCATCCACCTTAATGTGTGTATTAAGAGCACGCCTAGCAACAAGAGACTCACCTGTCACTGGGTATACCACTCCATCATCATCACTAGCATCATCCAACTCGGGCACCTCATCACTATCATCCTCACTCTCAGTCATCACCTCTCCATTGTCACGCATAATTATCACCCTCCTATTTGGACATTGAGAAGCAATGTGCCCTGAACCCAAACACTTAAAACATTTGATATCTCTATTCCGTGAAGGTTGGGATTCTACCTTGGGTTTGTTGCTAGTTCCCTCATATTTTCCCTTAGGTGGTTCAGTCTTTCTCTTTGCTTCAGCTGGATCATTCCTATCCCATTTTGATTTCCAAGTAGTGCTAGAAACCGAAGTGTACCTTGCTGTCCCTTTTCTCTTTAATTGCCTCTCCACCTTCATAGCCATGTGCACCATGTCCTCTATCTCCACATAATGCTGCAATTCAATTACACTGGCTATATCCCTATTCAAACCGCTCAAAAATCTAGCCATGGTGTCCTCTCGATCCTCTTCTACATTAGCCCGAATCATCGCCACCTCCATCTCCTTATGGTAATCCTCCACACTCCTAGACCCTTGTGTAAGATTTTGTAATTTCTGGTAAAGGTCTCTATAGTAATGGCTAGGAACAAATCTCCACCTCATGAGAGCTTTCAACTCTCCCCATGTGTCTATAGGCCTCTCATAATTCCTCCTCCTATTGGTCACTAATTGATCCCACCAAATAATAGCATAATCAGTGAACTCAATTACCGCCAAATTCACTTTCTTCTCCTCAGAGTAATTATGGCAATCAAACACCAACTCTATTTTTTTTCTCCCACTCTAGATAAACCTCAGGGTCAGTTCTACCTTGGAAAGATGGTATTTTCATTTTGATGCTACCAAGGTCTCTATCTACATCATCCCGAACCATTAGATTCCCCTCAAGTCCTCTTTCATGCCTAACTCTTCTATTTCTACCCGACCCAACGTCAGATGCTAAGTCTTCCTCATCCTCACCATCTCCTTCATTCTCATACTGATTTTCAACTCTATGCTCACGTCGCCTCCTGCCCCTCCCACCTTGTAGATTTCTAATCGCTGCTTCTTGATGATCCATCCTATCCCTCACTTCACCCAACACCAAGTTCAACCGCTCAAACTGTTGTTGCATGGCTTGCAACACAAAGGATGTATTATCTGCCCTCCCCCTTGGTGATGCGCTACTCCGATGAGACATTATCAGGTGCTACACAAAAGAATGTTAGTAGCAAAAAAAAAAGTAAACCTCACACACTCCCTTACGTGTTTACACTCGAATAATGACACTCCACTCGTGTTTCACTCTTAATTGGCTTTTTTTTTTTTTTTCCGATAATAGTCTCACACTCTCTTGCCTTTTACCTCAAGAGTTTTCCCACTCAAGTTCTTTAAGAACTAATTGACTCAATCAAGACAAAGTAACCTTATTTTATCTCAATTAGTAATTAGGTCCAAGAAACAAGAACAAGAGAAACACAGAAGCAATGAAAGAAAAAAAATGGCACGTGAATCAAGAAAATTATATGAATGAAACAGTAACTATAAGACAAGATACCAACTAGAATCACCCCTTTTGATGATAAGGCTGAAGAAAAGATCTCAGGATTTTTTTTTTTTTTTCACGATTTTTTTTTTCCTTTTCCTTTCTTTTCTTTTCTTTTCTTTTCTCTAATTCAATCACAAATAGCAATATTCAATTGTGAAAATCAAGCAATTGAATTCAAGCACGACAATGAAGTAGAAGAGAATCAATAGAACGGCACTCCAAGCAACAGATACACTTAGAGATGTAGGGAAACCCTAGAATTTTGAAACCCTAGGTGATGCAAATTTCAGCCAAATCGAAAATCCTAAGATTTTCGGCAGCCTACTTTTTGTTTCTATTTTTTTTTTGATAACCCTAGAACAATGAAGCCCTAGAATTAAATTAAAGGATGCTAAAATTAAAAGATAGAATCAAACCTGATTGGAAACCTTGCTCTGATACCAAATGATATGAACCCGCGGTAATGGAATCCCTTGAACCCACAATCAATTTGAAAACTCCCCAAGAAAGCCAAAATCAAGTCAGTGAATGGAGAACCTAGACCCGATGAGAACTCGTTTCAAGAACCTAGATTATATTAAAATCTAGACCCGTTGAAGAACCCTTCTCAAGAACCCATATTACAAAGGAGGAAAGCCACAAAGGTTGTGATTTACCTTTGATAAGTTCAAGAGTTCAATCAAGAACAAGAGGAGAAAACTCAACTCACAAATAAAATTCAATATTGTCTAATATGTCAAATTAGGCTACAAAGAGTTTTTAAACCCAAACCTAATCAAAACCCTAGCCAAAATAAAGCCCCTTTTACCCAAAATTACCCTTGATGAATAGTGCCGGCTACAGTACGCGCAGCTACAGTAACCCCTACAATAAATTGATGAAACCCTAATTCATAAAAGGTAAGTTTCCAAATAAGCCCTTGGCCAAAATACAAGGCCTTCCCAAAAACATAGTTCATAAGAAATAAGACATGTGAACCAAGCATCTTCAAGCCCACTTATTCTAAACTAATAAAATAAATCATTTAACCAAACTGGAAGCCTCCAATAACAATAGGCCGTATCTCTAAGTCATGTCTTCCACAGCTTGAATCAAGTGGATCAAAACTGGTTCTTCTTCTTTCAGACCCATCTTGAGTGTTGGGCTCTTGCTGGCTTCATCCCAAGTGGATTGCACCAATCCTTGCATTACTTCCTTGATCTTCTTGGCCCTTGATCTTGTAATTGGCCCATCTGGAACTTGCAAAGGATCTTTAAGTGTAGGCCCACCTTGGTTCCTATCATAAGAGCACCATATCATCTTACAGGAATAGACAGAGACGAGAATGATTCATGTAAAATCTCTAATCCTTAACCAAGGTAGAAGCAAGTACATGAATTTCTATTTCTACCTTTCATGAGTTTCTAGCATTTTTCCCAATGCATTAAGATTGAGAAAATAGACTACTCCATTCACACATGATATATTATATGCTTGATATGTCGTTTGATCTTTTGCTTATTGTCTGCATGTGCTTCTCATGGGAGCCTCTAGCAAACAAGCATGCATACACGGTAATGGAGTATGGGAAGGAACCTACAAATTAAGGCAACTTTGAGCTCTCATAATCTTGAGTACTGCTCCAACTTCAGCCACTTATAATGAGATTTGGAGCTGTTTTTCTAATCATTATGCCGTGTAATATTTTTGGCTACTAGTGGAGCACTCATCAAAGAGTTTGTGCTGGATACATTAATGCAGAAGATTTGGTTTTATTGCAACAAACGATCCTCAACCTTGAAATGTTTTGGTGCAGGTTAATTTATGAGCAACATATATATAGCCTTCTGCAATGTAATTAAAAGCAGTGTGGTCCAATTGCAATCATTCTATGCAGTTAAATGCAGGATTATTCATTGTTAATGCAGGTAATATGTACACCTACACACACACACATGTATATAGAAATGTATGTATGGCTCAAAGGAGTTCTAGATAACATGAGTGTGGTCCATTGCAATCATTCTAGGTAATTAAATGCAGGATTTTTGTCGTTCATGGTTTCAACAAACATTATCTTCATATTAAAATAAATAAGAAAGTTGTATCACTGTTTCAAACTACTTTGAGTTTATGAAAGGAGAAAGTACTTACTCTAAAGTTTTTTCAGCATCAATGGGAAGAGAGACTCACAGCATCCTCTGTTGAAAATGAAACTAGATAATCATCTAAAAAAATATTAAAAAATAAGTTAGATAGATAATAAACCAAGATAGATAGATAGTAAAAAAATATTTCAAGTTTCAAACTTACCTTCAAGGTCCATCGACTGTACGTATTCTTCCAACTCCCGAATGTCGACAGGTTTGGTCCTTAACCAATTTTGGGTGCAAATGAGGGCTTCGACAGTTTCCGGAGACAATGAACTCCTAAAAGGATCCAATATTTGTCCTCCAGTACTGAATGCAGACTCTGAGGCAATAGTGGAAATGAGGGTGGCTAACACATCACGTGCTACCTCAGCAAGGACAGGATAATTGG
Organism: Juglans cinerea; assembly: GCA_961763995.1. Taxonomy (NCBI): domain Eukaryota; kingdom Viridiplantae; phylum Streptophyta; class Magnoliopsida; order Fagales; family Juglandaceae; genus Juglans; species Juglans cinerea. The sequence continues at coordinate 24,499,543 of CAUIVZ010000001.1, read as the reverse complement.
CGGCATTAACTCTCCACCAATCTAAAAGAACAAAACCGAGCGAGTTATTTACATACGCCTCAGACAAATACTTATCTAGCTCCGATCTAAACGCCATAACACCCTGCTCCTCAAGGAATTTGGTGAACATGATCTGAAATTTAGTCGGAGGCAGTGTTGGCTCATTAGAACTCCCCCCACTCGTAGTGTTTGGCCTCCCTTGAGCCACATTAGAACAAAGGAGTTTAACCTTGGCCTCTATCTTATCCGCCAACTCATACCCTTTGCACTTTTGCAACCAAAATTTCATTGCCATCATTTTGTATCGTGGATCAAGCACAAAAGCGACATATATCATTAAGTTGAACCTATTTGTGTTACCCCAATACTTGTCATACTTACTTCTCATATTTATGCCCATAGTACAAGTGATAATATCACTACTCAAGCACATATCATTTAATACATCTTCAATTGTGCAAAGTTGCTCAAAATATACATTAGCAGTCACATACAAAGAACCAGAAATGTTCAATGTAACATCATAAAAAGTTTTCAGCAACTCTACAAAAATCCGTGCATTTTTCCAATCATCACTAGTGAGGTTCACAAAATGTTCATCCACAAAAACAAATTGATCAAATGCTTGTTTATGTTTTTCAGCGGTACTCAACATCAAATATGTGGAGTTCCATCTAGTAGGAACATCCAAGCAAATCATTCTCCCAATGATCTTTTCCTTTGCCGCACAAACCTTGAACTTCGCAAATCTTGAAGGCGAAGATTTCACATACCTGACGGCATCCCTAATCTTTGTTACAAATTCATAAACATCCTTCAAGCCGTCCATAACAATCAGATTCAATATATGGGCAGCACACCGCATGTGAAGAAATTCACCACCCAATATAGTACAATCATTGTCTTTTATTCTCCTCCTCATGTAATCAACATCAACATCATTTGAGGAGGCATTGTCAACCCCATTCATGCAATCCCAAGTCTAACACCCTCCCAATAGTTTCGCCCCTATGGTCAGAAATTTGGCAAAACTTAAGTATTTTTTTATGCAATCTCCAATTGCAATCAATAAAATGTGCAGTAATGCACATGTAGTTCATATTTTGCACCGACGTCCAGGTATCGGTGGTAAGACAGATTCTTTGACCATCCAACAATTTCTTTAATTGTATCTTCTCTTCGTTATGCAATTTAATACAATCCCTTTTTAAAGTAATTCGGGATGGCAAAGTAAATCGAGACTCTAAATCAGTCACGAACTCAACAAACCCTTCATGCTCCACTAGCCTAAAAGGCAATTCACACCTAATAAAAAACTTAGCGGTTGACACCCTAAGTTTTTCTGCATCATACTTCACTATACCTTGTGGGCTACACACTCTTCCCTCCGCATCCCTCTTAACACTAGATTGACTTTTTCCAACTCCTTTAAGTCTAAGAGGGGAAGTTTCACATGCATTCTGGAGGTGATGTAGCATAGATGAAGTGTCATTCTTGTAGTGGCAACTGTATAGCTTAGCGCAATAATTGCACTGAGCTTTTGGGTTATCGTGGTCAATAGGTTGCACTTTAGTAAAGTGTTCCCAAACCACTGATTGGTTACTAGGTGTTTTTTTTATTTCTTGGATAAAGGTGGGATAGAATGGGTAGTCTGTTGTGTATATGTAGATGAATGAGTTGGAAGACTCTCATGCTCCTCCACATCCACTGAAATAGATGAGGAATCACCACCAACCCCTTGGGTCGTACCAATATTACAACTCACAGAATCTTCTTCCATCTGTGATTGAGTAATAAAAAACACCAAACATAATATAATAAATAATCAAACACTAATCCCAACTTTAAAACAATGCTATATCAAAGTAAAACAAAAGAATTAAGAAAAAGAATAGAGAAAGAAAGAGGTCCAGCTTTCAGGTCATGTCATGTGCTAGCTCTTTCTATTAAACCATTATAAGTGTGATCAGATTCTCATCATACATTTTCATATACGATTAACAAGGAGAAGCTAGGAGGGTTTCTTAAGTCAATGTAGTTTTTACTTTAAGAATTGTCTTAGTTTCATTCCCTTAAGTAAAAATATATTCTAAGTGTATATTCTAAGTGTAAAAATATAATATATTCTAAGTGTAATTTTAAGTAAAAATCTCACTCCAAGGCCGAAATCATTATCTAGTACTTACCCTCATTTTATGAGATGAGAGTCTTACCAGAGCAATAATAATCAAAAGAAATAAAAACAGTAGGGCATAGCTCCATTACTTCTCTTACTCCTACTGTAGGAGTAGGAGTCCTACATGAGCATCTGCTTGCTTTTTTGCATGCCACGTTATATCAAACTGTAGGATTAGTTTACCAAAAAGTTAGATGAAAAGTATGTATGGCCATGGAAAAGTATAAAAGCAGCCTATTGGCTTCAATGCATTCACTTAAAACTGGTTTCATCGAAACCAACTGCTTAAAAGTGATTTTTAAATCCTCCTGAAAATGGAAGTACTTTTTTTTGCAGACGTAGAACTGCAAAAAGAAGCAGATGATATCTTCTGATTCAAACTGCTTACAAGTTACAACAAGCTAAGCAAATCCCACGCAAAACGCACACACTCACAAATTAAGAGGGAGATAGATCAGTCATGAAGTCAATCTCCATGCCTGACTCAGAGCTAATTCTCTGTTCTCTTCCCTCCATCTTAGCTCTACTTCTGATCTTTATCCTCATCAAAAGAAAGCGAAGCAGACTCAATCTCCCACCAGGAAACATGGGCTGGCCTTTTCTTGGTGAAACTATCGGCTATCTTAAGCCTTACTCTGCTACTTCAATTGGAGAATTCATGGAGAAACACATATCAAGGTAAAACCACACTCTACACCCACAAAAAAAGAAGACCCTAAAACCGAAACTTTATGTTCTACTCATACAGTTAGAGCGGTAGTACTTACACTCTTACTCATTATTCAGATATGGCATGTAAGAATATAAAGTAACTCAATAATTGCATTATGATAGGATTCTATATTATTTATTTTTTACCATCCTAAGACTTTACCTTGATTCTGATCGAGCAAAGCTAAAAGACCTTGTCAAGATTTTGACTAAGGAAACTATTTTTTTAAAAGGTTGTTACTGATAGTAGTTGAGAATAGCAAAGTCTTTTCTTTTTTGTTGACGTTTCATTATTCTTTAACTTTAAGAAATGTTTTGGAATTTAATTAAAGAAATGTAAAATAAGAGATGGCTTACCAATTAACAAAGTAATCCAAATATTGCACATTGTACTGGTTATAAACTAATTTATATTTAAAGCATGGATTTAAGTGAGTAAATGAAGATATTTTTAGCATGCAAGACTTAAACCATACATGTATTTTGTTTTATGTGATGGAATTGGAATAACAAGGAGTTTGAGGTTTAACATATTTTGAAATTTAATGTGATTATTAAATGAGAAACAATACAAAAGCATGAATTAATGCTTGTGTGCTATTGTTTTGACGGAAAAATGTATAGACCTACAAAGAGGAGTTTTGGACCATGAAGATTTTCTATAGTTTTGGGTTTAATCATCCAACTTTGACCGCATCAAAGTTGATTAAATTTGTAGAATAGAGCCAACGGTTTTTTCTGGCAACTTAAATTGCAAATAATTCAGTGAAAAGATATGAATAATGAGCTTGAAAATACATAACCTAACTTGTTGACATAAATTCCTACAATGCACTTAATAACTAATTCCTTCATCATTAGCTTCGGACGGTCAAAAGTTTATTCAAACCCAGATCAAGCCGAGTCTTAGAATCGGGCTCTCTCCGAAGTAAACTTGCCAGAGATTAACCAAACCCAGAAGCCCGCTTATGGAAAACTCAACAATATATAGTTTCTAATAATCCAAACCCAGAAATCCAATAGAGAGAGAGAGAGAGGGAGATAGAGATAGAGAGAGAGAGTGAGAGAGAGACAGACTCACGGGGTCACGGTGACGGAGATGCGGCGACGAAGATGCGGTGGCAGCGATGGGGTCGAGGCGAGGAGGCACGGATTTAGGGTTTCTCCTTTCGCAAGCGGCAAGCGTAACAAGAGAGAGAGAGAGATAGCGAGAGAGACAGGGCAGATTCGGGGGGGGGGGATTGTGGTTTTCGTTTAGACCCGGGTACCGGGTTTAAAAACCCGGTACCCGGATTTGTAACCCGTATCCGGGCCGGATGGATCCGGGTTTTTCAACCCGGATTTCGGCCCGGATTTAATCCGGGCCGAAACCCGGAACCGGATCCCGGTTTTCCGGGTTCCGGACCGGGCCGGGAAAAAACCTGGCCCAGTTGAACAGTCCTAGGTCATATTAGGTTCAAAAGTTGATTACTTCAAATTTCAAATGGCATTAATTCACTCATATATTTGATGTATATTATGAGAAAGATGGTAATAATAATAAATCTTAACGACAACTTTGAGGAGCATGAGAAGATGAGAAAATATATTTGGAATTTTGAATTGTGTAACTGTTGCGTAATCATTTTGAAAAAAGCGAATATACCATGAGACCTACATGAAAAAATTAATTTTTTAATAGTAGACCTCACTCTTTTTTAAAGCGATTACGCGACGTTTACGTATTTCATAATTGTATGTAGAATTACTTTGAGAAGATGAAAGAGAGAGAACATGCCCACTTAAGCGAGAGAGAGAGAGAGAGAACATGTGAATTTTTCACCATTCTCTTTAGGATTAAGCCAATTTAAGTTATGTTTAGATGTCAAGATCATCTCAATCCATCTCAAATGAATTATTGATGGGATTTACTATTTTTTCAACTTCTCATAAAAAGTTAAATTTATCTCAATCTACTTCATATATTTAAATATATATTTCAACATATTTTATATATTTAAACTTATCTTAATAAGATCTATAAAATACTATTATTTACAAATCAATTCAATCGATTTCCAAACGCAATCCTAGTAAACCTGCGAGAAGTGAGCCGGCCCCACTATTCAAGCCTAACGAAAAGGGCACGAGGGATGGTAGGTCATGTTTGGAGTCTAGACATTATAAAAATTAAAATTTTTCATAATTTTATTCTATTTAAATGTCAATAATTTTATCATTTAAATATTTGAATAATTCAAACACAAATATCAATATTATTTTTATAAATTTTAAAACTACATATAAATAATTTTTTAATATTTTTATTTAACTTTTTTTTTCTTCTATTTATTAAAATCTAATCAATTTTAAAACTACATATAAATAATTTTTTAATATTTTTATTTAACTTTTTTTTTCTTCTATTTATTAAAATCTAATCAATTTTAAAACTACATATAAATAATTTTTTAATATTTTTATTTAACTTTTTTTTTTCTTCTATTTATTAAAATCTAATAAGATATTTTCACAAAATTATAACATTTTCCCTTAGCCTCCCCTTCAATTATTACGATTATTATTAAAAAATTATTGGACAAGCACAAGTCTCTGTTCTGTCTCTCTCTCGTTCGCTCGCTCTGGGGTCCATTCCTTTCCTTCCGGCAAAGCCCTGCGAGAAGCTCCCGCTGGAAAAATTTCTTCCTTCCACCAAGAGAAACCCTAATCTCTCCAGCTGAGCTCCCAAGAGGGATCGATTCCATACTTTTCGGCCATGGTATGTTTATTTGCTTTTATTCTTATGTTTGATTGCTGGAAAAAAAAACGGAGTGACAGAAATTGAACGTGTAGTAAAATTTAATTTCTATTTCTATGTTTTACTATTTCAATGAGCTCAGTTGAGGAATTATGCTTACTTATGGTTGGAATTTGTGAGGTCTTTATGTTCATAGTCTTAGTTTTTCTTGTTTTCCCTCATGTTTTCTCGGCGCCCAAACACCCTCGTATATCAAGGACATTTTTATTTTGTTATTTGAGATTTGAGGATCGCCATTGGGTATCGTTGTGTCTGTAAACTTTGTGTGGTTCACAATTGCGTTGGGGTTGATAAATTTGAATATTCTACCTACCCAAACTAACAGAAAAGCACCAAAAAACAAGAGAGAAATAAAGGCTTAGATATCCAAATAATTTTGATTTCAAGGTACACTAGGAGTAACATCGCGTAGTAACTCTTAAGTAGGTTGAGCTTTTGTGAAATTTACAATTGGATTACATGTCTAGCATTTGATTAAGTGGGAAGCAGTAAATTTTACGTCAATCTGATTTCAGTAAAATCCAATTAAAAACTTATTTGTTTGTTAGATTCTAAAAAATTTAAGGAAACTAATTAATTTTTTTAGGATTCTTTTAGATGCGATGGTTCTTAATCTCCAATCATCTTGATATTTTTCAAGCATGATAGACACCAGGAGGTCATGTAACTCGACAGTAAGTTAAAATATTGATCTTATGGAAAGTTGTTCAGTAATGTCACATTGTAAACGAGCTATATGAAATTTAGTTTGAATCTAACCCTTCGTATTCATCACGATACTCAAAATTTTGGTGGTTTTATCTATTAAATGCATCAGTTTTGGATTGTTTAATTGATGTGAATGGTAGATTCTTAAGTGGAAATAAATTGCAAGGGGCTTTATTGTGCATGCATGTGTATGGGTGTGACCGTGAATGTGAGAGTGAGAGTGAAAGGGTGAGAGAGAGAGAGGGAGGGGGGAATACCATTATTTTTCTTGTTTTCAAAGCTTTATCCTCAGCTTTTCAATTACGTTGACTTGTTAGTTTCTGTTTCACAGGCTGCAAAGATTCTTGCTAACTTAATAGTGATGGGCTCAGGTATATTAGCGAGGGCTGTTGTTCAGGCATACCGTCAAGCGCTTGCCAGTAAGTCCTTTGGATGTAGTAACTTAATGCTTTCCAGTGCATCTATCTCCTGGTTGTTCCTGTTTTTTCAATTGTTATTCTTCTTACTGTTGTTGTTATTTGCAATTGGCTCTTTCTAGAGTTGTTTGTATGTGAAATTACCCAAATGTCCCTGTAGCGTAACACAAAGATCTACCAACTCACTCAACAAATTGGTTAGTCGTCGACTATGCAATTATTTAATAATAAACCAATAACATAAAATAAATAAATTGCATAACACCAATCTTTGTATTGAAGGGAAACCCTTTAAAGAACTCTTTAAAGGTAAAACCATATGGGGCAGCCAAACAAAAAAAAATCAATTTTATTATTTGAAAATCAGTTACAAGTAATTCTCAATTACAAAACTTTTGCTAATTGACTCTTTTATTTGACCTGACAAACCACCCGTTTGCCTCTACCGCAGTAACAGCCAGAATCTCTGGCGATCTTCAAACTATTGACTTCTCTCCTGGAACTCCAGTGGCTAAACTCGATCAATCAAAACTTCAACATGGAGTAAGCATGCACTCAATGAGAGAGAAAAACACTAGAAAAATTTTCAAGAGAATTTTCTCACACTCAAGTACTCGGAAAGACTCCAAAATCTCCAAGGCCGAAATCTCTACAGATCCTAACTAGTAGGATCCCTTAAATAAATAATCTGACAGGAATTTGACTTGCAGTAGAACTCTGCTAACGGAACAAATCTGATAGGAGTTGAGTCATAGTGAAACTCTACTGACGAATTCTGCTGATGGATTTTGTTGGCGCCTAATACTTATCTTCTTAGCATTGACAATTTCACATTCAAACTCTTATCTGGATAAGATTTCTCTTGGAACTTGACTTCTATACTTTTGACTTATCTAAAACACTTTCTAACAACCTCTAGATAAAATCAAAATAGCCATAGATAAAGTCAAAAGTGTTTTACATTCATCCAAATTACAAAACCAAAGATAAGATAAACTATATCATCTTATTCACTTAGTTATATCCAAACTTATCAACGTAATCCTATCCAAATTGTTGCATCTACAATTTCCCATTTGGCTGATTGGTGACAAAAACCAGTTTGATGAATGTAATTAAAACCTGTAAAAAGCACAAACAGTAGACTAAGAAACCGAGTAGAAATTCCAAGCAAATAATCAAGAAGAATAAAAAATACTGACATAGAATAATGACTAAGATTAGTACAATCAAAATTCACAAGATTTAAAATCTAATTCAAAATCTAAGCATGCTCTAGTCCAGTATCAAAATTATGTCCAGAATTATAATAAACCAGAATTTAGTTCTCTCCCTCAATAAAAAAATTCATTTAACTCCCCCTTAGCCACACACTTAGTACAACTCTCCCTAAATTTTATAATACCAAAAGAAATCAATTAATCTACTCCTCTAATATTTCCTCCTTTTTGTCACTAATCTGACAAACCTTAAACCTCCTCGTCATCAGAAACAAATCAATGTTGACTACTGTGTGGGAATATGAGAATGAAATTCCTGAGAAGACCCTCCCACAACTATGAAGAACCTCAACTCTACAATGCAATGTGAGTAAAATAATGAATGAACATGAATGCATGTAAAGAAATTGACAAATGCATGATAAAATCTGGTTGAGACAAAAAATCAAACACTTGGTGGGCATTCCATAGCGCCCGAATGACAAAAGTCAAGAACCCACCCAAAAACCATCTTCAATACATGAAAACTCGTATAATCCAACTACTAGACGCAAATCTAGACAACCCAAACATCAAAAACTCCAATTTGAAACCCTATAATCCACACAGGCACTTCACAATCACACCAATCACAAAAATCCCCAAAATAATGTAGAACCAAACCCTAGGGGAAGAGGAAATAAATTAATAGTGCTCTTACCGTGACAGGGAATCATGCAGGTGAGAAGTTCTGTGGTCTTTCTAAGAATCCAAATGCTCTAAAACACTAGTGGTGTGGGAAGTGGTGTTTGACTAGGGCACGCAGAGTGAGAGAGCCGTGGGTGAGTGTGAGAGAAAGTATCGGGGGATAAGGGGGTGAGTGTCTATCCAACCACTAAGCCACATAAGTCACTAAGTGACTTGCCGTGCCACGCATGAGCCCATGCCTTAGAGTCCCACTGGAGAAAAAACAAATAGACTTTTTGAAACACAACTTCCAGACCATATGCAACATACCCTCATGCAGAAAAATGCCCATATACCAACTAAAAAAAAAATTGTGCATGCTTATCAAGACTCAAAAACAATATAAACGGTTACTAACCTAGTACAAAATTAATGCCCATATGCCAAAAAAATCTGACCCAACACTCTGTTTTGCAATGAGCAGTAATTTTTATTTATTTATTTATTTATAAGCAACTTAATTCTTTTGATGCCAAATCACTTGCCTAAATGCACCATGTGTCCAAGCACAATGTACCAATTACAACCAACCTTGAAAAATGTTCATACTCTCTTATTTGAAATAAAGAGCCCCAAAAAAATGATGACACCACCACAAATTCATTATGGCCAAAGTCTATGTGGGTGTGTGAGTGAGGCAACTTACTACCACATCAAATATTTAAATACTAGAATATATATTTTTATTTTGCCATTTTTTTTTCACATAGATACTTCCAAATGGGTTATCTTTGACCTCAAAAGTCAAACTTTATGCTAGGGCCTAGATATTTGAAAGAGTATCTCCTCCGAACACAAGGTTGTACATCCCTTGATATGTCTATTTTATTGCTCATTGTTTTCCTCAATGAATAGATAAATGATTTTTTTTTTCTATAAGGACTCAAGAAACAAGATACGTATAGGGTGTTTGCCTTTTTCTGCAATGAACCGACTTTTTCTATATGGATCAAACCTCTATGTCCGGCAAGAAGAGACCTATTGACTTTTAGTACTAGGTTCAACTAGTATTAGTCAATTTAAGATTAGGGCTCCCCCTTTGGATAGCATCTATAAGACTTTATGGAACATACATAATGAATAAAATGTGAAAAATAAGTTCCTCACAGTGCACTAAAAGTTAACTTTGTCAAAATGAGCCATGGGGTCTACACTCACATTGTAAACTATATAAAAAAATAGAGAGATGTTCCAACTCCCAGTATGGGAAGTGTGAGGGTTCGAGTACTCTTGACTTGGCTAGGCAAATATGATCTCTTCCTTTTTCATTTTTTATTTTTTTTAATTTTATAGAACAAACCAAAAAATAGAAGACAACTCAACCAAACCAAACAAAAACGGAAAAATAGAAGACATCTCAACTAAACCAAACAAAATGAGATGCAAACAAATAAAATAATGTAAAATTAATGTCCTAAACTAACTATATGTAAGGAATGCACTTATCCTTGTTGCTAAGACAAAATTCAGACAACTCACATACCTTGGCACTTATGGTGTTTATTTGTTAGCTTAACTCTTGGACTTGATTTTCAAGTGTCTTTACTTTTTTTTTTTTATGTTCTTTAACCTCCATTTTTCTGCACTCAGTTCAGCTTCTTTGAGGTTGATCTTTCATTAGAAGTTTTCGAGTGATTTGACTTTGTCACGGCTTTATTTGGAACATCCACACCTTGACTTCCTTTAACAAAGATAACACCTTTAGAAGTAGTGGTAGTGGATAATGAGACTAGAAGTTCTTTGCCTTGGGAAGTCGTGTACCCCAAAACCATGCAATCACAACTGGACTTTTTTATGCTCAACATCTCATCCAATTTTTGAGTTGCAGATTTTTGTTTGTATTCTTGAGCTTTTTCCAATTCCTTCTCAAGTGCTCCTCTTTGAGTATTCAATCTTGATATTTCAACTTTAGAAATTTTCAATGCCTCAGACAGACTATTCTTTTCATTTTCCACTGCTGTGAGTTTGTTGTATAGCTTCTTGTTTAATTTTTTTAGCTTGACCACTTCTAGGGCTGTAATCGAGCCGAGCCGGTCTTTAGCTTGCCGAGCTCGGCTCGACTCAAAATACTCGAGCTCGAGCCTGAGCCTGAGCTTGAGATTTTTTTATTTTTTTGTTCGAGCTCGACTCGATAAGCTTAACTCTCAACTCGAGCTTGAACTCGTCCCACAAACGAGTTCGAGTCGAGCCGAGCTCGAGCTCGAATTGTTTATTTTTTTTTAATTTTTTGAAAAAGATTTAATAATTAATAAATTAAATAAATAAAAAAATAAAGATCTTATATTGAATTTATACAACTAACAAGTAGAACCTTTATTGAATTATAAAATTTTAAAAAATTTATAAGTAATTAATATCTAACTAGTTGATATTTATCCAAAATAACAATATATTATATGCCTACATATATTATTAATACATACATTTAATATGATAGCATATATCTATTTCATATATGGTTCCTACATACTAGTATATGAAATTATTAAATTTTATCGACTAATTATTATACAAATTATTAAATATACATATGAAATATATTCACTATATAGACATAAGTAATTAGATTACAAATATATGTATATATACATAGGTGTATGTATATATTTATCAATATATGAATGAGTTTTAATCGAGTCGAGCTAACGAGTTGACTCAAGCATAAACGAGCGGATCTTAACAAGCCTTAGCCGAGTCGAGTCGAGTTTTGTCGAGTATGTGTCATTTACAAATCGAGCGGGTATCTGCTTTCACGAATGAGCTTCTTTTTTTTTTTTTTTTCCACGAGTCGAGTTCGATTCAATTTTAACGAGCGAGTACTGAGCGGGCTATCGAACAGACTGGTTCATTTACAGCCCTAACCACTTCTTCACATTAAATCATTGTAAGCTTCTTGTATACTTAGCTTATGGTCAGCATCAATAAAAACTACATCTGCGTCACTGTCATCATCATCGCTTTCAGATTTTGTTAACACATTTTCAGGAAAATCATCAACAACAATGGTAAAAGTCATAAAGGAGTTTTCATCATCAGACGATGAACTAGAATTTTCAGATTATGAATTGTTAGAGTGACATTCAATGTTTTTCCTTGTTTTTCTTAAAGTTTGGGCAGTCCACTCTAATGTGACCATAGCCGGAGCACTCATGACACTGTACCTTGTAATTTTTCTTAGATTTTTCTTTCTTCCATTTTTCTTTATCACTTTATCTTGTTTTTGTTTTCCACTAGCTTTTTTGTTAAACAAGACTTTTCTGAATTTTGTTGCAATGAGATTTATATTCTCATCGTTTAGATTTTCTTCATCAGAAAAATCATCTGGATCTTCTTTCACAGTTTTAAAATCAATAGACTTACCTATTCTTGTTTGAGGAAGAGAGGACTCGTATGTTTGTAAGGAGCTGACCAGTTCTTCAACCTTAATAGCATCCAAATCATTGTTTTCCTCAATGGCTGTAACTATTGAGCGAAATCTTTCAGACAAGGACCTCAAAATCTTTCTCATGACCTTTGAATCTTCCACCTTCTCGCCGAGATTAAACTTGGAATTCACAACATTGTTAAGTTTAAAATAGAAATCATTAAAACTTTCATCTTCCAGTATCTTAGAGCAGGTTTGGGAGGTGAGATGAGAATTTTGTGTTTTGTTTTGAAGTTTAAAATATTATGTTTTAATATTATTGTTGTTTTGGGATTTGAAAACGGTGTATTGGGATTTGAAAAGGTTGAATTGTTTATTATATTTTGTATGGAGATTTGAAAAAAGTGTAATGATGAGATGAGATGAGATGAGAATTTTGTATTTTATCTTGTGCCCCAAACCTGCCCTTAATCTCTTCAAATTTTGAGGTTAGCAACGGTAATTTTGAATTTTTTACAATCATTGTCCTCTCATGTGTAACTTCCAAGATATTTCACGCTTCTTTAGCAATCTCACACATTGAGATTATTTTAAATTCATCAGGATACAACCATGAAAATAGCGTTAAGTCATTTGCTATTCTAATTGTAGTCGATGATCTCATCTCTTGTCCAAGCATCAATAGCTATCTCGAGTTTAGTCCATCCTCGCTCAACTGCATACCATACACGCTCATCCAACGACTTGAGGAAAGCCCTCATACGAACTTACCAATATGCATAGTTTTTCCCATCAAAGTGTGGCGGGACATATAACGATGACAACATGATCTACATAGACACGGATCACACTCGAATGAGTGAACCACGCTCCGAGGGCAATTGAAATTATCCAAATGTCCATGTAGCGTAACACAAAGATCTATCAATTCACTTAACAAATTGATTAGTCGTCAACTATGCAATTATTTAATAATAAACCAATAAAATAGAATAAATAAATTGCATAACACCAATCTTGGTATCGAAGGGAAATCGTTTAAATAACTCTTTAATGATAAAACCATACGAGACAGCCAAACTCAGAAAAGTCAATTTTATTATTCAAAAATCAGTTAAAAATAATTCTCAATTACAAAACCTTTGCAAAATGAGTCTCTTACTTGACTCGACAAACGACCCGTTTGCCTTTACCGTAGTAGCAATAGCAGCTAGAACCTCTGGTAATCTTCAAATTATTGATTTCTCTCCTGGACTCCAGTGGCTGAACTCGATCAATCAAATTCCAACATGGAGTAAGCACGCACTTAATGAGAGAGAAAAACACTAGGAAAATTCTCAAGAGAATTTTTTCACACTCAAGTACTCGGAAAGACTCCAAAATCTTCAAGGTTGAAATCTCTACAGATCCTAACCAGTAGGATCCCTTAAATAAACAATCTGATAGGAATTTGACTCGTAGTAGAACTCTGCTGACAGAACAAATCTGATAGGAGTTTGAGTTACAGTGAAACTTTGCTGACGAATTCTGCTGACGGGTTTTGCTTGCGCCTGATACTCATCCTCTCAGCATTGGCAGTTTCACATTCAAACTCTTCTGTGGATAAGATCTATCTCTTGGAACTTGATTTCTACACTTTTGACTTATCTAAAACACTTCCTAACAACCTCTAGATAAAATCAAAATAGTCATAAATAAAGTCAAAATGTTTTACATTCATCCAAATTACAAAACCAAAGATAAGATAAACTCTATCATCTTATTCACTTAGGGCTTGTTTGTTTTCAGAGATGAGATGAGTTGAGATTAAAGTTAAAAAGTTGAATAAAATATTATTAGAATATATTTTTTAATATTATTTTTGTTTTGGGATTTAAAAAAGTTGAATTGTTTATTTTATTTTGTATTGAAAGTTGGGAAAGTTGTAATGATTAGATGAGATGAGATGAGATATTTTCTGAAAACAAACAAGTCCTTAGTTATATCCGAACTTATCAACTTAGTCATTTAGTCCTCTACAGTATGCTTGAGATTGGGGCTCTTGTGATCATATTCCTTCATGGTTAGGGGGTTAAAAGGTCTACTGATAATAACATTTGGCAACATAAACACCCAAACAGCGTAACTTGCCTATTTTTATATCAATTCTTCAAGTAGATTTCATCCACTTAGCACTCCCCCTTTAATTCCTAAACATTGTCGTCAGGCAATTCTATCGACGTTATCCCCCTTAATAGATAAGTTTAGATTACCTGTCAAAACAAAGTTGGCAGAATGAAAAGAGATAAGTTGCGTTTAGGTAGTGAGGTGATCTCAGATATTCTGTGAATAGTAGTAAAAAGTAATGATAGAATATTGAATAATAATGAATAGTAGTAAAAAGTAGGTGAAAAATAATAATAAAATAATGAATAGTAGTGGATCTACTACCCAAACTAGCCCTTAATAATCTCAATCCAGAGTGGCCTACTTGCCTAGAGAAATGTAAACAGCCAAAAAAAAAAAAAAATCAGGCGAGAGTGGTCTCTGAACCCAATAAGAGTGTCATAACATGAAACCTAGCTCTAGGAGTATGATCATAGAAATCCGAACTTTGTTAAATCCATCAGATTAGCCACCCGCAAGTTTCTCAAATGATGGAGCAACTTTTGGTGCCTTCACAACCACCAAACATGAATCATAACAATTATAAGACGTTTATCCATTCCTGAATACAAGATATGTTGGATTTTGCAGATGCCTCAAAATCTGGTGTTGCCCAAGAAACATTACAAAACACTGTCCGCAGAGCAAGCAAAGCAATGACAGAGCAAGAAGCTAGGCAGATTCTTGGTGTTTCTGAGCAAACTGCTTGGGAGGAGATTTTGAAGGTCTATATTGCTTGCATATTTTTCTTTTTTCAATGTTTAGGTTCTAAAGCATCCTTTCATCTGCTGCAGAAATACGACACTTTGTTTGAGAGGAATGCCAAGAATGGGAGCTTTTACCTTCAGTCGAAGGTTCATAGAGCCAAGGAATGTTTAGAGTCTGTGTATCGAGATAAAGGTCAGGGTACCCCCAGTTGAAAACTTGGTGGAGGTCTCTTTGCATATAGTATACCTTGCCCCCTTTATGACCTTTTTTTAAAAAAAAAAAACCTGTTCTTGTCCCTTTTACTGTATAATTAACATTATAGTCTTATGGATGGCCTGAATATTGTACCCATGAGTTGCAAAGTGGTAGTCTTATAGTCAACCTGGTAGTTGCAAAGTAGTCCAATAAAAATGGCCGCCTGAAAGATTGAATTTTTGAATTCTACCGCGATCGACCTGTTTATGGAATTGTGTATAATTCCAAGACGATTCTTTCTGTCAATTCTGATGAATAAGCTGTCTCTGAATCAAAAGGACCGACCTAATGTATTACAAAATGGACGTGTTCATATACTCGTCCAAAAGTAAAAGTAAAAGAACAATTCGCATATATTTCCTTTGGACTTCGGAGGTTGACTTAGGCTGCGTTTGAATGTTGAACTTAGCTCAGCTGAGTTGAGTTCTTTATGAATAGTAATGAGTTGAGTAGTAAAAGAGAATTATGTGGGACCCATGTAAACTAAGTTTAAAGTGTGTTTGGATATTAAGATGAGTTTAGTACTTTTTATAGGAAATTAAAAAAAGGTTGTGGGTCCCATGTGTAAGAAGGTTTTGAGTTGGGATGAGTTTAATAATTTGAGAATTGAGTGTTTGGATGTTAGACTCGGTTTAAAATTAGACTGAATTCAGCTGAACTCAGATGAATTCAGTAACCAAACGAAGCTTTATTGTGATTGAATTATACTTTATATTTCTTTTTCTTGGAACTTCTTCTAGTAATGCTGTCAAAATACTAGAGAAATCGGAAAATTCGAAGAGAACTTTGGAAAACTTACTCTCTAACTTTAGCCCCTTTCATTATATTGTAAATTCCATCTATACACGAAAGTATATGCTATACACGAAGTCTAACTGATTCCTAATATTCAGCATCTATTCATGGTAAGATAATCTGTATAGCTAATATTAACAGAATTCTAAATTGTATAAACTCCAAAAATTGTATGCGGTAACATCCCTCCTCAAATTGATGCTGGTAAGTCAACCAGAAACAATTTGTTAACAAGAAATTGATGCCGCTGTCGAGTCATAGCTTTGGTAAAGACATCAGCTACTTGGAGATCAGAAGAGATGTGAGGAAAATATATCACCCGACTTTTCAATGTGTCTCGAATATAATGACAATTAATCTCAATGTGCTTGGTGCGTTCATGGAAAATGGGATTGGTGGCAATCTGAATAGTATTAGTGTTATCAATATGAAGATGGTAGAAGTAGTCTGAGGAAACCCAAGCTCCTCAAGAAGACCGCCATACAATTTCAGAACAAGCAGTAGACATGGCACGATAATTTTTACTCAGTAGAGGATTTAGAAACACGATCTTGTTTCTTACATCTCCAAGAAATTAAGGCATCACCTAAAAACATACACCAACCCATAATAGATCGACGTGTATCCGGACACCCAGCCCAATTAGCATCACTATAGGCAACAAGTTGAAGAGAGGAGCCGGTAGGAAAGGTTCACCCAACCCACGAGTAGGTGAACCTTGAAGATAGAGGATGATGCGTCGAACTGCAGCAAGATGGAGATGCCGAGGAGAAGACATAAACTGATTGACCTGATGAACAACATAGGAGATATCAGGTCGAGTAGTGGTCAAGTAGATAAGACTCCCAACCATGCCCCGATAGAGAGTAGGATCATCCAGAAGGTCCCCTTCATCTTTCTTGTATTTGACATTTACCTCCATAGTAGTATCAACAGAAGAAGTGTCCTCCAAACCAGCCAAAATGATAAGATCTTGAATATACTTATGCTGGTTCACGAAAATATCATTGGCCTGATGATGAACTTCCAATCCTAAGAAGTATGTGAGCTCGCCAAGATCTTTCATATGGAAAGTTGCATGTAACAGCTGTTGAAGTTTAGTAATCAAACCACAGTCAGTGCCAGTAATGATAATATCATTAATATAAACCAAGAGAATGACTATACTCGACGCAGACGTGTGGAAGAAGAGAGAAAAATCATACTGACTTTGTGTAAAACTGAAGGAAAGAAGTGTACTGCGAAACTTCTCAAACCAAGCCCGAGGCGCCTGCTTGAGCCCATACAGAGAACGCCTTAGCTTACAGACATCATGAGGAGAAGAAGTAGTCATACCAGAGGAAATATTCATGTAAATCTCTTCCTAGAGATCACCATGAAGAAATACATTTTTCACATCCATCTGATCCAGTAGCCACGACTGTGAAGCGGCAATAGCTAAGATCAGGGGTGCTACCCGCATGGTGAGGGGCGGGGGCACCCCCCTCCCTGCCCCTGCCCCGCACCATGCGGGGGGTGTGGTTTCAACCCTGCACCCTGCCCCTGGGAGGCGAGGGCGAGGTCCCCCACCCCGGTAGTGAGGGGTGGGGTTGAAACCGCACCCCGCCCCACGCTCAATCTAGTGATTCACTGGATCTATAATTATAATATAATATAATTATTAATTTTATTAAAAAAAATATAAACTCATTAGAGTTGTAGTTTAGATTGCCTTGGCCTCCTTGGCCAACCTTTATATAGGAGGCCAAGGCAATACAATAGTCATTCTTAAACAATGTGGGACTTACTGTTAAGTCCCACATTGTTTAAGAATGACTATTGTATTGCCTTGGCCTCCTATATAAAGGTTGGCCTGGGAAGCCAAGGCAATCTATAAACTTGAATTCAAGTTTTTAACAAGTTGTATATATTTTATATACAATATATATTTATATAAATATATAAAAAATAATTTTTTTTATTACAAATTTGAGACAGTGCGGAGCGGGGTGCGGGGCGGGGCCCTGTTGGGGTCAGCTCGCCCCCCACCCCCTCTATGGGTCCTTCATGCAGGGCGAGGTAGCGGGGGACGGGCCCCCGCTGCCCACCCCTAGCTAAGATGGTTCGAACCGTAGTCATTTTGGCAACAGGAGCAAATGTCTCCTCAGAATCAACCCCATATTCATGCTTGTTACCTAGAGCTATGAGGCGAGCTTTGTATCGGTCCAAAGAGCTATCAGAACGAAGTTTTACAGAGAAAACCCATTTACTTCCAATAGGTTTGACTGTAGGAGGACAATAAACAATATCCCAAGTGTGATTCTCCTCAAGTGTTTGAAATTCTGCTTGCATTGCATTTTGCCAACACTCATGTTCCATGACCTGTTTGTGGTAAGAGGGAATGAAAATAGTGGATAAAGTAGTGACAAAAGAGACATGAGAGAAGAAACCATACCAATCAGAGGTCGAGAAGGACGAGTAGACCGACGAAGAGTGGTGGAAGCAGGAGCAGGATCAGGCGCCGGGTTAAGATCGGAAGGGGGCATAGAGGAAGTGGAATCAGACTCATGTCGACTACGTCTTTCATACACAAAACCAGATTTGAACATTTCCACATTTGTTGAGGAATCAGAAAAGCTAGGCAGAAGAGATAAAGATACAGATGGTAGCTCAACATAAGATGGAAAGAAATATTGATTTTCAAAGAAAATCACATTCCTAGAAACTCGTATATGACAAGCATGGGGATCATAACAAATATATCCCTTTTAAGGGATATCATAACCAAGAAAAACACACTTAACAAATTGAGCAGTAAGTTTATGTCGTTCATGAGTAGGGAGCTGCACAAAACAAACACAACCAAATGTACGAAGATCAGAATATAAAGGAGAATGACCAAACAACTTAAATAAAGGAGAAACATGATTTAACGTAGGAATGAGTAAGCGATTGATCAAATGAACTGAAGTAGAAAGTGCTACACACCAAAAACGAGGAGGAACAGATGATTCAAGTAAAAGAGTTCTTACCACATCAAGAAGGTGGCGATTTTTCCGCTCAGCAACACCGTTTTGCTGTGGTGTCGAAGGACAAGAATACTGAGAGATGATCCCTTTGCTTTGAATAAAGTCCTGAAACTAATTAGGCATGTATTCACTGCTAGAATCAGAGCGCAAGACCTTGATGCTGGCAGAGAATTGAGTCTCAAGAAGTGCAAAAAAGTGCTTAAAGACTGAAAAAACTTCAGCCTTAGCCCGAAGGAAGTAAACCCAAGTAAAGCGACTAAAGTCATCAATGAAAGTAACAAAGTATTTGTAATGCGCATGAGAAACAACATGTTCAATCTCCCAAACATCACTATGAATAATATCGAAACATTGTGAGGCACGAAATGCATGATGAGGAAAAGATAGAACTTTACTTTTGCCAAGTTTGCATGATGTACAATCAAAAGAAAGATCAAGAGAAGAACATGCTTTA
The DNA here is from genome assembly GCA_961763995.1 of Juglans cinerea. Taxonomy (NCBI): domain Eukaryota; kingdom Viridiplantae; phylum Streptophyta; class Magnoliopsida; order Fagales; family Juglandaceae; genus Juglans; species Juglans cinerea. The sequence goes on along the minus strand of CAUIVZ010000001.1, from coordinate 24,480,060 downwards.
TTTTCCAATAATCCAGAATTAAACAAAGTACGAAATACATCAGAGTTTGGGTGGCCTAGATGTTTATACCACATTTTATTTCCAGAACCAACAACATTACATGCAAAGGAAAGTAAAGGAATATTAGGAATAATAGTGGAAGGAGAAACATGAAGAGGAAATAGTCGTCCCACTTTAGGCCCATTCGCGATCATCTTCCCTGACACTTGATCCTGTACAACACAACCATAACAGGAGAAATGAACATTACAATTATTATCAACCAATTGACCAACAGAAATAAGATTTGTGGAGAGATTAGGAGATACAAAAACATCAGTTAAGGAAGAGGAAAGATCACCAACAGCACTAATAGGCAGAGAACTGCCATCAGCGGTGTTAATTTTCATAGTTTCATCATAATTTCTGACATTGGAAATAGGAATAACAGTATTAGTCATATGGTTAGAGGCTCCGAAGTCAAAATACCATAGTTTAGAAGAAACTTTATAATTACCTGAGAGCCCAAAAGCAGAAAAAACAGAAATGATTATCTGTTGTACCATTTCAGGAGTGAGTGCGTTTGGGTTTGCTAAGGCTGTAGGAGCAGGAATATGAACAACCGGTGAGGCAACAAGCAATGCAGCAGAACTAGAGGCACCAATGGAGGTATGATAAGCAGTATCCTGTTTCCTTTCAGGTCGAATGGGACAATTAGAGATGATATGACCTTATTTCTTGCAGTAGTTACAGCACTTCTTGGGGCAATCCTGAGCAATATGACCAAAAGTTTTACAACTAAAGCACTGGAAAACACGCATGTCTCTACCCTTATTCCTCCCCTGTACTGCATAAGCCACAGAAACAGGTGCACTAACATTGGCCTGATGTTCCATGGCAGCCTGAGTTATGATATGCTATTCCTCACGAAGAAGTTCACTCAAACAGGCATCCAAAGATGGTACATGATGACGATTCATCAGATTAGACCGTGCAATTTCAAAGTCGGGTTGTAACTTCATAAAAAATTGATTGCCTGCTGATTGCATGCACTGCTTGGACAGCATAGAGAGCTGCAGTAGGAACATTAGTATAAACAATGTCGGAATAATCGGCCCAAAGAGTTTGAAAACCAAAAAAATATTCTTCAATTGAGAGACTTCCTTGTCTGAAATTAGCCATCTCATACTCCAATTGAAATCACTTAGCAGAGTTGTCTTGATTGTTAACCGTGTTGAGATAATTCCACATATCAGTAGCAGTTTTATAAGGCCTCAAATTGAGAACAAGATGAGGCTCAACCGAGTTAAGGATCCAAGTCATAACCCGAGCATCCTTAATTTCTCATTTAGACAAAGCCTTGACACCTTTACGTGCTAGATCACTCCCATCAATATGACCCCACAATTCTTTTCCTTTGACAAATAATTTAAATTGAAACTCCCAAGCAGAATAATTTTTGCTAGTAAACCTAATATGGAACAATTCCAACTTATCCGATGACATGATGCAACCAAGAGACAGAGAGAATATCCCACCAGAAAATTGTAATTTGCACCGTGAAAAAAAATGCACAAACAAACACGCACCAGAAAAAAATATTACACCGAAAAGAAGCACAAACCAAGAACGTAATAGAGGGTACCAACGTACTGAGCAGAGCCAGGGACTGCAATAGAGGGCGCCGAAATGCACCCTAGAACTAGAAACTTGCAACAGCAATCTCCGAAAGCCACAACCAACCATAAATCAACAATAGAGGCTCCGAAAACAATATCCTAGACCTAGAAACACGATAGAGGCACCGCCAACAAATAGAAAAAGTTGAAACCAACCCAGACTTCCAGAATAGAACTGGAAAATGCAACAGAGGTTGCCGACAGCAAGAACCTAACCGAAACCAACCACAGAAGGCACCAACAGAAACCCAGGAACCAGAAAAGAAAAGCCACAGACAGCGCCGAAATCACCACATAAACACCTTGAGAGAAGAAGAAAAATTAAAACAAGCAAGTATTTGAACTTGCTCTTGATACCATGTTAAAATACTAGAGAAACCAGAAAATTCGAAGAGAACTTTGGAAAACTTACTCTCTGACTTTAGCCCCCCCCCTTTTTTTTTTTTTGAAAGAAACCTCAGTATATTATAAATGTGTTTCATGTATACATCTTCTGTCAAATTCCAAACTATTAACTAAGAAGTCTGGAACTTCTTCTATCCAAACTTTTTCCTGATCTAAGTGTAAAGCAGCCTTAGCCAAATTGTGTGCAATAGAATTTTTTTCACTATAATTAAGCTGTAAAAACCAGTCCTTCCTAAACTTAAAAACATTTCTAATATCATCAATCAATGGACCAACAAGAAATAAGATTTCTTCTTCACTTTTCACAGCCATGATGACTGCCTTCGCATCCCCTTCAAAGATAACTTTCTGAATATTGAGTTCATTTCAAATCTGCATTGCCTTCCATAGAGCTATATTTTCTGCAACTTTCGGAGACTGTACATTCCTTCTGTTGTCACACACAGCATGCAGTGCCTCTCCATCTTCATTTCTACTGATTATCCCCATCCCCATTCTCCTCTTCTTCAAGTCCAAGGATGCATCCCAATTAACCTTCACAAAATCTGCTGCAGGTCAAACCCATTTAGACTTATTAACAAGCACTACAGCCTGCTGATCTTCTGTAATAGCCCTTCCATTTTCTTTCTTGAACTCCTCTACTGTCTCAATGGTTGTGGATAATAGTCTTCTTGTGCATGTGAGTCTATTATAAAAAAAACAAAGGTATTTCTTCTCAACCAGACTTTCCTAAGGATAACAGCTGCCTCTTCTAACTTAGCTTTCTCGAGTACTTTCATCATCTTTCCCTATAATGTCAGAATATCAACACCCTCCCTCTTCCACTTGTGTATACCACTCAAGCCATTTGCCCATTCATCGTTTGCTGCAGGACATTCCCAAAGTGCATGTATAACCGATTCTTCATCTCTAAAACAGATTGGGCATAGAGGATTCTCAACAATTTTTCTATGGAACAAATTCCTCTTAGTTGGTAATAATTCATTTCCTGCATTCCATAGGAAAATCTTGACCATATTTGGTACTTCTAGATTCCAAATACACTTCCACCTGCTGTCCACCTGATTCTCCATAGAGGATTCCCCTTTGCACCTTTTTTTCAATTCAAGTTGCAAGAAGTATGCACTTCTAACTGTAAAAACCCATTTCTTTGAAGGCCCCCAAGTTGCCTTGTCTTCTGTCCTACCTCTGCCAAGTGGAATGCTCAGGATATGCTCTGCTGCCTCTTTCTAAAAAACAGCAGTTATCACATCTTCATTCCATTCTTTTCTATCTTCGAACAGCAGTTCAACAACTTTTGAATCTTCCCTGAGCATTGTATTTGGTGGTTGCATTGAGCGTGAAAGAGTAGAATTCAACCATCTATCACCCCAAATTTTTGTCTTCTTTCCATCTCCAACCCTCCATCTTATACCCTCTTTAATAAGGTCTCTTGCACTCCATATACTTCTCCATATCAGGGAAGGTTTAGGACCCAAATTAGCATCTAGCAGGTTAGCATTTTTTAGATACTTTTCTCGAAACACTACTGATGCGAGGGAGTTAGGAAACTGTATGAGCCTCCATCCTTGCTTTGCTAATAGGGCTAGATTAAAGCTGCTCAAGTTCCTAAAGCCTAGGCCACCCTTCTCTTTTTGCCCAGCCATCTTTTCCCATTTCCTCCAATGAATCCTCCCCACTTCCATCTGTTGCTTTCCCCACCAGAACTTGGAAAACAAAGTGTTAATTTCGCTGCAAAGTTTGAGGGGCAGCTTGAACACACTCATGTCATAAGAAGGAATAGCTTGGAGCACAGCCTTGATCAAAATTTCTTTACCAGCCTGGGATAAGAAATTTTTCTTCCAGCTTGTAATCCTCTTCCAAATCTTTTCTTTAAGGACTCTAAAGGTATTATACTTATATCGTAAATTCCCTTTCATTATATTGTAAATTTCATCTATACATGGAAGTATATGCTAGGAGTCTAACTGATTCCTAATATCCAGCATCTATACATGGTAAGATAATTTGTATAACTAATATTAACAAAGTCCTAAATTGTATAAACTCCTAAAATTGTATACGGTAACAAATGCATCATCCATGAAAACTTTGAAGTGTGCGGCAATGTCCGTAAACATCAATTCTTATTGTTTCAGTTCCCATCCATGAATCATCCACGTGAAATTAAGCTTGATTTGTTATTTGACGCTCGAGAAGTTTTTCATGGGATCGCCATATCATGAATCTTTTCATGTATCAGTCATGCAACTCTTTCTTCATGTTGGGTTGGGAACAATGATATAGACACAAGTTTTATCCAATTATTACTGAACCTACTTATATGACACTTCCATATGTTAGTATTTTTTAATAATATTTATTTCTTACTATTGCTTGACTTTGCTTTTTGGTCTTTTACGTTGTGTTTAATGGGGGCTGGTAATAAAATTGCCGTTACTTTGGGTTTTAATTTAGCTTGAAGCCTTATTAGTTGTTAACGTTGGCCTTTTAAATCTAAGTCCGTTGGTGTTTTTACGTCGTTTAAACTTTTTTTCTTTCTTACAGGATCTTTATTAATGGTCCAATAAATTATGCAGGTCGGTTTATTTTTACTAGCATTTAGGCAGGCCCTCCATAGAAAGGACTTTGTAGCATTTGGAATCTGCAGTCTAGGGTTCAAACACCCTCTCGAGCTCGGAGGCTTGGCCTACCTCTCTTTATCCAACTCATCCTTTAGGTAGTAAGCACTCTTGACTAAGAATGTGCCAGTAGGGGTGCATCTCCATATCATCTTGTTTGGCTTCTAGTATGGACTGAGGGGTATCCTCTGATAATTCCAACTTCTGTGCTGTTAAAAAGTGCTTCTAGCATGAGAAGATTCCATTGGTTTGTAGAGTGGTCGATGAGCATAGCAACTTTAGTGTCTACTGGTAGGAACCTGGTTGAACTTTGAGGTTTGAAAGTGGATTTCTAAGGGATCCACTTATCATTCCAGATGGTCACAGAATTCCCATCCCCAATACGCCAAATTAAACCTTCCTCAAGAAGTGGTTTAGCAGAGATAAAACTCTGTCATAGGAAGGATGAGTTGTAGCCCACTTTTGCTGTGAGGAAGTGCTTTCCTTTGAAATATTTCTCTTGAAGTACCCTGGCAGCAAGTGAGTCTGGAAATGAAAGAATCCTCCAGCATTGCTTGGCTAGGAGGGCATCATTAAAATTTTCAAAGTCTCTAAGGCCCAGACCTCCTGACTTCTTAGACTTGCTCATCTGTTTCCATGATACCCAATGTATCTTGTGGTCTTGGGACTGCTGCCCCCACCAGATGGATCTAATCAATTTGTTGAGGTCATGAAGTAATTGTTTTGGCAACTTGAAAACTCACATGCAATAGGTGGGGATTGACTGGATCATTGCCTTTACAAGGATCTCCTTCCTTGCTTGTGAGAGAAGTTTGGTTTTCCAGCTGCTTAGTTTGGCCTGCACTTTAGCTAATACCCCTTTGAGAGAGTAGGTTTTGGATCTGCCAATGAGGGCTGGTAAACCTAAGTATTTCTCACATGAATTGGTCCCTTTAATTCTAGCAATGTTTGTTACTATCTCTTTAGTTTCCTCTCCAGTATTCCGGCTGAAAAAGATTGAGGTTTTTTCCTTGTTTAGTCTTTGCCCTGATGCTTTCTCATATGTGACCAGCAGGTGGTAAAGATGACTCCATTCAATCGAGTTAGCCTTGCAGAAAAGTAGAGAGTCATCTGCAAAAAATAGATGATTAATGTGCAAATGGTTCTGTCTAATAGGTAAGCCTGTGATGAAACCATTGCATTCTGCCCTATTAAGAAGGCAGCTGAGAGCTTCACCACACAAGATAAAAATGTAAGGGGATAGAGGGTCTCCTTGCCTAAGGCCTCGAGAGGGGCAGAAAAAAAGGTTGGGACACCCCATTTACTATGAGAGAATAAGTAAATAAGGTAACACATTTCATGATTAAACCAATCCAAGAGTCTGAAAAGTCCATCTTGTGCATAACAGAAGCCAAGAATTCCCACTCAATCCAGTCGTAAGCTTTACTCATGTCCAATTTTAAGGCCATAAAACCATCCTTGCCCTTCAACCTGACTTTTATGGTGTGCAAGGATTCAAAAGCCACAATGATGTTGTCGATTATAAGCCTCCATGGGACAAAAGTTGTTTGTGTAGGGGAAATGATCTCAGTCAAGACAGTTTTGAGTCTATTTGCAATGGTCTTAGCAATGATTTTGTAGAATACATTACACAGACTTATTGGCCTGAAGTCTGTGACTTGAGTTGGGTTAGTCTTCTTTGGTCTTTTATGTTGTGTTTAATGGGGGCTGGTAATAAAATTGCTGTTACTTTGGGTTTTAATTTAGCTTGAAGCCTTATTAGTTGTTAACGTTGGTATTTTAATTGAGTTCGTTACTGTTTTTACGTCGTTTAAACTTTTTTTCTTACAAGATCTTTATTAATGGTCTAATAAATTATGCAGATCGGTTTATTTTTACTTTTAATATTGGGTGATAATTGATTGTGCCGTTTCCTGAAGAGAAAAACGTCAACTTTCATTAATGTGTTCTTTTATTCATTGCACAATAGTTACCGGGTTGATTGAGATGAATTATTGCATATTTTATACATTTAGAACCAATATATTTTATTTATTTCATTACATTATTATTGGTTTTAGATGAAAAAATGGTTAAGATGAATAAATCCGAAATTGTGATTTAAATTGGTTAATAGCATGATTTATGCTTAATTTTATAACTTGTGATTTAATTGGATAATGTTCATTCACATGCACAACATATTTTGATATTTTGATATTCTTATTTTATTTTATTTCTAATTTCTATTATTTTATTTCTAATTTCAAATTTAAAGGACTTTCAAGTGGGCAAGACGTTGGAACAACTTAAGAACTTTCAACGAGTGTAGGACTCTTCAAATAAGGATAATGATGGGAATCAAAGTCCAAAATGCGTTAGGAGATAGAATGAACACACTTTAGTATTTTAATCATAACTTTTCGTTCAAATATCAGATTGATACGATTCTTGATGCGTTAAAAAGATATCTTAAAGGGCTACAAAGTTGTCTCTAATAAGGATTTCCAAATTCGAACTCCTGAAACACATATGTGGCTGTCAAGTTGAGTCCTAAAATTTAAGCGATTTTGTGTGCGGGAATATGAAGACATTAGGGTTTCTTTCCTATCCTATTTAAGCATATCATTAGTACGAAATTGGGAACTTTGGCAGAGCAGCGCCGCACATTTAAAGAACTCTTCCAGGGTCCAATTGCCGTTCCAACCGCTGCCTCCATTGCCTACCACCTTCATCTCCATTTATTTGACTTGCTCTTTTAATTCCCTACTTTTTTTATTTAATTTCAGTTTAAAGTTTATGGAATATTTTTGAGATATTTGGCTTAGACTTTTGGACACTTTATTTGCTGTTTATTTATTTCGTGTTATTTATTTTTCTTACTTTTTTAAGCTTTCATTGAACAGTGATTACAATTGCTATGGATTAATTTTGAGAATTTGTGATTTGAATACAAGGATGAACCCTAGAATCTTGATTTTGGGGCTTTTTAATTCTCAATTCGTATTTTGTCAATTACTTTCTAATCTAGTTTAATTCTTAGTTTAGTTTTATTAATCTCTTAGTTCCATTGCATACTAGATTGATTAAAGTTTAATTAGGACTTAAAATAATTTCAATTTTGTTGTTTAAATTTCAGATTAATTAAGATTGTTTAATTTAGTTAATTATTTGATTGTTAATTTCAATTTGGAGTCTTTTACATTTCATTTCAATACTAAAAAATCCAAAAATATGAATCTAGTCCATGACTAGTGCCTTTTTCATTCTTGTTGCACTCTTCCATCCATTGCACATACCATCATTTTTATTTTCTCTTTGTGAATATTTTCACCATTTTAAACGAGTTTGATTTTAAGTAATTTTTCCTGAGGAGACGATCTAAGAATTTATTCATAATTATTACGCGACATCCTCTTACACTTGGGGTAGCCTTTGTGCTACTCATTTTTGAGTGAGTCAAGTTTTTGGCGCCGTTGCCGGGAAATAGTTGCTTGACGTAAATTTAGACTCGTTATTTTTTATTTTTTATCTCAAATGTTTCTTTCACTATCTTATCTCTGATTACACATTTCACTTGTCACCTACTACTCAGTCACTTGAACCTTACTTATACTATTTGGACTGATGTTTCATGTCATGGATGAGGGACAATTCAAATAGGCTGGTTAGAGTTACATCGAGCACTGAGGGTAGTATACACAGTCCAGAAATATATAGCTCTTATGTTTTTTCTACAGACGAGGACATTGAGATTGAACAAACTATGGCTGCACCTGTACCACGCACTCTTAGAGATTATTTGCAGCCCACTCGCACCACTACACCATCATGCATTATTTTACCTGATGATGCACCTAATTTTTCCATTAAGCATGGCATGATGTTAGTGATATCTCAGTTCCACGGGATGGATTCTGAGAGTCCTTATCAGCACTTGACAGATTTTGAGTTGGCTTGTACTACTTTTATCAATAGAGCCACTATTGATGAATTTATTAGACTTCGTTTATTTCCTTTCTCTTTAAAGGATAAAGTAAAGATTTTGTTTAATTCTTTGAGGCATAATTCTATCTCTAGTTGGTCTGATATGCAGCGTGAGTTCTTACAAAAAACTTTTCCTTTTCAGAGAACTCAGTATTTACAAGAGCAAATTAGTCAGTTCAATCAGAAATCTGACGAGACTTTCCAAACCAGCTGGGAAAGGTTTAAGGATTTAGTGAACATCTGTCCACATCACGATTTTGAATCCTGGAGGTTGGTGAATTATTTTTACACTAGCCTCACTCCACAATGCAAGCAGTTTGTTCAGACTATGTGCAATGGAGAATTCGTTAGTAAGGAACCTGATGAAGCATTGCCATTTTTTGACTATCTTGCTGAGAGCGCACAATAATGGAACACTCGCACTGATCGAGTTTCATTGACAGCACAACCACTATGGGCTATTGCTGGTGGGAGCAAATATGAGCTTAAGGAGGACACTGACGTTCAGGCCCGAATAACTGCATTGACTAGAAGATTAGAGGTAATGGAGATGGAAAAAATAAAGGCCGTGAAAACAGTAAATGCATGTTCTTTATGTGCTGATTCAAACCACACGACCCAAGATTGTCCAATCATGCCAGTATTTCAGGAGAGTGGCTCTGAGCAGATGCAATCAGCAAACTGGGTTAATAGAACACAAAAATCAGCCTTTCTCTGACACATATCATTCGGGGTGGAGGAATCACCCAAATTTCTCATGGAGGAATGATCAGCCTGGCTGGTCTCCACCACCTTCTCAGCAGCCATTTCATCAGGCTGCTCCTCAGCACCAGTATCAGTCATGTTAGAGTTCTCAAAGCTATCCTTTTGTAGCACCTCCAGGATTTCAGCCTCATGTACCTGTACAGAGATCTCAGCCTCAATCATGTGCGAAGAAGTCTCTAGATGACAGTATGGCACAAATGACCAACACACTTCATCAATTCATGCAGATTCAGGCCACCACAAACAATCTAAACACTCAGGCCATAAATGATTTGCGGGGCACCATCAATAAGATGAGCACGACATTGAGCACTCTAGAGAAAGGAAAATTCCCAGCACAGCCTCAGCCTAATCCTCAAGTATACCGACAACAACAACAGTAACTGCATAATGTCTTAGGGGAGGTTTTTGAGACAGCGAAGGTCGTTCTTACTTTGAGAAGTGGATAGGAAGTTCCCCAACCAGAGATGACTATGGACACACAGGTAGTTGCTCCTACACTTGAAGATGCAACAGAGACTGGTGAAGCTGAAAAAGAACCGGAGGTAGTGAGATCAGAGCTGAAGAAGCCTGTGAGTGCAGATGTTGAAACTAATAGGGGGTACCAACCTGCGGTTCCCTATCCTCAGAGATTGGCAGCTATCCAAAAGAATAAATACCACACTGAGATTCAGGAGATTTTCAAGCAAGTAAAGATTAATATTCCACTCTTGGATGCCATACAACAAGTTCCTTCATATGCAAAATTTCTAAAGGACTTGTGCACAGTGAAGATGAAGCTAAATGTAAAGAAGAAAACTTTCCTAACAGAGCAAGTCATCGCATTGATATTGAGCGAGACTTCTCAGAAGTTTGGAGATCTCGGCTCTCCCCACATTTCCATAATGATTAGTGAGTCATGCATTGGGAGAGCTCTACTTGATTTGGGGAGTAGTGTGAACTTGCTACCGTTCTCAGTGTATGAGCAGTTGAGATTATGTGAGCTAAAAAAGACCTCCATCAAGCTACAGTTAGCTGACAGATCAGTCAAGGTGCCGAGGGGTATGTTGAGAATGTGCTGGTCCAGGTGGATAAATTTTACTACCTAGTGGATTTTGTAGTTCTTGATATGTAGTGGTGTAACCGGTCCGGTCCGATCCGATTTTGGACAAAATCTAACACCGAACAGGTATGTACCGGTTTTGTATTTTTCAAAACCGATTACGCACCGGTTACCCTCCTAAACCGGTACTTCCGGTTTCCGGTCCGATCTGGTCCGATTTTTTTAAAATGTAAATTTCATAGTTTGTCATTAAAAATTTGTTTATAAAAAAAAAACTGATTTAAAAAAAATATGTTTTATAAACTGTTATTACAAAGACTGAGAGACGGGAGAGACTGAGAGTTGAGCTGAAAACGGCGCTTGCGTGAGAGACGATGACGACTTGACGAGGGACAGAGGCTGGAGGCAGGAGCAGATAGGCGATTTTAGTTTTTAACTTTTTAGGGTTGAAGTGTAATGACTAATGAAGGCTGAAGCTCATGCGGGACCCGGGTTACCGATATATTTGATCTATGTGTTTTTTTCTATGGATTTTTTATTTAATTAATATTTGATTTATGTGTTTTTTTCTTAAATGATATTATGAATTTAATATAACTATATATAAATATTTGTAATAAATTTAATATTAGTATAGTTATATATATAAATATTTGTAACTATATATAAATATTTGTAATATACATTTAGCCTACTAGTATAGTTATATATTATTATTAGTTATAGTGATTTAGTATAACTATATTAGTATAACTATAATTATAATCTATATTAAACTATTAATATTAGTTAAATAGTTATAGACTTATATATTAGTATAGCTATATAATATATTAGACTATATAATAGATTAATAGTATTAATATTAGTCTATTAGTATAGTTATATTATATATATTAGTATTAGTTATAGTGATTTAATATAACTATATTAGTATAACTATAATTATAGTCTATATTAAACTATTAGTATTAGACTATTAGTTAAATAGTTATAGACTTGTATATTAGTATAGCTATATAATATATTAGACTATATAATAGTATTAATATTAGCCTATTAGTATAGTTATATATTAGTATTAGTTATAAACTATATATTAGTATTAGTTATAAACTTTTAGTGATTTAGTATAGCTATATTAGTATAAGTATAATTATAGTCTATAATGATTTAGTATCATTATAGTCTATAGTGATTTAGTATAACTATATTAGTATAAGTATAACTATAATCTATAGTGATTTAGTATAACTATATTAGTATAAGTATAACTATAGTCTATATTAAACTATTAGTATTAGACTATTAGTTAAATAGTTATAGACTTATATATTAGTAAAGCTAAATAATATATTAGACTATATAATAGTATTAATATTAGACTATTAGTATAGTTATAAGTTATATATTAGTATTAGTTATAAACTATATATTTAATATTAGTATTAGTTATAAACTTTTAGTAAAAACTTTTAGTATTAATTATAACTATAGTCTATATTAGACTATTAGTATTAGTTAAATAGTTATAGACTTATATATTATAATATTAATATTAGTATAGCTAAATAATATATCAGACTATATAATAGTATTAATATAAGACTATTGGTATAGTTATAAGTTATATATTAGTATTAGTTATAAACTATATATTTAATATTAGTATTAGTTATAAACTTTTAGTAAAATCTTTTAGTATTAATTATAAGTATAACTATAGTCTATAGTCTATATTAGACTATTAGTATTATTTATAAACTTATATATTAGTATTAACATTTAATGTAATAATTTATAAATTATAATATGAAATTATTTCATATATGAATATATATAATTATATATATTATATATAAAAATTTTACATATAAATTTATAATTTTATATATTAATATATATATAATATTTTGTATAAAACTTAATAACTTATATATAAAAATATTATTTTTTGTATATTTTTTTATCATCCCGTCCGGTCCGGTCCGGTCCCAAAAATCCTAAAATCAGAACCGGATCGGAACCGGCCGGTTTTCACATTCCAAGAACCGGTCCCGGACCGGACCGGTTCAAAACCAGTGAAACTGGTCCGGACCGATTTTCCGGTTTTCCAGTTTAAATTTACACCCCTGTTGATATGCAGCAGCCATCCACTACTATTTACCAGGCGCCTGTCATTCTTGGGCGCCCATTCCTTGCTACCTCCAATGCACTGATAAATTGTCGAAGTGGAGTGCTGAAACTCACATTCGGGAATATGACATTGGAAATGAATGTGTTCAATACTTGCAAGATACCTGGTGATTGCGACGAGTCAGAGGTGCATGCTGTTGAAGTGATTTCAGAGCTTGAAGAAATAAAGAGAGAGTCCTACGATAATTACCGTTTGGCGAATGAGCGAATGAAGGCCTTGCATGACAAGAAGATCCATGACAAACATCTTGTCCCTGATCAGAAAGTGCTCCTTTACAATTCAAGACTGCATCTTTTTCCTAGGAAGCCGAAATCTCGATGGAAGGGGCCGTACATTGTAAAGAAGGTTTATCCTCACGGGGCCGTAGACATTGTCAATCCGAAGAATGGAAATAGTTTCACTGTCAATGGACAACTTCTAAAACCGTTTCTGAAGGTCTTTGATCCACACGAAGAGATCTTGCTTGTGCAAGATTCCAGGGAAGTGTTTTGATCTTTTCACCCTTTACAGTTTTTTTTACTTGCATTTTATTTATTTTTATTTGTTGTTTTCTTTGATTTTATATTTCATGTTGATTTTTTTTTTTGCTTGCTTATTCCTGTGCACTTTGTTTTGTTTTGTTCGATTCATTGAGAACCATATCTCTCACTAGTTGGGGGTAGCGTGTGTGCACAGAATTTAAAAAAAAAAGAAAAAAGGAAAAAATTTGTATTAATGTGATGTGCATTGGTACACATATGATTGACACACACTCTATTTCTAGTATTTTGTGAAATCTGAGCATCTTGGTGGAGTAGTTGAGCGGAATCATTTTGTGAAGATTTATTTTCAAGTTTAAGCATAGAGCATGATTTTTTATGCATCATATTTTGTTGATGTGTAGCTTGAAACACCGGGATGCTATACTTATTGAGATGAGACTTGATAAGATTTTTGTAGAACGAAGGGCAAATTTTGAAGGACATTTTACACATGCTTACGCTTGTAGTGTTCCTTATTTACTGTTCATTGATTTAACATAGGAGAAGTAAACTGCAGGACTACCGAGCCATGCTTCAAAAAGAAAAAAAAAAGAAAAAAAAAGAAAAGGAAAAGAAAGAAAAAAAAATTGAAAATAATAGAAAAAAGAAATAGATAAAGACGGCTTAATGAGATTTTCTAAGTAAATGGCTAGAAACAGTTACCCAAGACTTTGGGGGTTGAGTGTTCAATCTTTAAAAACAGAGCTGGCGTGAAAATTGCTAGTCCATTGGGCTTTAAGGTAGTTAGAATCAGCAATGATTAATCTTAAGGTTGAAAAATCCTATGACAAATCATGGCTAGTAATGAGGAACACACAACCAGTTTAGCTCCACACACACATTTGAGTTCTGAGACATTTGCCTCAATTCTATGTGAAAAATTGTTGAGATAGTCTTGGTGGGTATAGCCCTTAGGGGTTGAGTAGTAACGTGTCACTTTTGTGAGAATTCAGAATTGTGTTTGATTGTTTCTGTTTGAATTTTGATCTTTATGCAATATTCATTTCAATTAATTTTCACTATTTTGCTCAAGGATTAGCAAAACGCTAGTTGGGGGTTGTGATTGAGATGAATTATTGCATATTTTATACATTTAGAACCAATATATTTTATTTATTTCATTACATTATTATTGGTTTTAGATGAAAAAATGGTTAAGATGAATAAATTCGAAGTTGTGATTTAAATTGGTTAATAACATGATTTATGCTTAATTTTATAACTTGTGATTTAATTTGACAATGTTCATTCATATGCACAACATATTTTTTATATTCTATTATTCTTATTTTATTTTATTTCTAATTTCAAATTCAAAGGACTTTCAAGTGGGCAAGACGTTGGAACAACTTAAGAACTTTCAACGAGTGTAGGACTCTTCAAATAAGGATAATGACGGGGATCAGAGTCCAAAATGCGTTAGTAGACAGAATGGACATACTTTAGTATTTTAATCATAAATTTCCGCTCAAATATCGGATTGATACTATTCTTGATGCGTTGAAAAGCTGTCTTAAAGGGCTACAAAGTTGTCTCTAATAAGAATTTCCAAATTCAAACTCCTGAAGCACATACGTGGCTGCCAAGTTGAGTCCTAAAATTTAAGCGATTTTATGTGCGGGAATATGAAGACATTAGGGTTTCTTTTCTACCCTATTTAAGCATATCATTAGCACGAAATTGAGAACTTTTGCAGAGCAACGCCGCACATTTGAAGAACTCTTCCAGGGTCCAATTCCAGGGTCTAATTGCCGCTCCAGCCGCTGCCTCCATTGCCTACCACTTCCATCTCTATTCATTTGGCTTGCTCTTTTTATTTCCTACTTTTTATTTGATTTCAGTTTAAAGTTTATGGAATATTTTGAGATATTTGGCTTAGACTTTTGGGTACTTCATTTGCTGTTTATTTACTTCGTGTTATTTATTTTTCTCGTTTTTTTAAGCTTTCATTGAACAGTGATTACATTTGCTATGGATTAATTTTGAGAATTTGTGATTTGAATACAAGGATGAACCCTAAAATCTTAATTTTGGGACTTTTTAATTCTCAATTCGTATTTTGTCAATTACTTTCTAATCTAGTTTAATTCTTAGTTTAGTTTTATTAATCTCTTAGTTCCATTGCATATTAGATTGATTAAAGTTTAATTAGGACTTAAAATAATTTTAGTTTTGTTGTTTAAATTTTAGATTAATTAAGATTGTTTAGTTTAGTTGATTCTTTGATTGTTAATTTCAATTTGTAGTCTTTTACATTTCATTTCGACACTAAAAAATCTAAAAATATGACTATAGTCCATGACTAATGCCCTTTTCATTCTTGTTGCGCTCTTCCATCCATTGCACATACCATTATTTTTATTTTATCTTTGTGAATATTTTCACCATTTTAAACGAGTTTGATTTTAAATAACTTTCCCTGAGGAGACGATCTATGAATTTATTCCTAATTATTATGTGACATCCTCCTGCACTTGGGATAGCCTTTGTGCTACTCATTTTTAAGTGAGTCACGGGTGTATTTGATTTGTTTTAAATATTGATGGAGGTTGGCGTCCGTTAAGTGTCGATCTTTTCATTCCAGTGTGGTGTTGTTTTTCTCCTTACAATATTATAGAAAAAATTAGTAGAAGTGTGCATAGATACTTTTGAGAGTATTTCCAGATAAAAGAAATGTGTTCTTTGAGTGGAGTTTTGGGCTTAACCGCTTGTGCAGAGTTGGTTTGGGCTATACGACGATCAATTGGGTTGTTGTATCATGGAGGAGTGAAGTCAAGATGAGTTCTGTTGCACCGGTTAATTTGAGATTTTGTTCACCGCAGAGGTTTTGAATCTCCTTAAAGAGAGCGATATTTCCGTGCCTCTGTCCAAATTGGCTTCGTTTTAATTTTAAATTCATTGTAATTTTTATTATATTATTGTGTATTTCACCAACACCATACAATAATACAATTTCATTCACGGGCTTTTTGGGTCTTTAGGGGTTTTTTTGGTTATTTTGGATAAGGTGTTTTCTTATATATATTTAGTGTACTTGGTTTCTCTTTTTGATATATATATATAATATTTTTACTTATCAAAATTTTTGGTTTTACATATAAAAAAAACAATAATACAATTTCAACTTTTTGATCTGTATTGAAAATATTTTATGGTTATATAACAATATTGCAAGTTGCAACAAAGGCAGATTGAATAATATTGAGTAAAAGTTGTCTTTATCATTTCCTTTTCGGATGTTAGCAGCATGACCTTTCTAGACATCCACCAGTGGGGTGACTTGTATGGATATTATGTTCCTGTTTTCACAAACATTATACAGCAGTCATGTATTTTCTTCTTTGAAAAAGTTAGTTTGCCGCTCTAAAGGTACCGCTCAATTTGATTGCTCGGTATTTTTTTTTTTTTTTTTTTTACTGAATGATGAAGGAAGTGATTTTAAATGTATTGATATATTTTTTTATTTTTAAAAAATATTTAAATGTATTAAAAAAATGTGAAAAGAAAAAAGATAAAAATAAAAAAAAAACGCCGGGCGGTAGGCCCAGCGGTAAGACTCTTCTTCTTTTTTCTTTTTACGCTTTAACATCCACTGGTCGTTAACTTTTTTAAAGAAGAGAGTGAGTGTCCCCTTTACGGGTTGCTTTAGCATCTTTATCATCATTATTGGAACGCATTTCAATTGCCAAAGTATATATAGATGACAATATAATTATTCATTGTGTTCTCTCATTTGATGTCTTCATCATGAAACACTTGTCTCCTTTATGGCTTTACCTTGCTTTATGTCCTCCTTTAATAGGGAATAATAGAGATACTCTAATTTGTTTGATATAGATTGAACCTACTACATCCTCAAGGCCGAGGCCACCATAATAGAGGCACGACTTCCTTTGCAAGTATGGCAAAATGGGTTCTTGTAGCTGAATGTTATGAATGAAAGTGGTTTAATTATGATTCTTCAATAGTTAAATCGAAGAATTTATAGATCTAACAGATCATATGAAACCACATCTCTTTATTTATATGCTGTAGGATGACTTTTATGAATTGGTTGCCTACATGATAGAAAAGATGAGATCCTGTCAGATCGCTTTTCCACATATCGCCTTAGGAATAGATCGTATTATTGTCCACATGTCACTTTGCACGGCAGGATCAGTCATCAACAAATGGCTACATTCACAACACAAGACAATGTCCGATCGTATTGGCCATGACTGTCTTCCCGCCCTAAGACGAATGATTAACTCCAAGGAAGAAGGAATCAAGACAAATCAATGAGTTAGTAAATAAGCATAAAAACAATAAGACATGTAGTTTAGCAGTAATGACAAAATGAGAATAAGAAGAGCAAGATATGTACTTCAGGAGGTTAGCAAAAAAGGAACAAGCAATTTTGAGGTAAAAATACTAAAAAAAACAAGAAGAATAGTTTAGGAAGTTAGCAAATAAGTCAAAAGATGGAGCAATAAGAAACAATTCTATATGTGGTGAAACAGCAAGCTGTAGGGCATGCAGAGAGAAGAGACGACTAGAAGTTGTGCAGAATTAACAAAATTATTATAGTGGAAGAAATAATTAATAATTCTCAAGTAACAACAAAAGTAGAGTGGGTAGAAATAATTAATAGTTCTGCTAAAATAAATAAAATAGAGCAAGTGGAAAGAGAGAGTGACGAGGAAACTGTCATACTGAGATATTCTCAACCATAAACGAGAGTTATTAATAAAATTTGAAAATTCTTTTATTTTAATAGAAAGGAAAGAAAAATCTCTCTTTATCGCCACCCCTAAGTTCAAAGCCTTCTCCACACTGGGATGTTCATTGGTTGGAACAATAATTACATGGAAAAATTCTCATTTTAAATATCACACATCATTTTTTATTTTTTATTTTTTTTCCCCTTAACAAGTATTTGGTGGAAGGATGATCAGTAGAATAACTCAATTAATTTAGCATGAATAAAACAAAAAAAATAAAAAAAATATATGATATGTGGTGTGTGAGATGATGAATAACAAAACTCTAATCACATCTCATGCCTATCATTTTACAGCTTCTGTTCACATAAAAAGAGGAAAATGGTGTTGTATGTAGAAGAAGATTTGGGAAATTTTTGTTGTCGTACCAGTGAGCGGAAGAGACCACCGATCATTTTGTTTTATCTATAAAAACAGGTTTATTGTATATTATTCGACGATAAATGATAGAGTTACTTCTATATAACAACTTATTTACAATTATATAATAAATCAATATCATTTTAAATTTTATTTTGACTTTTATTTTTGATTTGATGAATTTAAATTTAATAAAAAATATTATTATATTTAAAACTATTTATAAATTGTGAATATGTTGTAAGTCTATCATTACTTTTATTTAACATATAAAATAAGGAATTTTTTTTTTATTGGTACCGATTGTTAGAGAACAAAATCTCCCATTGGTAAGGAGTTTTTCACAAGTATATTTCGAATAATTCAAAGAAAAACTCCTTTAATCCAATGACTCTTAAAATTATTTTCACCCAAAAAATCCAACCAATCCCTAAGGGTTTATAAAATAAGGAATTAAATGCAAGGAAAACAATAATTAATAGAGTGGTCCCGATCACCTAAAATTATTAGCCACGAAACTTCCATTTTAGCCAAGAAAATGGTCAGCAGATTTTTAGTAGAGAGAGAGAGAGAGAGAGAGAGAGAGAGAGATTTGGAAAATGTACAATTAAAAAATACAGCCACCACACAATTCAATATACAATCAACCCATCAAAGTGCGAAGAGCTCCTGACATCTTTGAATTGTATTTTGGTGTTTGTGAAATGCAAGACCGTATATATTCACATAAATGTATCTAAAGTTTTGATTTTTGAGAAAGTGTTATATCCACAAGAGATTTTTATAAAAATAAACTCACAAACTAACGTGTTTTCATGTAATATATCAAATTTACTTTATAGCAAAAATAATTTTATAACTTTTTGATGAGTACTGTTATATCCACAAATGAATTACACAAAAACAATCTCATAAACTGACGTGACTTCATCTGATTCGTTAGATCTACTTTATAATAAAAGTAACTTTATAATCTGACAAACCACATCAAGCCATGTCAGTATGTGAGATTACTTTTGTGTAATCTTTTTATGGTTAGAGTATTTTTCGATATATTTTTTATATATCATAACAAGTCATGTTAATTTATGAATTTACTTTTGTATGATTTATTTGTAGACAATCATTTTTCTTAAATTTTACCACCAAAGATATCTTCATCAGGCAACCATAGAAATGAAGTTGATCTATCAACTAATCTCGAGTAAAAGAAAAAAGGTTGAGTCAAATCATTTACCTATATTAGACGTCGCAACCCTAATTTCTTACCCAAATTAATATTGCATAAAATCCGATACTATTAATGGAGCTGAAATCTTGCAATTTAATGAACTTAAAAAACAATGGTTCATTAGGGATATAAAGAAGAATGCACCATATGAGGTGTTTGATCCCTTAAAACGACTATTATTCATATATGGCTCGACTTTTATTAAAAAATAAAAATAAACAAATAAATCAGTTTCTGCTTTTTTGTGTCAATAATTAGTTCAAAATCAAAGAGAAGTCGGGTTGCTTTCAATGAAGTCAACTTAATATAACATGTATTTATTAACCTGGATATTTCTTTGTATATGTGTACATACATATTTCTTTATACAAAACCTAATAAAACTTGAAATAATTGAAGAAAAGCGACTTAAACATTTAAGCATTGAACTCATTGTATTGGATGTGGGATATGAAGAAATTTATGGGTCTAACTCATCTCATAAAACTAATTTTATAATAAAGAATTGCTCACTCCTTATAAATATACCTAAAATCTTGTCCACAGATAATATGAGATTATTTCTCAATAGATACATATGATCTATTGTGTCTGTATTACGAGACATGAAAGCTTATGATTTAATTGAATTTAATTTATAACATTTTATTAATTGTGTTTTACTCCGAGAATAAATTGTTTTTGTCTAAAAAAACAATCTTTACTAGTATCACTTTATTTATTTATTTATTTTTAATGTGGTTGAGAAATACAAGTGGGAATGATTTATTTGGTGCATTGTCTATTTTTCATTTATAATTTTATGCACATTTATTGTACTAAAATTAAATTTATCCGGTTTCTCGTCCCTCTTTTTATATCTATCTTTTTTTAGATTAATGAAATATTTGTGTTTAAAAACATTGACAGTGCAGGGTCAAGTCGAAAGAGCACCAGACGCGTTAGAGCATTGGCAATGGTCTAGCTATTGTCAAGTTTAAAGTTTAGCTAGAATCTTAATTTTTGACTATAATATTAATTTTTGACTAGTTGAGTCCACATTGGACTAGCCATTATAAAGTTAAAATAATAATATAATATTATATTTTTTATATTTTATATTTTTATTTTTTACAAATACAATTTATATATTTCTTAGATCTTCATGCTTTGTAGAAATAATGTGTCTACTCTATCAATCAATAGAAATAATGTGCATGTCATGCATGTTTTACCATTCAAAGAGAGAAGGAAGTGATGAAATAATTAAATATTGCTTTCCATTGTGAATAGTAGCTAGCCATGTTTGGAGATGACTTAAGATTTACTATTCATCAAGTCTTATGCTTTGGACTATTGGCTAGTCCAATGTGGAAGCTTTTTCTCACATCTAACTAAAGTTTGGACTTGCATTGACATTTAGTTAATCCATTGCCAATGCTCTTAGAAGATTATTCGTCTTTTCAATGCGTGGGAATTCAGATCAGGCCGGAGCGGAGCCCTCCGACAATTTTTCGGTGAGAGATTTCCGAGAGAGAGAGAGAAAGAGGGCGGTGGGTCTGCTTGATTATTATTTTTTCCTTAATTCCACAATGACTTTAACGTGCGACAGCCGAGAAAACTAAATTAAAAAAAAAAAGAAAAGAAAAAATCCTAAAATATTTAGGTAGGTGACTTTGGTAGCTCATGAAAAAAAAATAAAAAATAAAAAATAATAATAATAGAAAAAGGCAATCCCTTAACACACTGCGTGTTAAGAGTTGAGCTGTCTTTTTTCGTCTGCTGCCTTCTTTCTTCTCTCTCGTATTATTATTTCAACAAACACCAAAATACATTTCAAAGATTTCAGGAGCTCTTCGCACTTTCCGCTCCTATTTCCTCTCTCCTCTCTCTCTCTCTCTCTCGCTGCTGTCATAAGAGAGCAGGCCGCCCTCCCGAGATCCATTTTCTTTACTCCCCAGGTGATTCCATCTGATTAGGTTCGTTTGATCTCCTTTCCTTCTATTTGGATCTGGGTTCGTTTCGATGCTTTCTGTTTTCTGCCTTCAGATCTATTCCTTGCATTTTTTTTTTTTATTTCTGATGTTTTCAATGTTTATTCGGCTCCGTTTTAACCTTCATTTCCTCCCATTAATTTGATGACCTCTCGCGCTAGTATATGCGCCATTTCGATTCAATATATGTGAATTGTTGTGGATTCTGGGTGCTGTTTTGTTTGTAATTTGGATCAGCTACGTGAACAAAAAACATTTAAGCTATTTCTTGATTTTGAATTTGGCTTATATGGAAAGTTCAACTTTCAATCTCTGATTCTTTGTTCATTTCATATATACTATTTTTTTTTTTAATAATTTCATTGTTGCTCGCAAAAACACGGTCTTTTTAATTTTGAACAGAACATTATTGCTTGCACTTCTTTTTTGTCCTCATTTCTACAATTTTCCGTGCGTTTGCGTTTTATGACCTAACGTACCATGATGTTTGTCGGTTTTGGGGGCCTCATCATTGATTTCTCGCACTTATTATGTTTTGGCTTGAGGTTCAAAGATCGTGACTTAATTCCCAGGAGATGATATATATAAGCAGCTTTTTACTGTATAAGCAATTCTTTAGTGGCCGTACCAGCCGGCCATTATGGCTATGAGTTTCATACTTTTGTGCTTTTCTTTCCTTCTTTGCAAGCCAACTTGATGTGGTGGAATTATATAGATCTGCTTTATTTTTGCCATCATAAATTCATTTGTCATTTTTACGGTGATCTTGGATACTCTGATTCGTTTTTGTTTACCTAGTAATAATGATTGCTTTGTGCTATGTCAATATGTTCTCTGAAGAGTCAAGCAGAGCTTGAAGATATGAAAGTATTGTAATTAGTCCGATGTAGTGTGCTGGAAACAAACTCTTTATTGTCTCTCATTGTGTGTTCGTGCATCTTATTGAAAGCAATTGAGCTTCATTATAGCTGTGGAAATCTAACCACTCAAGCTTTCCTTGAAACAGTGTACGAAGAATAGTTGAAGATAGCTCCATTTGAAGTCAGCCGTGTGACTCTGCGTTATAGCACTTTTTGTTTTGAACGCCAGTTACGATGAAGAAAGCCTTTGATCAAACTGTTAGGGACCTGTAAGTCTTGACTGTGATTCTCATTATGTAGTGCTTATCATAATAGCCTCATTGCATCTGAGTATGTTGTTTTCTTGACTAATCATTGGAAACCTTGAAGAGACATTGGATGCTTGCTATTGAACCATAGATTCAGTGCTGTTATGTTTCTTTTGTCCTATATTGTTGCTTTATTATTATGTGACCGCATTTGCGTTAAATGCGCTGTTATTTGCTGCTTTTCTTACAGGAAGAGAGAGGTGAACAAAAAAGTGCTTAAAGTTCCTGGAATTGAACAGAAGGTAAATATTTCCTTCTTTTATAAGTTCTTTTACTTATTTGGGTACTCAAAGGATTTATCGATTCCTCTACCAATCAAAAAAAGAAAATAAGGTTTAATGATTCATCTATGGTTGTAATTATATTTAAAAAAAAGTCTAGGTGTCAATGGTGGTGAGATAGAACCATAACTGCCTATGAACTGTCCCAATTCAATTGATTGTGTATGATTGGAAGTGTCTTTTCTGGTGATCATCGCGCTTCTGTACTGGGCATGTAGCCCTTGCCACCCAAATTGTGTATAGATAATCTAGAAATGCAATACCAGGTAACTTTGTGTGCAAGATCGGTGAAACTGAAATCCTGTTCTTATGCCTTTTAGGTTCTTGATGCTACTAGCAATGAGACCTGGGGTCCTCATGGATCACTTCTTGCAGATATTGCACAGGCATCCCGAAACTAGTAAGCTCAATCATTCTATTATAGATGCTTTGCAATTCTTTTTTTTTGTCCCAAATTAGTTCTCTCTGTGAAAGTGAAGGAGCTGACTTTAATATCTGTGCAGTCATGAGTACCAAATTATCATGATAGTAATCTGGAAGCGGATTAATGATACTGGAAAGAACTGGCGGCATGTCTATAAGGTTTGCAATTTTAATGGATTTTTTTTTGATAAGTAAACGATTGCATTAATAATGATAGGGAATTTTAATGGATTTAATCTAGTAAATGTAAAAAAATTACTTTAAGTAGGATCTATCCCCTTTGTCCCATTATTCGATTTCATGATGGCCCTTATATTTTGATAAATATTGTGTACTGTAGCGTCTGTTGCATTTTATTCCCACTTTATGTTGTGATGGTATAACTAAAACATCTATTGTCTGAGCTTCAGGCTTTGACTGTTCTGGATTACCTAGTAGCCAATGGGTCAGAACGTGTCATAGAAGATATCAGGGAACATGCATATCAAATACAGGTAATTTCTAGTTCATGAGTGCTATTTGACTGATCCGTTGTTTTGAATTTTTTTAGGCAAGTTTTCATTCATATCGAAATGATTAAGATTCTATCATTGTCTTTGTGATAAGTTTATCTTTCCCACATGGCAGACTTTGTCCGATTTTCAATATATCGATTCCAGTGGAAGGGACCAGGGAAACAATGTCAGGAAGAAATCTCAGAGTCTTGTGGTCCTAGTGAACGATAAAGAAAGAATAATTGAAGTTAGACAGAAGGCTGCTGCTAATAGGGACAAGTAAGCCATGTTCTTAGAAAGAATTGAAAATTCTTTTATTCTTATATTGGTTTTTTCCATTCACATTGTCAGTTTACGAAAATAGTCGTCTGCCTTTGTGATGTCACTGCCTTACGCTACATTTATTTGTATTGGTATTGTTGTTGCCATTGTTGTTGTTGTTGTTGTTGTTCAAGTTCTTGCCGTTTTAGAGATTTGACACGTCTTTTAGTTTCCATTTTTGTGTTAAATTCCATGAATTCCAGAAGGCAATGAAAAGTTCATTCATTTTTTGAAGTATCAGGCAAGTGAATTTTCCAGAATGTCTTATCATCATTCACCCTCTGAAGGGTAGCTTGTTTATGCGTTGTCTTACAAAGGGTTCATATTTTATATATTTTTTCTGTCATATAGCATATCGGATGATCTCTCTCCTTTTTTATTTATCTCTGTGCAATTGAATTGTGTGTGTAGATTCTAATTTTACACTAACACAGCTGAGCTATGATTGTCAGTGTTGCTAGTCTATCTGGATGCATTGGTGCAATTGTGAAGAGTTGTGATAGCTTTTGTGGCACCTCTTGTATAATCATCTTATGAAGGAAATAAGCACACCCTCCCCACACAAAAATCCCCCTTTCTCCCACACTTGGACATAGCTATTTTGCATATTCTACCTTTGAAATTCTTTCTGGATACTCTCTCTCTCTCTCTCTCTCTCTCTCTCCCCCCCTCTTTAATTCCCAATTGTAATAACTTTATTTCATATTTCTGTATGACTAGATTACCATCAATGATATTCTCTAACTATTTTTTTATCAGTGAGATTCTCTAACTGTTAACTTATGGCTTGATAGGTTCCGTAGTGCCTCATCAACTGGCGGAATGTATAGGCCTGGTTCTTTTTCAAGTACAGGAGGATATGGTGATAGATATGATGATGATCGCTCTGAAGGTCGTTACGGAAGCAGGGATGAAGATAGGAATGGCTATGGGAGAGAGAGAGAATCGGGTTATAGGGATGATGACCGGTATGGTAGATATGGGGACTCATACAGTCGTGATGGTGATCGTTATGGCAAAGATTATGAAGAACGGTACAACAGAGATGGTTACAGGGATGATGATTATCGGGGAAGAAGTCAGAGTGCTGATGATTACCAATATGGCACAAGAAGTAGGAGCTTCGATAGAGACAGAGATCGTGCTTTTGATGATGATGGTCAATATTCATCTCGGTATGTATCTATTGATGGAAATATTTATGTTGCTAATGCAATAAACTAACATGTTGACTTTTTCAGAGTTTTTTCCTTTTACCTTCTCATATAGTTGTTTTTACTTTGTATCTTTAGTTAAGTCTTCATTTTTAAGTATTGAAGAAGCAAAACTTTCATAGAAATGAGGTCTCCACATGTCAAAAAGTATACGGTGAAGTATAATTTGACATAACCTACTTTGAATAAAAGGGTAATCCATTTAAGCTACTTACAAGCTTCTCCACTACAATGCAAGAAAGGGAACTGTCCTGTATCTAGTCTATTAGTTGGTGTGTTTAATGGAACTGCTCTGGTGTGATACCTGTTTATGAATTCTGTGTTCCTTTTACAATATAAGCATGCAGAGGATGCCTTCATGACATCCTTGACCTTGTAAACTTATGTAGTTTATGTTTTTCTTCCCTCTACAGAGGCAGTGGTGTCAGGGCGGATGACCAATCTCTGGATGGAAGGTAAATTGTTTGTGCTTGCATGGTCAAATTGTTGTTGGTATTGGGTTTTTATGGTCAATCTTGTCAATAGTCTGAGCGAGCAAAATTTATTGTTTGACAAACAAATAATCTTTTGCAGGCGACTTGAGCGGAAATTTTCTGAACAGCATATTGGTGCTCCTCCAAGTTATGAAGAAGCTGTGAGCGAGTCCCGAAGCCCTGTCCACAGTGAAAGGTATAAATTTTGCACCATTATAGCACACCATCATTTTGCTTGACTATTATTCACTGGTTGAATTTTTTCTGATGTCTTCTTGTTGACAGGGATGGAGAAACTTCAGCAGCATCTGCTCCCAAAGACTCGTCACCTGTTAGCAATATTCCAAGCCATGAAACCACTTTTCACAGTACTTTGGAATCTCCTCAAAACCAGGAAGCTGGGGCTTCTGATGAGTTTGATCCTCGCGGTCCAGTTTCAGGTACAGAAAACAATATAGGTGTGTTTTTTTTTGGTTCCAGTCAGAGCTGCTCCCTTTACTCATACACTGATATATTAAATGAATTTCTGATATTACTCGTCATTATGAAGAGTATATCTCATTTGTGGATGGACATGAAATGTTAATATTTTATGTATTTTTCTTTGCACCTCTAAATTATGGTTCAAAAGTGACGAATTCATATTATCTGATTGCTGGGATTGGGGTTTAGGGTACGTAAAAGTCTTGTGATTTTCTTTGCATGTGTTCTTTTTAGTTAGTTTAATTGTTCCTAGAGGTTTGCATATTGAATTGCTTTTGGTTTTGAAGGCAGTGCTGGGTCATGGAGTGTACAGAAGTTGACCTATAAAAAAAAGTCATGGAGTGTACAGAAGTTTTTCCTGAAACTGAAATGAACCACTGTGGCCTAAAGGCCCAATTAGTCTCCAATGGACAAAACAAATAAAGTATAATCTAATTGGACCGAGTGACTCAAAAAATTGGACCAAGCGACTCGGTTTAGCTAACTGCCTGCGGTTTTTGGCAGTTCATGCATCAAGGACACTGATACGAGGGTTGGTTTCAAAGTGGACTGAATGTTTTTGACGTGATAAAAAAAGTCTGTAAAGTGATTGGACAATGACATGCACATGATTACATTTGTCTGTCAGTGTCAGAATGCTATATGTATTATGGCAAGGCACCTCCATCCTCAGAAGTATGCTATATGTTAAGTTATTGAAGAATGACATGCACATGAGGTCATTATTTTGTCAAGCCAAAAAATGGTAGAATCGCCATGATCCCTTGATTTGCATGCTCCATCCCCATACCAAAAGATTGGGCTTAATTTTTGCTCAGAAGCTTCCAAAGTTTGCCCCCCCAAATTGAAAAAATCTAAAAGCATGCTTGTCGTCAATGTGTTGTGTCTTATGGGTGCACATACTTATGATTCGGTTGAGTACAGACAATGTCAAAGGGCTTCTGTGCCCATGTTTCAGCCCAACTAGTCTGTTGAGAGTTGAATTTTTGGTTATTTAACAGCCTGATATACATCTACGATGAGAAGGCTTTGGTATGCATGTGATATCATCGACTTTTAATGATTTTATTAGCTGTAACGGCATAACAGAGGAGCTGCAACATGACTACTCTCTCTGTATGTGTTTTAAGTCTGGGCATGACTTAGGTTTGGGCTTCAATTGAAGTATCCCAACCTCATATACAAGGAGAATTTGTTGGGATGTAGTAACTTTAAAATTATGGTTTCACAGTCGTTCTGCATTCAACTCAACAAAGTTGATCAACCTGCATTGTTTTAATATCCATTTACTTGTGTGACTGTACTATCTTACCTTAACTTTCTTATTGTCAGCTCTGGCTTTATGACTTCTTTATTCTGTTGAGTTTGTGGCTTTGACCAGATAGAATTGGTATCTTATGGTTTAATGTTAATTATGCATGATTATAAAACTTAAGGGTTTACCTCAAATGTGTATCTGGTGAAGTTTATTAATATTTGACACAAAGAAGAGAGGGAGAGAGAGCCAGGGTAACCCCTCTGTTGAAGTGCTGTTAATTTAAATAATAGTAGCCAGCTTATAATTTTCAATCGATAGTTCCTTGTTACTTCTGTGATTTCTGTTTCCTAGATTTTGTTGAGTTATCAGCTATTATGTTACCAAATATTGATGGTTTTCTCTAAAGTTGTATTACGCTCTAAATGATCGAGAAAAAAAGCTATTTTATTAGCTCATTGTTTCCTACTTCTACCGAGGAATTCTATAGTTAGGAGATTCTGTTTCATGGTATAATTTGTTTTCCTTTCCTGAATCGATGAAGTCATTATATGTTTCTATTTATAGTTCTGAACAATTTTTTTTCACCACTTTCATGAGCGGACAATTACTGTTAATTTACATGATGGCAATGAGTGTACAGCAATGATTTTTATACAGTTCAATACCATGGTCTTTAAGGAGCTAAAAATGCAAATTTACTTTGGTGCTCTTGCAGCAATGCCAGCAAATCAGCCACGTAGTTGGACATTCATGTATTATGTTTTGTCCTTTTTTTTTCAGCTGCTCCAGCTACCATAAACAATGCTGAGATGGACTTACTTGGCTCCCTTTCCGATTCGTTTCCCTCAAATTCATTAGCAATTGTGCCAATTACATCTGTGACCACATCCTACGAGGCTGATGCCCACACAAACTCTGCTCCAGCAACCAGTTTTGTGGCTGCAGCTAATGGCGTCAATCAGGTAGGCATCTTATGCAATTTATTATGAATTTTAGGATCTATTTTCCTTGAGTTGATTAAGCGATCTGAAGTAAAAACATGTTTTGAGCCTTACATCTTCACCCTTAAACATATGTAAGATGCCCATTATTGAGACTAAGGAAATTCGATGTGCTAACGTGTTCCATTCCTTCCAGTGGCAGATTTAGTAGTGCCTCTTTGGGTGCGAGGTTTTCAGAGACATATCTTGAAATTTTGATAATAATCTCATATGACATCTAGATTATTATACACAAATTTCTAACATTATGGAGCATTTGCAACTTGTAGATCATGTGTTTCTTTTTATGGATAGTTCCAGTTTGGTTTCTGCACATACCAAAGAACATGCAAGACTTGAACCTTCATCCCCCTTCCCTCTTTCTATCCCAATTTTTATTTTCCATTTATTCTGATGAAATCAATATTGTGGATTGAGTGTTTATCCTTGATGCAGCCTTTTGAAGATCCATTTGGTGATTCTCCTTTCAAGGCCATTCCTTCCTCCAACAGTTTCCCTACCCAACAGCAGACTTCTGCTCCCACTGATTCCTTCCAGCCTACCATCAACCAGAGTGCTGAACCGCTCCAATCTGGTGTCCCAAATGCGAATACAGTCCCAAACTTTGGCTTTGGGGACACATTTTCTGGCCTTACTTACTCTGGACCCAGTGGCTCTAATACTCAACCTCCAACAAACTCACAGTATTTACCTCAAGAGCTGTCCACTCCACAGCAGAATAATGATATTCTGGCAGACATCCTCCCTCCTGGACCTTCACCTTCTTTTACTTCACAGCCAGCTTTTTCAGGTCCAACTGGCCAGCCAACTGCTAATATCTACAACAGTTTCCACGTACAAGCAGGACCGGTAGCTCCTCAGATTCAAGCTGGTCCTCCTGGACAGCTCAGCAGTGGAAGCTTCCTTCCACATGGTGGATCTATGTCTCCCCCCACTTCTCAAATGGTTCCTCAAACTCCAGCTGGACCAATTGTACAGCCTAATGGTGGAAACTTTTTTCCACAACAGGGAGGATCTATCACTTCACATATGACTCCTCAAGCATCTACTGGACCAACTGTGCAGTTTAACAGCTTCCTTCCACCACAGGGTTCTGCACCTGCAGTTACTGCACATATTGCTCATCAAACTGCCACTGGACCAGCTTTACAGCAGAGCAATGATTTCCTTGGTAATTTGCTTCCTCAAGCAGGACCAAATGCCCCTACGGCTTCACAGCAAACTCTTTTGCCTTCAACAGGATCACTTTCAATTGTTCCTCAACCGGCCAAGGACAAGTTTGAGACCAAGTCAACTGTTTGGTCTGATACACTAAGCAGAGGGCTTGTCAATTTAAATATATCTGGACGTAAGTGCATGCTGGTATCATTGTTGTTGTCATCATCATCGTCATTAGTACTATTATTTTACTACTACCGTTACTACATATCATAATTGACATTCTCAGAATATTAGGGCACGGGGAAAATCTTTGGTTACAAGTTTTTTGAATATCTACTATATATGTGAATATCTACTATATATGTTATTTGACGTGGTTTCTTTTTCAACACAGCTAAAATAAATCCTTTGGCGGATATTGGAATTGATTTTGATGCACTTAATAGGAAGGAAAAGAGGATGGAAAAACCTACTACAAGTCCTGTTACATCTACTGTCAACATGGGTAAAGCTATGGGATCTGGTTCTGGGATGGGCCGTGCTGGTGCAAGCGCCCTCAGACCACCAAATCCTATGATGGGTTCTGGAACCGGTATGGGCATGGGCATGGGTATGGGTGTGGGCATGGGTGGTAGACCTGGTGCAGGCATGGGCATGGGCATGGGGGGTTATGGAGGCATGAATCAACCCATGGGTATGGCAATGGGAATGAACATGGGTATGGGGCAAGGAGTTCAGATGCAACCACCAACTGGATTACCTCCTGGTTCAAACATATCTGGTGGTTATAACCCCATGATGGGCACAGGTGGTTATATGCCTCAGCAGCCTTATGGCAGCAGCTATCGATGAGATTGAGCCAAGTATCTCAATTTGTGTGGGAAAAAAGTAATTAATACCTGTTTTGTGATAGGGTGAAAAAGAAAAGATTGACATAGCAAATCCAGCTTTACTGTTGAATCAGTCTACAATGCACTCTGGTCTGACTTTTGGTATACAGTTCTGTATTTTTGCTCGAAATTGTCGATCTTCTGGAAAAGGGTGGAATCTTGTATGTCAATTCATTCTATCTCTTCCTTACCCAAGCATTCCTTTTGGGTCAGGAGAGTTGTGTAGGATTGCTCATTTCAGCTGTTGTGATATTGTCTGCTGGTGAGGATGACCTTTCTCAGGTTATCACTTCCTTATCTTCTTCTTCTCTCTCTCTCGCCCCATATATATTTTTGTTACTTGTCAAACATGTTTGGCTGCATACTGAACAATAAATATGATGATTCATTTTTCTACCTTATTTGATTCTTTGCCTCTTTGTGGAATAATTGATTTTGCTATTCAGGTGATGAACATCAGATGTTTTTACCTGCTAGCCACTGAATGTAGCATTTCACATTTATAATTGTGTCCGCAGTTTTTCTAATGTATATTAGGGTTATAGGTTATTTTACCACAAGCTGCATCAATTGTGTCATTTTAATACAATCTTCTGTGTCAAGCGCAATCTTTTAAATAAGGTCTCTCAAAGCGGTGACAGTGAAAGGTTCCTTAAGATAATTGTACTTCTATTATAGGAGTTTACATCCCTTTTATTAAACAAGTTATTACTCATTACACTCCTAGTGGCTCCCTTTAGTTTCATGTGCAAATAGTTGTAATTGCCATAAAGGTTTATAACTTTTTATTAGTAACTGAAGGCACGATTCCCTCATGATCAAAACCCTAATACTTGACTCCCACATCAAGGCCCCGTTTGGATGTTGAGATGGTTTCAATCTATTTTATCTCATCTAAACACTAAAACAAAAACACTTTTCAATTTAAATTTTTTAACTTTTTAACTTTTTAACTTATTATCTCATCATTATCTAATCATTCTAGTTTTTCCAAACTTAAAAAATGAAAAAACACAAAAAAAAAAAAAATCATTTTTTTTAAATTTTAAAACAAAAATAATATTATAATTATATAATTTTTTATTCAATTTTTTTCTCTCATTTATCAAAATTTCATAAAATATATTAGGATAAGTCTACTCCTCTCGCTTGGGGCAACTGTTGTTGGTTTTTTTTTTTAATATTTTTTTAATAATATTGTATTTAAAAAAAAATAAAAATAAAAGTGTTAAAAAATACAAGTAGAAAAAAGTAAAAAAAGAAAAAGAAATGTAAAATCTACTAGTGGGAGCCCCCAGCAGTAGGAGTAGAGTCACCTAATATATTAACTCAAACTCACTACTATTTATAGATTTCTCATCTTATTTTAACATTCGAACGAGGTGTTAGTGATATTGTCAATTATATCCATATAACAATTGTATTGGTCATTATGAAACTCAACTTGTCTAAAGTTTATTTTTGTTTATTAATAAATTTAAGATATTTTGTTATTAACGTCTAGCAAAAGAAGGTTAGTTAGAGTTGAGTTTATGAATAGGCTAGGAATTCACTTTTCTTCCAACTTTATCTTGCATTGCACGCCTATTGCTCTAATGTATTGAATGGACACAAGGAGTAGGTTAGATTTTATACCTCTTCACTAATTGAATAATATTCTCTTTTAATAGAGTATTTCTTCTATGATATTTAAAAGAGCTGTACATTGATCAAACCTGTTTTGTTAATTCAAACTTGCTGCTTGGAATTAGTCGATTAGATTGATCACAACAGATATGATGATTGCAGGAAGCACATAGTCTGGATTCTATATAACTTCAAATACCCTTCTGCAAACATTCTCAAATAAAGTATTACAAATTTTCGAAAAAAATAGGTATTTGTTATTAGCACGTGTAGTTGAAGTAGAAAGTCTAGGACATTCAGCCCGTCTGGGCTAGTCACTTGCTCTTAGAATTACAGTGTTTGTAATTCAATAGCCCAGTCCATAGCAGTATAATTAAGAAAGCACGTTGTAGTAAGAACTCGAGAAAGAGTTCATCAGAAAGTTCTAAGTGGAGGAAGAGTAGAAAATAAAATATAATATAAAAGAAGATGGAGAAGAGGGGATGAGGGAGAGAGGCTTTGATGGTTACATCTTTACTATTCTCAATTGTTATTGAAAACAAGACATACATCTCTATTTATAGGGACATTACATTGAGATAAAATAAGATAAATATGTTAAACATTACGAAAATCAAATCAAGATAATATCAAATCAAAGATAATTATGAAAATCAAATCAAAGTAATATCAAATCAAATTATTGATTTGATATTATCTTCAACATCCCCTCTCAAACTCAGGTGGATAACTTTGGAATCTTGGATGGAAATTTGAAAGTATAATCATTAATTAATCGCCGATGAGATGATGGTGTTGGTGATGAAGTTGCTGACAACTGGAACATCAAATCTAGAGCTGTGAACAACAATAAGCTATATATGACCTTGGTCAACTATTGGACCAAAATCAAAAGACCAAAATTGGATCTGGAGCTTCTAACAATGCTCACAACAGATCAAAACCCAATA
The DNA here is from genome assembly GCA_961763995.1 of Juglans cinerea. NCBI lineage: Eukaryota > Viridiplantae > Streptophyta > Magnoliopsida > Fagales > Juglandaceae > Juglans > Juglans cinerea. The sequence continues at coordinate 24,446,815 of CAUIVZ010000001.1, read as the reverse complement.
AAAAAGATCTGACAGCTAATATAGATGCTCCAAGTGTATTGATTTGAGACGATACATAATTGAATGATGATGAAAATTTTGTTAGAGTAAAGCTAGCAGAAGAATAAATATTCTGCAGGATTGAGCCTAGCGTTAACCAATGGCTCTAATACTATGATAGAAAATAAAATATAATATAAAAGAAGATTGAGAAGAGAGGATGAGGGAGAGAGGCTTTGAGGGCTACATCTTTACTATTCTCAATTATTATTGAATCCAAGGCATACATCCCTATTTATAGGGAAATCAAATTAATAAGGTAAATATCTTAAACATTATGAAAATCAAATAAAGATAATATAAAATCAAAGTGATTTTATAATTATGAAAATCAAATCAAGGTAATATCAAATAAAATTATTGATTTGATATTATCTTCAACATCCCATCTCAAACTCATGGTGGAACTTTGGAATCTTGAGTTTGAAATTTGAAAGTAATCTTCATATTTATTAATTAATCACCGATGAGATGATGGTGTTGGTGATGAAATGGCTGGCAACTAGAATATCAAATTCGGAGCGGTGACCAACAATGGGCTATATATGATCTTAGTAAACTATTGGACCAAAACCAAAAGGCCAAAATTGGATCTGGAGTTTCAAACAATGCTCACAACAGATCAAAATCCAATGAAAAAGGTCTCATAGCTAATAGAGATACTCCAAATGCATTGATTTGAGACTACATAATTGAACGGTGATGAAAATTTTGTGAGAGGTAAAGCTAGAAGAAGAATAAATATTCCACATGATCGAGCCTAGCGTTAGCCAAGGGCTCTGATACCCTGATAGAAAATAAAATATAATATAAAATAAGATTGAGAAGAGAGGATGAGGGAGAGAGGCTTTGAAGGCTACACCTTTACTATTCTCAATTAGTATTGTATACAAGGCATACATTCTTATTTATAGAGAGATCACATTAATAAGGTAAATATCTTAAACATTATGAAAATTAAATCAAGATAAAATAAAATAAAATTATTGATTTGATATTATTTTCAACACGAATATAGACATTTCATTTCAAATTCTTCTTGTTTTCCCTCTTGTATCCCAATTTACTCTAGAGGTATATTACAAGTTGGCATCCAAGCAGGTCAATCCATTAACTATGGCAGAAGGCCCTCAAAAGTTTGTCCAAATTCATGAAAACATTGTTACTGTGAAGAAAAGTTCCAAGGATTCTATTGTTGCCTTAAAGAAGAGTTCAGAGGAGTCTGTCGTTGTTGTAAGAAGGATAATAATCAACAAATGTTAGAAATCACCCATCAACAGCTAGCTAGAATTATTCAAAGGTTAGATCAAAGAGAATCTGCTCGTAGAATCGAGCATCAAATTACTGTGGAAGAAGAAGCTTCCTATCAAGATGCAGAGAGGGAAGTAAACACAAGGAATCATGGTAGACAAAGTGAATTTTTCAATGAAGAGTATGACAATATCTTTCCAAGGTCAGTGTAAATATATTTTTCGAGATTTGATGGTGAGGACGCTTCAAGTTGGTTATACATGTTGGATTTGGAGAATTTATATACGACAAGATCGCATGTCAAATCATTGTAGAAATTTGATAAAGAGAACATACTTGTAGCCATTGGAGAGAAGAACGTAGCGGTTCAGTCTTCCACATCCAATATTCACTATTTGTGAAAACTCACAGCGATGGGATGCGTAGAGTCAATAATGAATTTGAAGTGAGGACGATAACCTATATATATATATATATATATATATATATATATATATTACCTGGATTCTAATTTTTCCATCATAAAATAATATAATTACATGGGTCTTTAATATGTCTCTACACATGAATCGGGCCCGTATCACTTTAATGCTCATGATCTCACTAAACTCTTGAGCTTCTAGAGATGTGTCAATAGCCTAGTTATATCACTTTATTGATCACACTTAATGAGCCTTATAGACATTATCCAAACCTTATATTTGGCAATTATACAATGTATGCTTTATGATTTATGTAGATCCATTAATTAAAATATTCCTAACAATACAAAGCTAACCAATTCATTAAATTCATAAGACAACTGCACATCAAAAGGTTTTGTTCGCATCTTCTCATATGGAAGGGAGAGCCCTAATCTGGCTGGGAATCTTTTGTCAAGGCTTTCTGGGTGAGATTGTGTGATACCTCATATGATATGGATAAGAGTATGTGGTGTATGGGATCCCACATTGCTTGGGAAGGAAAAGTTATTGCTCTTTATAAGATTCCAATGAGGCTCCAATTGTATCATTGATTAGTCCTTTTGGAGTATAGGCCATGTGGTTTGGGCCTTCCATTGCGGTGTTACAAATGGTATCAGAGCCTATCCCAACCAGAAATGTGGGACTTGAGCCGTGCCACCTACAATGTATAGGCCCGACAAGGACGTCGGGAATTTAAGGGGGGTAGATTGTGATACCTCATATGATATGGATAAGGGTAGGTGGTGTATGAGATCCCACATTGATTGGGAAGGAGAAATTTTTGCTCTTTATAAGGTTCCAATGAGGCTCCAATTGTATCATTGACTAGTCCTTTTGGAGTTTAGGTCATGTGGTTTGGGCCTTTCATTGGAGTGTTACAGATTGGCTTGGTATTGCCTCAGTATCTCCAAGGTTAGCTTTAAGTGCTCCACATGCTCCTGTTCTGTTTTACTATACACAAAAACGTCATAAAAAAAACAAAATAAATTTCCTCAAGTAGGGCTCGAATACCTCATTCATTAGGTTTTGAAAGGTTGAATGGGCATTGGTTATCCTAAAGGGCATAACCAAAAACTTGTAGTGCCCTCATGGGTTGTGAATGCGGTTTTGTACACATCAGATGGTTTAACTCGGATTTGATAGTATCCAGACCTTTAATCTAGCTTAGAAAAAATTTCTCTTCCATAGAGTTCATCCATCAATTCCTCCACCACTGGAATAGGAATCCTTCCCTTGACAGTGACATTATTCTCCTGTAATCTACACAAAGCCTCCAAGACCCATTAGCCTTCCTGACAAGCAATATTAGAGAGGAATATGGGCTTTGGTTAGGCTGTATCACCCCTGAACTCAACAATTACTGCACTATCTTCTCACTTTCTTGCTTGTAGAAGTATGTGTACTGTTTGATCTAATGAAAATGGGCTTGGTGTCAGGAAATAGGTTTATATCATGATCATGGGTTCTAGGGGAGGAAGTCCCTTAGGTTCACTGAAGACATCAGCATACGCTTCTAGTAGAGTCTAAATCATTGTAGGAATAACACTTCGCTCTTGCGATTGGCAACTGGAACTATCCTCAATCATCTACAAAATGCTCCCTTTTGTTCTAATTTATTTGGACTTATTAAGTGGGCCCTGCTCAATCATCTAGGTTGCAACAAGCCCTTGCAACTCTCTTGTTCTTCCTCCATAACTGAACTTCATGAGAAGCTTCTCATAGTTCCACAGAATAGCCGATAACTCCCTGAGCCATTGGATGCATAGGACCATGTCACAACCAACTTGGAACAATACATGAACATCCACACTAAATTATATTCCTTGGATTTTAACCTCCACACTAGGGATTAATTCCCCATTTGCAACCCTCACCCTCACCTTCTTAGTGTGACCTAAGGGTAATCCAGCCTTGTTGGTTATAGTTGTATCTAAAAAATTATGGGTTGAATCTGTATCCACAAGGATAGTCACCCATTGGGTCCTATTCTCCCATTGACCTTCATGGTTCCAAGATTTACAGATCTTGTCAAGGCATGGAGAGAAACTTCAAGGTTGCTCTGATTGACTCTCAACTCTACTTCAAGTGATACAACCTCTTCCAACTTTGGCACCATCTCAGTTTCTAGATTTCCTTATGACTCTAGCAGGACTTCTTCTAGTAAATAGAGCTTTGAGCTTTGACACTTGTGCCCTGGGCTTCACTTAGACTCACAATAGTAACAAAGTCCATTCTCTCTACACTCCTTCATTTGATTTTGGTTAATTTTCTAGATAGGAAGGGTTGTTTTGGGTACTTGTTTGGGTGCTTCAAAGTGGTTGGTATTTGGAGTTTTGAGTATACTGGGGTTAGGAGAGTGAGTCACATTAGATATGTAGGTTTTTTTGGTTAGGTTAAGGTTTTCTTCTTGTATTTTAGCTAGGATGTACGCAAATGTGAAGTTGTTAGGGCTAAACATCCTAATAGGTAATCGGATCTCATCCCTAAGGCCATTGAGGAAACACCTTAGCTTGTATGAATCATAGAGTCCTCTAAGTCGATTAGAGTGGGTTCCAAACTTGGCCTTATACTCTTCCACCGTCTCATTTTGCCTTAGCCTGGTAAAGGACTCTATAGGATCATCATAAGCACTAGGCCCAATCCTCACTAGTAAGGATTTGATGAAAGACTTGTCTCTGTCATCCTGCAGTATGAAACACGAGACGAAAAGACTCCTGTCCAAGCATACCTAGAGTCAAAGATCTGGCATAAAGGACATTTGACAATCCCGTTCTATTTAAAGTACCTGGATGTGGGACGAGATCTCACGTTTGAAACTTTAATTCATCAAGAGCTTGTGAAGGCAACTGCTTTGGGAAGCAAGGAGTACAGAGGCAACGAAAGAACTTCTGACATAGGAAGGTATGTTAGCTTTTAAGACAGTGCTAGGTAATGTAAGATGAATGTTGTGTGTAAGAGACATTACATATTTCTGTAACTTCTTCCCTCACCCTACAAGCATGAATAAATATTTGATCATTATGTTTATTTCTATATTTACTCACTGATTTTCCATGTTTTCAATATTTTCGATGTTTTAACTGTTTTCAATACCCGATGCTGAAACCCTAAGTGGTAATCCTTGATCTCGATGTGAGTGTGTCTCTTTGTGTGAGAAATCAATAGCGTAAATCTATTCTCATGGTATGGGACAGAGATTCTCCGGGACCATCCCGCAAAACATTACCATGTACATCACATGAGAATGAGAATGTCTAGTAGGGACTGGGGTGGAATGGTGTCGTAATTGGCAACACCTGATAGTCAGGATGTGGGATCCCCTGGCGTATCACATGGCGGTGTCCTTGAGTTGGTTGGCCGTGTAACAAGTTTCTATGTGTGAGAGGTCTGAGTGACGAATGAGTGCTCTTGTGTGGTGAATGAATGCCTGTGTGGCGAATAACTATGTGATGAGCGCTTATGTGGTGGAAGATTATTACTAGGTTGAAATAGGCTGAATAATGATTTTTATAGCTTTTGTACTTATATGGGGATGGATTATTCCTCGCTATAACATTACTAATGTGTGTGTGTATGTGTGTTTTTTTTTTAATTTTTTTAATTATATATATATATATATATATCTATTTTGCATAAAGATATGGCAACGTCCCGAGAGGGTGATTCTCACCAAGTTTTGAGTATGGAAGTGGTTGTAGGAGTGAGGGTGAGTCCTCACTAGGATGCCCAGTAATATGTCTGGTGACTTTGTAATCAGTCCGCCATCTCATGGCGACTAATCTTCTGTACTTTGGATGATGTAATATTTTGAGATTTTAATGAAGGGCCAGAAGCTCCCGTTTTGTTAAGTTTAGTGTTCTGGTACTTAATTGTAAATGTTGTTATCGCAACATGTTCTGCTTAAATTCCATTGCGATTTCACAAGCTAAACATCTTACACATGTACTTCCCTCTAGAAAATTACACCCCTATTCAATTCCCTCTTGGGTGTTAACTGATTGGCCAACATTCTTGGCACCACGGATCATCGCCTAGACTTTTATGAGGAACGGGGCACAGTAGGTACTGTGCATCGGTATATTTCTCAAGGGCAATGAGCCCCTCTTGCAGGTAGTTTAAGCGGGTACCTTCATCCATTGTCCTCACAACACAGAGAATGGTCTCTCTAATACTAGCTTTGTTAGAAACCTAGAAATGAAGAGAAGAAATAGCAAGCTTACTTCGAGGGGAGTGCCTCCGCTGAGAGAAGAAAGAAGATGAAGGAAATAGGAAATTTGCAATTAACTTTTCAGATGTTGTTGCAATGCTTTCTATCCAATACATATACTGCCAAAGGTATAATCGTCTCCACTAAGCTTTCTACTAAGGCCATGGCCACTAATTAACTAGACTAAATACACAATTGGACAATAAAAGTAATAAGGGCTGTTCAACAAGCCATAATCCTAACTCATAAAATTGAACTAGTAAAACTAAACTTAATATAACTAGACTCCTTATCTTCGAAGGGTAAGCCCGACCCAAACTCATTTCGGAAGCCCCACAACAATGCAACATACTAATTGAACTAAACTCCTCAGTTAAACTGAAGCCCTTGACCTTCTCAAATCCTCCATGCTTGTCCCTCCGTCCTCCACAGAAACCCTAGATTGGCGCGTGTTACAATTTTTCATTTGATTTTTTGTGGCCTTATTTCCTTTGTTGAGTTATTTATCATATTGATCTTAGGCTCAAAGGGAATCTTATCATTGCCGGTGCCACTTTCGGCACTTCGATTTCAGAGGCAAGGCATTGGGTCCCTCAAGGCTTTTTATTATTGAAGTGTGTTTCTTCACGAATCACGATCACATTTCTTGTTCTTTTTTTTTTCTCTGCAAGAAAAGTACTTAATTAACATAAAAGTATTCCATACAAAGACAGAAATAAATAAATAAAATTATACAATAGGAGTATCCTTTCCACTGTGGAACACCAATAGACATTGCAGGATTTTTATTAAAGGGATGCTTCCATACAAGTTATTAGAAGCTGCCCATTGCGCAATGGAATGCGCGCATAAATTTTGGGATCGATGTATTTTAGTTGCTGTCCAACCATCAGTTTCATTAAGCAGGAATCGTATGTCCCTTGCTATCCCTTCTACCGTCCAGTTTAGAAGCTTTTTGGTGTTGCTCAATAGCTTGGAAAGTAACTAGTGAGTCCCCTTCTATAATGATTTTCTTGAATTGCTACTTGAGTGCTTCTTGGATTCCTATGAGTGCTGCCATGGCTTCACCTTGGTTAGTTTTGGTACTACTGCTGAACTTTGTTATAAAACATATTGTGGAGCCATCATTTACTTGACATACTGCTGTTGATGTATTGCCAGTTGTTCTTATAGCCACATCAAAGGAAATTGAGACATGCTCTGGTGGGGGAGGAGTCCAAATGGGATTGTTGTTTGTAGACTTCCATTCCCAAGCTATGCAACGATCTTTATAAGTAGTGAGGGTTCTAGTAATGAATTTGTCAATGGTCATAGTAGAAGTTTCTGAATAATTTGATTTCTCAAGAGCCAAAGATTGTCCTTGGCTAGCACAACAAATATATGAAACTGACGTACTTCTGAAGCATCAAGTCTAAGCTTGTTGTTGGGACTAAGAATTACCAAGATCCAATCACTAATATCTTGACCAACTATCAAGGATATATCAAGAGGCCAAGGTGCTTGCCTCTACAAGATCTAGAGAATGGACAATTCAGGAGCATATTAGAGGTGGTTTCTTCTTCCATTTGGCAAATTGGATAGAGAGTTTGGTCATCATTAAGAGGAATGCATAATTTTAATCTAGATCCAATAGGCAAGATGTTGTTTGTCACATTCCAGAGAAAAAGTTCCAGTTGATCTTACATTTTCAAAGACTAAATTTTTTTCCAAATGGGAGAAGAGTTGTTGGGGTTAGACTGGAGAGCGATTGCAACATAAGTTGATTTGACAACAATTTTTTCAGAAGAGTGATGGATCCATTTGAAGGAGTCTCTAGCATTATGAAATTGATATTGAGCTAATGGAATTTTTCCAATTTCATTAACACTGTTTTGAGAGAACAAAGAGTGTAGCATTAGGGATTTCCTTCTCCTGGGCTCCTCTAATGTTAGGTAAGAAACTCTTGGGTCTTGAAAGATGTTCGGAGAGATAGGAGTTGGAGAGGAGGGCACCAAGTTGGGAATTCAGAGGTCTGTCCAAACTTTAGTATTAATACCAATATTGATCTAAACACAGAAACTGGAGGCTAGAAAGTCTCTTTGTTTTAAGAGCCCTTTCCAAAATCTAGAATCAGATTGTTTGGCAGTAACAGTTAGCCAAGATGAATTTTTCAAATATTTTGATCAGATAACTATTTTCCACTTGCTGTTAGCCTCATTGAGCATGTGCCACCCTAATTTACTGAACAAAGCTTTATTGAAACGGGTAATAGGCCTGAGTCATAGATCTCCAATATATTTGGGTTTGCATATCGAGTTCCAAGATTTGTGAGTGAAATTGTTGGACTTTTTAGGGTCAAAACCCCACTAGAAATTCATGCAAGCTTTGTCAATTTTTTTGGAGATGGTTGCAGATATCCAAATAGTTCCGGTTTCTCCAAGTTTTCCATTCTCTCTCTAGGATGAGTTTCTCTCCATCTCATGAGTGAGTCTTTCCTCTCTCTGTAGCTACCCTTCCTATCTTCATTTTCTTCTATCCTACTCTATACCCAACCTTCCCAATCCAATCATTTGCCTCATCCTCATCGTCTTCCCCTATCCCACCCTTCTAATCCACAAGTAACCCAACCGTGTCTTCTAACCCTACTGAAATCGACAAACTCATTTTCCAAACTGCAGCTCTGTCTTGGAATGATCTCAATCTAGAACCAGCCATAGGACCTGCAACTCACTTCTCTAGCCTGGTACTGATTGGAAGACTTATATCCTCTAAGCCTCTCAACAAGCATACTTTTCATGCGACTATCAAGGTGGTCTGGAGCCTTGTATTAGGTCTTATGATAGAAGATATAGATGTTAACACATTTCTATTCACATTTACAACCTATTAAGAGAAAGACAAAGTTCTTGCCAATCGCCCGTGGAATGTAAAAGGCTTTCATATGGTGCTTCAAAACTGGCCCTCGGGATTAAGCATACAAGAAGTTCCTCTCAACTACTCAATATTCTGGATTTGAATGCATGGCTTACCTCTGGAAATGCTCTCAAATCAAAATTCTAGGCAAACTGTTTGAGGTTGATAACTTTTCTATCTTTGGAGCTGCACTTAGAAGATTTCTAAGAATCAAAGTCGAGATCAATGTCAACCAACCATTGCCTGAGGGTTTTACTCTAACTCGTTCAAACAAGTAACCAAAGCAAATTCTTTTTCAAGTATGAACGACTTTCTGACTTCTGCTATTGCAGTGGCTGATTAGGCCATATCATACAAGTCCACCCGCATCATACTCAGAGAATGATAAGACTTGATATGGCCCTTGGATGAGGGTAGACAACCAAAGCGTTCATAGTCTGGCTTTTGATTGACATCAAAATGTAAACTCAATCCCAATCAGACCAATTCGTTGCTCTAAGCCATTTCATCATCAACCTGCCGTTCTTATTATGGAAGTAACAGACAGACAGCCATCATAAAAAAATGGCACAACAATCCATCTAACCAAAAAAGGTGAGAAAATTCAATTTGGTCAAAAGAACCTTACTGTCTGCATAGCAGACCCGGAAAAATCCTGCACACTTCCTGCTCTGGTAAGGGAAACAACACTGTTGAAGGCCAAGTTCAGGCATCCATGGCTGGAGCTACATCAAATAATCTAGAGGCTACATGTGGCAGTAAGCAGCCATACACGTTGGCGGCAGATAGCTTATTAAATTCTGGCAACTCAACTTCTACATTGTTCCCTCTAGCCTTGACACCTGGAACCGAAACTATCACACGAATCCTTCCCTCCGGATCTCACACTAGTCACCTCTGTCCCTGGACCCTGAAACATCATGCCATGCAACTCAACATCTCGTCCCTAGTGAATGCATTTCACTCCATTTGAACTCCGGCATGGGCTTGTGGGCTTTATTTCATCATCCCTTAACCCAACCATCTTTGAAAAAAAAATAATAGCCCAGATTGGAAGAAAATCCAACCCACTTCCTCCCCTTTGTTTCTCACATACTAGAGAACCTATCTCTCATCTTTGTCGAAAACTCCCCTTCAATCAGAAAGAGAGGTCTGTCTCACTTAGAAGAGGAAATTCCTCCAAAAAAAAAAAAAAAACGATCTTCTAAATATCTGGTCTCTTCAAGGTTTATTGAAGATGTGAAGGCAGTAGTAGAATAAATAGTTTTTGAATATGTTATCCTAGAGGAAAATGATCATACATTGGCTAAGCTGTTCAAGGAACCGCGTGGTAGTAAGCAAAAGTATTTGGATACAAAGGAAAGCAAGAACTCAATACCAGAGGCATTCAGGAGCCTCCCCAGCTAGTAAAATAACTCAGACCCCATCTCTTTCAATCTGTTTTCTGATGCGGCCACAGTGGCAGGGCCTAACCTGGCAACAAATCAGCCATGAGGCTACTATGATGGAACTGCAGCGGTATCACCCGTCCCTCTACAATGAGAAGATTAAGGGCACATATTAGGTCTTACCAACCTGACATGATCTTTCTCACAGAGACCCTTCTAATGTAAAAACCAACGATGTTGTAAATAGACTAGATTTTTCTTTGTTTTTGCATATTCCCCTCTATAGTAAATGGGGTGGTAATTTGTTAACGTGTCTCTTTGGCCTAGATGTAGAACCTGTTTATATTTCTTCTAATGTAATGGCTATTTTGCGGTATTTAGATCCTGCTCCCTTATCTTGGCTGGTTGTTCTTGTGCACTGCCCTGCCCAACAAAGTCAAAAAGCTTCTTTCTAGAATACCTTGAATTCAATCACTATGTCTTATTCTGGTCCTATGTTAGAAATAGGGTATTTCAAGTCAATTCTTCATCAATCTGAGAAAATGGGAGGCAAATCTTTTGCCTCATCCTCTAACCCTAGTGGACTTCAACTCTTCATGGACCAGAATGCCCTAGCTGACCTAGGTTACTCTAGTCCTAAATTCACCTGGTCCAATAAGAGACTAGGTCGGGGTAAAATTCGGAAAAGAATGGATCGTGGCATTGCCAATTCCCAATGGACCCTTCTCTTCCCTCATGCAAAAATTATCCATCTCCTCATAAATTCATCAGACCATGCTCCACTTCTTTTAAATACCTCTTGGTCAGAAAATTCTCCAAAACCATTCAAATCCGAAGAATCTTGGGCTAGAGAACTTGGTAGCCTAGAATTTGTCAAAAAAGCTTGGAATCTTCCTTTCCATGGTTCTCCAGCCTATAACTCTTAAAATTAAAAGTTCTTAAAATTTGGAACAGAAATAGCTTTGGCCATATCCAAACTCTCATAAAGGATTTAAGCTCTCAATTATCCCACCTCCAGTCTTTGCATAATTCTAACAGTTCTTCCTTTATGGAAGATCAAGTTAAATACAATCTTAATGACAGCTTAAAAGGGAAGAAATTTCGTGGCGTAAAAAATCTAGGATCAATTGGTTAACAACCATTGATTTAAATACAAAATTCTTCCATGTCTTCCACCATCAGAAGAAGAAGGAATGACATAGACTATTTAAAGGATAACTCAAATCAGTGGGTCAATAATCCCAAACGCATTCAAGATATGTTCCTTAATCATTTCCAAACAATCTATCAGTCCTCTAATCCCCATGTCCTTGAAGAGTTGGATAATCTCTTCTCGAACAAAATCCCTAATCTAGAAAATAATTTCTTATGCACTATCCCATTTGAAGATGAAATCATTTCTACCTTCAAGCAAATCCTCTCATCCAAATCTCCTGGTCTTGATGGATTTACAGACTTTTTCTATAAGCACTACTGGGAGATTGTTAAGATCGTTGTCATTGCTACCATAATTTTTTTTCACCAGTGGTTATTTTTTGAAGGAATTAAACCACACGCATATAGCCTTAGTCCCGAAAAACAACTCCCCCAATATTGTGCCCTAGTTTTGGCCTGTTAGTCTTTCTAATGTGTGTTACAAAATCATTGGCAAGATACTAGCCAACAAGTTGAAAGTAGTTCTCCCAAAAATCATCTCACCCCATCAGACTGCCTTCCTTTCTGGTAACACCATCCAAACTAGTACCATTCTGGCACATGAAGTCTTTCATCATTTGAAAAAAAGAGAGGGAGGAAAGGGTTCATGGCTATCAAGATAGACATGGAAAAAGTTTTTGACTTTATGGAATGAAAATTCTTACTTACCATTATTTCCTAATTAGACTTCAATTCTATTTAGATAAATTGGATCAAGGAATGTATATCCTTTGTTTCATACTCGGTTATCATAAATTGGAAGCCACGTGGTTTCTTCCATCCTTTTAGAGGGCTCAGACAAGGTGATCTTATATCTCCTTTCTTATTCATTATAGGTAGTGAGGTTTTATCTAGACTGATCACTAGGGAGGAGCATAATGGTAATCTAAAAGGGATAAAAGTCAGCAAAGATGGTCCTACTCTCTCACACCTTCTATTTGCTGATGACTTAATCCTATTTAGGCCAGCTACAGCTCACAATGCACAAACTTTTCTTGACTGTCTGGACCGTTATTCCCTCTGGCCAGGACAAAAAATTCATCCAAGAAAATCATCAATCAAATTAAGTGAAAATCCCTCACCCTCCACCATCAACTCTGTTAAAGAAATGCTCAATTTCAAAATCTCCTATATCTTGGTTTCCCCTCAATTTGGATGCATCCAACAAGTCCCATTTCAAAGAATTGTCAGATAAAATTCAAGATAACTTAGCTGTTGGAAGTCCAAACTTCTATCCCAAGTAGGGAGAACTATATTAATCAGAACTCTTATTTTGATTAATGAAAACACATTGCCATGTTTTCTTCCTCTTTCTTCTTGGGATCAGACACGTTAATTTCATGATTGGCATTAATTAATTTTGAGGAAACTCCACACAAGTTGCATTATCTGAGTTTTAGAATTCTGAACATGGCAATAAATATATATTTTAACTTTTATGTGAAATTATGTTAGTCAAATCGAATAGATTATGTGGGTCAGTTTAATAAATTTTCATAAAATGGGTTGAAATGGATTGTGTCGTGTTGACTCATTTCTAATTAATTATCAATAGGTCCTGTCGTCTTAGGGTTTGAAGATCTAAACCATTTAACTTAATGGATCGTGTTCGGATTGACCCATTTAGTTGAATACTTATGACTAGATGCTACACTAACATGGCCCGCAAACACATGTAATCACCCCTAGTTAATTGTAATGGTCACGTGTCTAGTTAGTTTGCAAAAGGGCCAGTATTAGAACGTACAGTTGGAGTAAAAAGTCTAGAACATTCGGTCACGTGTCTAAGGGAGGAAGGCTAGCCTTAGCCTCCAATATAGCCATTTCAATTCAAATTCTTCTTGTTTTTCCTCTTTTATTCCAATTTACTGTAGAGATATTTTATAATACAAAAATTTTACTCTGCAATCCTATACCATACACTTACTAAAAAAAAAATAAAAATAAAAGAGTTATTCTACTCAACAAATGTGTAGTGTAGAGCTACTGATAGAATAACACTTACAATATTGTGGATAATAAGATTTACCATAATAGATTTCCTTGAAAAACAATGATGATGATTCGTGATCATATTTTGTTTAATAAAAGAAATCCTTACAAGATAAATGAAATGCATTGTAGGTAAAAGAGCACGAGGTTGAGAGTTCCAAGAATCATAGAGCCTCTACCTATATGTTACCCTATTTTATTAAACTTATGGATGAGTATTTAAAACTAACAATAACTTGTTGAGCATGTAAATGTGTAATACGAGCATAGTCATGTAAATATGTTTTTCTTTTAAACTCAATTGTATTTAAAATAGGGTTCAATTTAAGGATATGAAGATGTTGTCGACATTGCTGGATTGTTTAGAGAAATTTTCAAATTTTATTTATTTGTTTTTTTTCAAGTTGGTGTATTCTATTTGTTGATGTCGTGTTTCGCACACCCTTGGGCCAGACTCCAACAACTCAAGTCTTCACAATGGGAACTGCAAAGAGAGAAATGTACGCTGCTTTGAGAGGATGGCCTAGAGGTCGGGGGAGCCTCCGATGCTAAAGTCAGTAAATATTCTTGGAGTGTAGTAAATAAGTAAGAAAGCTTAAGACTCAGAGAGAGTATCCTCGTACCTGAGATTGGCTATTTATACTAGAAGTTTGGTGAGCGGATCAAGCCTGTTGCTATGATATCTAAAGTCTTCGTACTGTTCATTTGTCAGAATCCTTAAATGTGGCGTGATCCTACAACGATTCCATTAATGTGCTGTGCTGCCCGGGCGACAGAGCCATTAAATGCGACGTGGTTCTCCGGCCTTCTCCCCTTAGTCTGCTTTTCCCCTGGTCCGTTCATCCTTTCTCTATCAGTAGATCGACGATCCTCTACATGTTGCGCCTGCTATGTGGGAGGGCACTCGATGACTGGACATTATTTGAGAAACCTCAGACCAACGTGTCCCGACGAGTCCCATCTCCTGCTGCACCATCACTCCCACAGGTCGTGTATAAGGGATCCTCTTAGTGGGCTGGATTTGTGTCCTTCTGTTCTAGGCCGGGCTTGACTGGGCCTCCTAGGCCTCAGGTAGGGGGAAAATTCCCCACACAGTTACCCTGCTAATTCTCATCGGACGAGTACGGTGGGAACTCTATCTCAAATCACCCCACCTTCTCCCGAGGCCGGGTGCTGTTTTTAGATTTTCCTCTGTCCAGGAAGCTTCTGCGGGTCTGTTGCTTCTGACAGCGTCTCCTCATGATGGGCTTATGTTTTCATCACATCTTTTCAAACTTATTAATGAAGAGGTGTCAGGCGACTTTCCATTTTGATGTTGCTTCGTGAACTGCATTTCCAGAAATTGAAGCGGCATGCAACCTGGTTGTGACGACCTATGGAAGTCTGCCCGTTACCTTCTTTTATAAAACGTGGGAGTGGGCCCCGGCTTGCTCTCATTACTTTGCGATTGTCTTGCCATTCTTGTCCTTTCGATTCTCCTTCTTTCCAACCAGTTTCTCTGTTACTTCGCACTCTGGCAATGATGGCCTCTGGAAAATCCGTTCAACCCAGTGTTTCTGTCGATGTTGGTCTAGTGTTTTTGGGTAGTGGGTGGAGTTCGTCTACTGATAAGTCCACATTGGCCTCCCTAGCCCTCAAGTACCGAGTGCCAGAATTTGTTGCCTTTGAAGTCCCGGATCCTGACGAGGGTGCTGTTGACTCAGAGGGCCACTCTAGCAAAGTAGCCCTATATCCTTCTATGTTTTCGTAAGGTTTGAGACTCCCATTTCCTCGCCCCATCCGTAAACTTCTGGACAGCCTAGGTTTGACTCCTTCACAACTGCATCTGGACGCCTAGAGGTTGCTGATCTGCTGCAGCATTATTTGGCGGCAGGCTCTGTTGGAATCCTACCAGGAAGATGCTGACCTTATTGGCCGTGAGTTCCTTCTTGCGCATAGGGTGCTTTGCTTAAAAGGGAACGTGTGCAGCTTCAAGGCGTCCGCCTTAGTTACCTTGGAGCAATGGTATCACATGGTAAAAGACTGGTCTCCTAGATTTTTCTTTGTCTCAGGCCGCGATTGGGAGTTTCCAGTGGGTGAAGTGGACCGTCAGGAGTTCCCCATACGGACAGATTGGGGAACAGTTCTAGAGGATAAGGCCATGCATCCCGTAGCCACCCCCTATGAATCAACACACCTTGTGATCGTGCGGGAGTGGGTGCAGAAACATCTCGACGGCGTTCGTTCTGAGGTTCTCCTTTCTGAAGAAAGTCTGGGAAGTTCCCTGCCTCCCTTGGGGAACTTTCTTTTGGTGACAGATCACTGGTTGCGCGGCCACAGGTTGCTTCACTCTGGAAGTGTTACTCAGACCTCCTTATTACGGATAAAGGGAAAAAATCTCGTAGGGAAGAGGGTCATGCCGAGGAAAGACCTCTTCTTGGGCTTCAAGACCCCTTAGTGCGGGAAGCGGCTGCTTTGGAAACTAGTCATTTGATTACCGAGGCGGCCCCTGCACTAGTCGCAACGGGCGGACAAGAGAATAGTCTTCCCGCGGTGCCTCCTCCAGTGATGATTGGCGACGCGTCTGGGATTGAGGTTGACATGGGCAATCTCCTCGAGAGTATTTTCACGTCTTCCCCTCCCCGGGGAAGGGGGCAGAATTCTTCTTCTTGGATTTCTCCCCCTTCCTCATCTAGTTCGGCCGCCGGGAATCACTCGCATGAGGAGGTCGACAAGAGAGGGCCGTCAGTCTCTCCCCTTGTTGAGATTCTCGAGAGTCCGATGTGTTCCGTTGCAGATTATTCGATCCAGGTTGACGGAGGTCCGAGGATCCTGATTACCCCTGCGGTGCCTCTCGCAAGTGGCGACCCTCTCCCGGATGCTAACATTGGCTCTCTCACGGGACACTTAAGTGAGGACCTGATCGCTCCTTCTCAAGTTCTCGAGGAGCTTCCCGAATTCGTTGATCTTGTGGATGCCTTTCCTTCCTTGTCCCAACTGGCCATGGAAGGGAGCCAAGATGAAGCTGTTGGGTGGGTTGTCGAGTGCCTATCGTCTTTCTTCCGTGAGGTTTAATTGCTCATTTCCTGCCTTATGATGCTTGAGCAGGTCAACTACCTCCCAGCTGTTGGGCGAGTTATGACACTTGAGCAGGTCAAGTGTCCACCCCGCCTATATAAGGACCCTTTCTCTAGTTAGAATTCCCACCCTACTTACGTCTGTCTTTCTTTCCTTTCAGAGTTCTTTCCATTGTTTTTCTATCCCCCATTGCTCTGATGTATTCTTCACATCCTAGCGGGCGACAAATCCTTTGGTGGCAATTAGGTCACTGCCAATTGCAGTGGTGCTTGTGTTAGAGGATGGAGCCATCAATTTTTGCTGGTGGAGCTTCTGACCCTTCGTTCTCGTTCCTGCCCTTTTGCTTATTGTGCTTCCTCGTTCTTGCCCTTTTACTTATGGGGCTTCACCTCAAAAGCTTCTCTGCAACCAAACTCGCTGTCTGGTTGTTCGCAGTGGAGAAGTGCTTTGTTGCAGTGGTGAATGGCTTGGTCGCCGTGGTGGCCACCTCCCTCTTGAATTTTTCTTCTCTTGAAATCAGAATCTCTTCAATTCGGTCAAAATCTTTTGTCAAGGCTGGCCCCGAGGTGTCCCTATTCTAGGTGCTGTCTTCGCCTCCATTCACAACACAGGCGACCGTAGTTTACTGTCTGGTTTCCTTGCGCCCGAGAGTGCCTTTCCACTAGAACACTTTTCCTCCATGGGATTCGTGCGATCATAAGGCGTAATTTGCCTTCTGCAGTCTGCTGACTTTCTCTGGCATTATCGAAACGTCATCATGGTGGCGATCGTCGATCTATGTTGCGCTTGTAAGTCGACTCCATCGGTTCTGCAGTTATGTAGTCGTCGTTCATGGTCGCTGAGTTGGTCGCGGTAGGGTTTGCGGTCTCGGATCCTCCCAAGGACTTTTCTCTTATACGTGTGTGCGTGGAGTAGATGGCTTTGCAAGTGGTTCATTGGAATGTTCGAGCTTCCCGGTGTGAAGCATTCTTTGTAGTTCAGTGGTTTCATGCGGCCTTATGATGTAGCTTTTCCCTTGTAATTTTACTTCATGATGTAATTTGCCTCTTGTATTGTGGTAAAGTTAATAAAATGATTTTGTGTACCCGACTGTGCACTTTCCACATATTGTTTCCAGCTTTTCCCGCAGTGTTGCTTCTACACCTTGCCTATTGTATCGCTTCCGTATTTTCCTTTTTGTGTTGCGTCCACATTTTCCTTGTTGTATTTCTTCTCGCATTTCCCGCCACTCTCTTTTTTGTAACCCTGCATTAAGTAATAAAGTAAGTATGTGTATCCGGCTGCATCTTCTTCGTATTTTCCTTGCTTGCTGACGCTTTGCGAGGCATTTTTTCTCTATCCTTTGCCTCTTTTCCGCAGAGCTTTCTTTCTTCGGGTAGTCGTAAGACTCAAACCCGCACTCCATTGGGGAGGGGTCAGGCTACCTCAAACTAACCTACACCTTTTTGATTCCCAAGGAGGTAACTTATTCCGGCTGCCAGTGGAACAGTCCGCTCCTTCGCCGTGATGGGAGTCGGAGTAAGTTTTTATGGTCGCCTCGTGGGCAGAGCCCTCTCTCCTCTGCGGGAGGGATAAGGCCACCCTTGGGCCGACCTTCCCCTCCTTGACCCCACAGGGAGGTAGATTGCTCGGTCAATTTGTTATTAGACCCGCCCCTTCTCGTTGACATCACAAGGAAGGGTAATACTTTGAGTCAGGCTGGTGCTAGACTCACTCTTCACTCATAGTGGTGGTCGGGGTAAGCATTCGGGAGGGGCATGTGTCGGTCCTACTGTCCTCCGTGGGAGGGATAAGGCCACCCTTGGGCCGACCTTTCCTTATAGTGTCTTGCGGGGAGGTAAGTTTTTTGGCAGTCTATTACTGTACCCACTCCCGCCTGTTGACACTTACGAGGAAGGTAAAATTTCTGATGTCTGGTAGCTGAGGACTAAACTGCACTCCGTGGCGGGAGGGATAAGGCAACCTTAAGGCCTACCTTTCCCTATAGTGTCCCGTGGAGAGGTAAGTTTGGGCGGCAGTTGGTTGACCGCTCTTCGCCGTGATAGGAGTTGGGGTAATTATTCTGGAGGGCCGTGTATCGGTCCTGCTCTCCTTAGCGGGAGGGATAAAGCCACCCTTGGGCCGACCTTTCCCTATAGTGTCCTGGGGAGGTAAGTTTTCGGGCAATCTGTTACTAAACCAGCTCCCGCTCGTTTATATCACAGGAAAAGTACGTGTTGGGTCAGGCTGGTGTTGATCCCATTCTCTTTTACGACGGAGGTCGGGATAATGTATTCGGGAGGGCCGTGTGCTGGTCTCGCTCTCCTATTTGGGAGGGATAAGGCCACTCTTGGGCCGACCTTTCCCTATAGTATCCTGCGAGGAGGTAAGTTTTCGGGCAGTTTGTTATTGAACCCGCTCTCTCCTATTGACGTCCGCAAAGAAGGCAAGTTTTTTTTTCGGGCCGCCATTGGCTGACCCGCTTTTCCTTGTGGGAGGGATAAGGCAACACTCAGGCCTACCTTTCCCTATGGTGACCCGCGGGGAGGTAAGCTGTTGATGACCTCGTCGACGTGTGTCTTGTTAGCCGCGCTTTGTTTTTATTTGTTGGTGCCGTACTTGTAAGGCGAGAGCATAGAGTCTGTGTTCTGAATTGCCCTAAAAAGTTCTATTATTAAGTAAACAGAAATATACAAGTTCAGTGCAGAGTCATTACAAAAGTTAAAGGGCCCGAGTTCTCGCTTTGGAGGAGTAGTTGTCTACCTTTTCCTTCACAACCTTGTGCCATCCCTTCCCCCTAGAAACTAGGCAAGGCGGATCGCAGACAGGAGTTTGTCGTTGTTTTTCCGGCTATGCCTGGCGTATTTTGTCTCCTTGGTGTAGTCCAAGGTGGGCTCTTCATCTTTTAGCTTCAGCTCCTGCACGTAACACTCCCTTGCCGACGCTTGCTCCCCCCGGACTTCTCCCACCCCTGGGGAGTTTGGAATTTCATTTTGAGGTGGTAGGTTGACGTGACGACCCTTAAGCAGTTAGGGGTGGGTCTTCCTACGATGACATTGTAAGCCGACGGAGCTTTTACCAACAAGAAGTCGACCATGACAGGAGCCGTGCACGGGCTACTTCCTACTAGGACAGATAAGGTGATGGTCCCCACCGGCAGGGCGATACCCCCGGAGAAGCCTTTCAAGGGTATGGGGAGGCCTGCAGCCGGGAGGTTTCGATACTTGTTTTGATGAAAGCTTCCCAGAACAGTATGTTCACAGAGCTTCCGTTGTCGATGAGGATTATGCGGGTGGTGAAGTTGACGATGATTATGGTGACCACCAGGGTGTCATCATGGGGGTACAAGGCCCCCTCTTCATCAGCCTCCATGAACGAGATCACAGGAGTGGGGTTGCCCCTTTGTTGCTTGGCGGGGTGATACTCGGTCGAGTACACCTCATGGTATCGGGCCCGCCTGGCATGTGCCTTCCGTCTCGACGAGGTGACGCCCCCACTTGTGAACCCTCCTGTTATGGTTCAAATCTCCCCAAGAGGGGGCTACTGCCTTGGTGGCGATCACGGGGGATCCAGTGGTGCTCCCCCTATCGCCAGCCTTCAAGGGTTGTTCTCTTGTCGGTGTCGGTCATCCCAATCCCAACTTCTTTCTCTCGACCTTCTCCTTGGCTCCTGCACTCGTCTCTTGTCCTGGGACCGATGACGCCTTTGTTGCTCCAGATATTCCTTCCTTCATCTTGGGGAGCGACACTCTATTTTCTTCCTTCGTGGTTCGGTTAACACTTGGAGAGTGTCTTCCGCATTAATGAAGCTGTCAGCCTGGTCCATGAATTCCCGCAGCGTCGAGGGGGTCCGCCTGGCTAGTTCCACCATAAATTGGGAGCGCGGCCAGACACTTCCTAGGAGTGCTGCCAAGGTGATCTTCTCGTCTTGGTCATCGCGATCATGCGCTCCTTATTGAATCGGGTCAGGTAGGACTTCAGGCTCTCGTCTTCTGTTTGTTTGATAGTGAGGAGGTATGTGGCCGGGCGCCGCCTCCTCCGACTGGACATGAATTGGGTTTGGAATGGCCTGGCTAGCTTGTCGAAGATGTCCACCAACTTAGGTGCCAGTGACCCAAACCATGCACGAGCGGGCCCCTTCAGGGTCAGCGGGAATGCCCTACAAGCAATTTCCTCAAGGAAGCCACGCAACGTCATGTGAGCCTTAAAGGTTTTCAGGTGCTTGAGAGGGTCCCTGTTCCCATCGTACATCTCTATGATAGGGATTCTGAACTTCGGTGGCAAAGGGAATGCCATTACTTCTTCAGTATAGGTGAAACCTGTGCTTGTGAGCAGTTGGTCCACCGTTGACGACGTACCCACTTTCTGTGCTATCTCCTCGTACTTCCCCTTGAGGCTGCAGAGCTCATTCTGCATGTTTTTTTTGCTCCTCTTCTTTCTTGGGCCCCGCTTGATATTTCGGGACCCCACTTGCTCAGTGTCGTTGTCCTCCTTGCCTTCTCGGTCATTACGGGGATTCTTGAGTTCCGCATTCTCCTTGCGGAGTGTTTCCACCTCGCCAGTCAGTTTTGTCACCCATTCTTCCACGGCTTTCAGCCTTGCTTCCATGGCATCCCCCGCGTTTCTTTTGAGTTGTTCGGAACAGGTTGTCGTAGGCGCCACTGTTGATGTCACGTTTCGCACACCCTTGGGTCAGGCTCCAACAACTCAAGTCTTCACAACGGGCCTTGCAAAGAGAGAAATGTACGCGACTTTGAGAGGGCAGCCTGGGGGCCGTGGGAGCCTCCGATGCCAAAGTAGTAAATGTTCGTGGAGTGTAGTAAATAAGTAAGAAAGCTTAAAAGTCAAAGAGAGTATCCTCGTACCTGGGATCGATTATTTATACTAGAAGTTTGGTGAGCGGATCAAGCCTGTCGCTATGATATTTGGAGTATTTGTATTGTTCATTTGTCAGAATCTTTAAATGTGTCGTGGTCCTGCAACGGTTCCATTAATGTGGCTTGCTGCTCGGGCAGCAGAGCCATTAAATGCGACATGGTTCTCTAGCCTTCTCCCCTTGGTCTGCTTTTCCCCTAGTCCGTTCATGCTTTCTCTGTCAGCAGATCGACGATCCTCCGCACGTTGCGCTTGCTATGTGGGAGGGCACTCGATGACAGGACATTATCTGAGGAACCTCAGACCATCCCGACGAGTCTCATCTCTTGCTGCACCGTCACTCCCACGTCGTGTACAGGGGGATCCTTTTAGTGGGCCGGATCTGTGTCCTTTCATTCTGGGCCGAGCTTGACTGGGCCTCGAGTAGGGGGAATATTCCCCACACACTATTCATTACTTGAATTAAATATAACATTGAGCAACTTTTTCAAGCTACAAGCTCTTTGTGCTGTTCGTAATGAGTAATTTATTATAAGTACTTAAAATGAAAAGAATACTTCTTTTTTGGAGGATGCATGGATTGTGGTTTGGTCACATCCACTTCTATTTTCCAATTTATTTGATATAGTAAAAACGTTAGCACTTAATGATCTGGCTCATGTTATATATTTGGGAGTCCATTTATAATAATCATGCATATAATAACCGTCTAAATAATTATCACATTAAAATCCATAATGGGACAGAGAGTTAAAAGTGATTGATGTGGACAAGAAATCAAGAATTCACATGAATTGGATTCGAGCTTTAACGAACACCGTAGAGAGCGTTGGCCATGCTTTTACGTATCCATTTTGTCATAGGCTCCATTTTGAAACCTCTTGATTATGATTGATTCTCCAATTTCCTACAATAGGATTAGCAGAAATAGTGAAGAAATAAAAAAAAAAATTATGGCACTCATCACCTACCATATGTTTCGAAACAATCAAAACAAAAATATCTAACATCTCAAAAGATCGCCAGAAACTGTAATGCAACTTATCAGAACCTATTAAATAACACCCATCTAAAACAAGTATAAACAAACTCTTCTAAGTTGCCAATAATGCAGTCTTTTTTTATATAAATAAGAAAAATTTATTAATTCACATAATTAGGCATAGCCCAAGTCTACAAGAAGTATACAGAGAAAGACACCTAATTACAACCTAAGAGCTGAAAAAACAGCATGAAAGTCATTAAGACTAGTCTCATCCAATATAATAACCGAGGTCCAAAGTACCAATGTATGAAAAAAAAAACCTCAAACCTCAAACCTCTAACCCCTCTAACCAAACATTCTCTATTGCAAAAACAACGCCCATTATTCTCATTCCAAATACACCACATAAGGCATAGAGGCACAATCTTCCAAATAGCCGCAATTTGCCGATTGCCCTGAATACCTCTCCAACAAACCAAAAGATTCACCACCCTTTTGGGCATCACCCAAGCAATACCAAGCCTAACACAAACCTCATCCCATATAGCCTTAACCACATCACAATGGAGAAGAAGGTGATCCACTGATTCACCACACTTTTGCACATAAAGCACCAATCCATTATAACAATACCGTTCTTTGTCAACTTATCAAAGATCTAACCAAAAAAAATCTTATTTCCATGATGAATCCAAAGAAACCTATCAATGATGACCCCACCTCCCAATCTTGAATAGCTCTAGTAAACCTCACTGACCACTAAAGAAAACTAGTAGAATTATCCATATAATCAGCCACAAAAGCACCATCCAAAGCAATCCTGAAAAGAGAAGGGAAGACATTCTTTAGAGCATCATCTCCAGACTATAAATCATGCCAAAATCTGATCCGGATGCCCCTACCCAACTCAAATCTGAAATTTCCGGAGATATCCCCCCATCCATTCTGAATGAGTTTCCACACTCCCACACCATACGCCCCTCTTATTTCGTTTGAGCCCATCCTCTCCAAATACTCTCATATTTGACATCTATAACAGTCCTCCAAAGATTCTTAAAATTGCCTTATTAAAAGCTCTCAGCTTTCTAACCCCCAAACCTCCATAAGATAAAGGAGTACAAATCTTGTCCCACTTAAGTAAGGAGTGCAGACCTCCATAAGAAAAGTACAAAAGATCTTTTCCATTCTATTAGTCACTCCTACAGGCAAAGGAAATATAGATAGAAAATAAGTTGGGATGTTAGATAAAGTGCTCTTGATTAAAGGGATTATTCTCCCTTTAGACAAATAAATCATTTTCCAACCAGCCAATCTACATTTGATCTTTTCGATAACTCCATCCCACATTGCTTTGGATTTATGAGGTGCCCCACTTCATTGGCAAAGAAGACAACCCTACAACCCAAAATATCAGCCAATTCTCCTAAATTATTAACCAAACCAATGTGGACAAATTCATACTTCAACAAATTCACCTTTAAAAGCCAAAAACAGCTTCGAAACATAGCAAAAGTGCTCGCAACGAACGAATCTAATCAGGGTTCAACTCACAAAGGATCAAAGTGTCATCAACAAAGAGTAGATGGGAGAACTTAATGCTGCCATGCAAAGAACCACCCACTGAAAAGTCCAAGATAAAGCCCTTCTCCAATGCCGCCCTCAACATTTTGCTCAATACATACATTACTAAAACATAGAGGAGAGGAGACAAGGGGACTGTTTCAATCCCCGGGAGCTATTAAAAAAACCCACAGGGGTGTCGTTAACAAAAACCAAAATCTAATAGAAGAGATGGAATACTTCATCCACTTACACCACATCTCCCCAAAACCAGAACTACCAAGAATATACACCACAAAGTCACAGTTAATATGGTCAAAAGCCTTCTTCATGTCAAGTTTACAAAGAATATTTGGCACTCAGTGACAGGGGGGGGGGGGGGGAGGCATGGTGGCCACAAGGGTCTGTAAAAAAGAAATTATAGTAACTATTTTTATTCTTTTCCTGTTTTATTTCAATTAGAATATATTATTTCTCTTTTTAAAAAAACTTGTAATTATCTTGTTGAAAAATATTTAACCAAAACCCTCACATTCACTTAATACTTAATAGCTAGCTATGTGGTATGCAATGGCGTTACTAAAAAAACTTTTTAAATACATGTTATTCAAAACTTAGTTTATGGTTTACATAGATTATCTATATATATATATATATATATATATATATATATATAACTCCTATATAGCTCGCTTCAACCGCATCTTTTTCATTGCAATATATGAAAAACTTAGTACCAGTATTCATAGAAAAATACAAATTTAAGATTTATTTGTTACTTTCTTATTTTTTACATTTTTTTTTATCACTTCGTTGAAGGTATTCCTAAAAGTCTTAATTCAACTATTTATTCTAGATTAAAAAAAAAAAAAAAAAAGCTAGTTTCCAGCCCCTCCAAACTTATAATCCTGGCTTCATTCCTGCTAGCACTCTAAGCTCATATTCTACTTTCCAAACATTGATTAGCGATGAGGATCGAATTAATAATTTGATTTCCCTTGACAAAAGCATTTTGTGACTTTGAAACGATCTTTCCCATGACCTCGCTCAAACGATTAGCAAGAACCTTTGAGATGAACTTGTACACCACTATAACGAGACGAATGGGACGAAAATCTTTCACCTCCACAGACCCAGTCTGTTTTGAAATAATAGTACTAAACGTAGCATTAAGACCTTGTTCAAATTTCTTATACTGGTGAAATTTAAGAAATACCTTCATGATGTCCTCCCTAACAATGTTCCAACAAGCCCGAAAGAAGGCCATGGGAAAGCCATCCAGTCTCAAGGCTATCTTTTTCCATTCCTCTTATCAGATTGAGCACCTCCTCTCTTCAAACATCCTCGCCAACCAAACTGCACTAGGCTAATCAATCGAATCAAAAGCCAACTCATCAACCTTGGGTCTCCAAAGATATTGCTCTATAAGAAACTTTTCATAAAAATGAACAATGTGATCCGTGATCTCAAAATATCCGTATGTAACGACCCGACTCAATATTTTTAGAGATAAATTAAGGATAATTTTATTGGGCTTAAATTAAGTTTGATTGACTCTTTGGATGAGCCCACGAGCAATAATTATTGAGGTTGGTTAGAGATTTTAATTAGTCCCGAGAGCTGGCCTGTTAAGGTTTAGCGGTTGATTTTGCATTGATATCTTTGGAAGCCCAGTCGAGATTTATTAGATTATTTTGAATAGGCCACCGGCCAAACATTTATTTACATAAGTTATGAAATTTTTATGGGGCTTAATAATTGAGTTAAAGTCCAGAAAAATATGGGTTTATTTTAGACTTGAGATGACGCCATTTGAATTTATTGAATACTAAGCCTATGAAAATATGGATATACCCAAGAGATTATTGGATCATTTTAATGAGCCAACCCTTTTGTAATAAGGATCCTAGAGAAAACAAATAAGGAGCCCAAATATGCATGTACCAAGACCAACCCAAGGCCCAAAACTCAAACTCGTGGGACCCAAGATCCAATTTATTTATAAACTCCATGCCATGCACGTCTCCATTCCACTAGGTTTCACGACAATACTATATATATATATATATATACACATTATACATGTTCATGCACAACTTCCCCTCCTGCCAAGCACATGGATCACACGACAAGCCTTCATCTTCTTCCTCAAGTCCCTAGGGTTGCCGCAGCTTTGAGCTTCTTTGCTGTGAAGCTCCTCCTCCACGCTGATGCACCTTCCCCTTGGCTCCAGATAGTCTCACGTACAGCAAAACCCTGCATGGAGCAACAGCCTCCAAGGCCCCACCGTTACAACAAATGCTGCCACCCTGCACCACCAAAGCCCACACTCAGAGCCCTATTGCACAGAACAACACAAGAAGAACCATGCCATCGCACCGTTAACCACTGAAAACCATCCCCGGTTACTAACAAGTCTCCACCGTAGACAGCCAACAAACGGCCCCTCCTAGTTTCTGAAACCACCCCGCACTCTCCAAGCCGCAGCATCTCGCCTGGTTCACCATATGCCAACCTCGATTTGGAGGAGAATTAGTCGAAGACCCACTGTTCCTCCCATCCAAGTGACACTGCAGCACAATCTCTCTCCACCACAAGTCCCCTTTGATCTTCGGAACCACTACCGTGAGCCAAGCCAACTCATGTGCACCATAAAGAACCAAACGACCCTCTCTCTCCACGTAAACACCCCTTCCTCCCTCTGATAAAGTGCATCACATCTCCCTCTCTCGTGAAATCACCCTCTTTCATGGTTTTGATATATGGGTCGACGTAATTTGGTACGTATTTGAGTGTACTATATAGGTCATACGGATTTATAATTAGAGAAAAAATATTTGTAACTGTGAATTGTGCAACTACCGTATAATCACTTTGAAAAAAATGAATAAAACATGATACCCACATGAAAAAAATTAATTTTTTAATAGTGGACCTCACTTTTTTTCAAAGCAATTACGCAGCGTTTATGCACTTTACGATTATATGTAGAATTACTCTTATTATAAATGGGCGGGCCGTGAATTTCAATTTGTGTTATGGGTTTAATGGGGGTATATATATATATATATATCGTTTAGGAGAGTTCAAGCCCATGAAAGGTTAGACTATTTTAGGAGAATTGATGAAATATCGGAAAATTTAAGTTGGACACATGAGCACTAAATTTACGAATTTGATGGGTTTGCTGTCAATATTATGGAGTCAATGTTTTTTTAGAGTGATGATGACTTTGGTTTATGGAAATATAAGTTAATTTTGAATTTCAGGGAATTATGAAGTACATGTTAAATTAGAAATTTACGTGAGCTACGTGTATTTCATAGGTAATCAGTCGCGCCCCGAAAATATTGGATTAGTGCTACGAGATAAATAGTATGATCATACCCTTACACATGTACGGTAAACAACATGTCTATTATAAAAGTATTATGCATGTATGCCCTCTATTGAAAGCTCATTTTTATGTACCAAAGTCATAATAAATTTATAAATGTCATGATTTTATGCAGAAATTGCATGACATGCATCAAAATATTTTATGAAAATCCATGATTTTATGTGAAGATTTATGCATTAAAATATTCATGATAAGTCATGATTTTATGTGAGAGTTATGTATCAAAATACTCATAATAAGTCATGATTTTATGTGAGAGTTATGCATTAAAATATTTTTGAAAAACCATGATTTTACGTGAAGAGTTATGCATCAAAAGATTTATAAAAAATAATGATTTTATGTGAAAATGTAACACGACATTTTCTGATAAGGCACGATTTCTTATGAAATCTATGATATAATAAGACTAGATATGACAAGAAAGTATGCATGCATGATTATGATGAAGTATGGATGTTAAGATACGTAATGGCCTATGTTATGATATGAAGACGGTACCATATGTTATGGGCATATTGCATTGCCATGTTGTACTTGCTGGTAATGCACCTAGTGTGTCTTTCTTATGTATAGATTCCACAACTCGCGGCCATGGGCGAAATCGGAATCTACTTAGACTCGCTAACCCTAACTCACGGGGATCAACAGTGGATACCAGCCTATGACAAGTGAAAGACAAGTTAATGCATTTCATGCACATATCATGTTCAGGTTCATGTTACTACGTATGTAACTATGAGTATGCATGTTTTCCAAGAACCCTTATGTTTTTATCATGTTTACTGTATTATGTGTTGTTTATTGAATATTCGAATAATTTTTTTATATTTTTATGTTTTAACCTCCCCATGTGAGAATATTTATGAGGATGGAGGTGCAGGACAAGACTTAGCCCGGGAAGGTGAGGTAGAGGCCTACATAGTTTATGGCATGCTCAGTTTTATGATTTCTAGTTTGGTAAGTTATTCTTATTAAGCACATGAGACTTTATTGATTTTAAATAAGTACTTTCGCAAACTTTCTTTTGGACTTTAAGTATTTAATAATAATTGACTTTATTTATTTATATAATCTTTTGAATTTGGTGCTTCCTTTAGAATAAAAGTTTTACGGTCAATGTCAGTAGCACTCCAATTCCTCGAGATTTCTAAAAATGACTTTATTGAGGAATGGGATGTTACACCATAAGAACCCTACCTTCTAAGTGAAGCACCTCAATGGCATTATTTCTTCAATGAGATTGGCAATTCTATGAAAACAATTTGGTGCACTTATCTTCTTCCTTTAGCCAAAGAGCTCAAGATTTTTGTCGCTAAGAAATCTCCTCCATTAGTATGATATTTTCCAACTCAGTTGCAACAACATTTTTCTTCAACCGAGAGGGCCCCTACAGCATCTTTTTAATCAAAAAATGCAGCTCCTTGAAAAGAGACTTCATCTTATCAACAACGTTCCCAAGGATATTATATTTTTTGTAGAATCGGCTTGGCTTAGGTGATGCCTTTGAGAGTGGTTGATCTTCTTGCATATTGGAACGAGCTCATTGGTTGTTCTCAAGTGGATGCGCCTTAGAAGATGGTTCCTTTATGTCTTATATTGTGCATTTGAATGGAAAGGATTGAGTGATGTTTCAATGACAAGAAGCGTACTTCGGACCAATTTTGGAATTTCTTTGAGCGCTCTTTGTTGTTTTGGTTATCTACTTTAGAGGTTAACGGAACTTCTACTCATGATGTTTTTGTGTTGGAAAATTATTCAAGGTTGTTCTCAAGTGGCGACAGTGTGGAAGATGATCCCATTGTGCATCATGCGGTGCATTTGGTCGAAAAGGAATGAGCATTGTTTTGAAGACAAGTGCACAATTGCGGAGCTGCAGAATTTCTTTGTACACACTTTAATGCTTTGGTTTTCAGCTATTGTACTAAATGGGAACAATGTGCGTGACTTTTTGTCTTTAATTTATCGTTCATAAAATGTATGTAAGTGTTCTTTTGTATACCTCCTGTGTACACGAGTTATGCCTATTTCATTCTCATTTATAAAATTTATCTATTACTTATAAAAAAAAATGATTTTCGTGTCGCTTTCTATTTCCTATAATGTATTTACCATTTAGGTGTTTTCTGCTGTATACTTCCTGTGTACATAAATTTCGCCTATACATTCATCTCTAATAAAATTACTTCTTACTTGTAAAAAACAATCTAGATATAGATTAACTGCGACTGGACAACTGGGTTCTAGACAGCTATCCATAATAAATAATATTTAACATTCTCTCAACAAATGCAATGGAACTTTTTTTTCGGTAGGTAAAAAGAAATTTTATACATAAGAAATGCCATGGACCTTTAATCATGCTTAGGATAACTTTACCGTGAAAACTCTGGAAGTCAACAGTGGAAAAGCTACTCCAGAAAAACTTGAATCCTGTCGCCCATTGTGTCAATAAAATCTAATAACTGCTTCCCACCTATTTCATCTGCTGCATCATCCAACAATGCTTTGATATTTACACCCCCCAATGCTGTAAACAAAAATGTGCAGAGTTTTTCATTTAACCGTCCAAGGACTTATCTGAGCAGACATCTGTTTACAAGAAGTTTGTAAACTACAGGGAATACCTGGTACAATATTTGTGATTCCTTCCAAGAATCCAGCCTGTGTAACATTTAAAAGAAACAAAAGATCACTTCTCGTAAATCAAGAGGATTAAATAATCAATGTACACGTGAAGCATGGTTAATTATGCGTCTTTCACTTGGCTCAACACGCGGCGGGGGGGGGGGGGGGGGATTTGGGTTTTGAAAGCAAAAATTTAAAATAAAACCATATATTTCCCAATTTTCATTGTCTAAGATCATTCACAAAAGCTTAAGTAGGTGGAGAACAGCAATTACATTAACCGATTACCAAGCTCGCACCCAATTGCATATGGGAGACTTGGGACTTCAACTTCAACACCCCACTCATATGCTGGCCTAATAGAATAAAAGAAGCAAAACCAAATGGACTAAGCATGAGGAGCTGGCTCCGATACCATGTTAAGAACATCTAATTGATGTGAGACTTCTCTTAATAAGAGCATTTGCTCTGAAGAGTACCTTTAAGGTTCAGATAAGTTATGTAGGAGCTTAAACTGGAAAGTCCGAGTTTGAGAAATCCAGCTATATGTGCCAAGCTGAATAAACTCTATCAGATAAGAATTCAAGAGTTTGCACATGTTCATGCTGAGTGTTTCCTGCCGTTCTTTTGGAATAACACTTGAGACACATTTGGCTTGCGGAATGGGCATTCCTATCCCTCAAGAAATTGGAAAAGGCATTCCCATCCTTTAGGAGTAGGAATGCCCTTCCTATTGTTTTGTTTGTAGTGACAAAACATAAATGTCTTAACGGAATTGAAGAAGTGAAACTCCTAAATTTCATCAGGTGGCTAATTCCCACCAAAGAAACAACACCATCGAGGTACTTCATTCTGATGGAAGTTTTCTTTCGGATCATTCTCAGATAAAGGATCATATTGTTCAATTCTATGACAGGCTTCTTTCGGAGCAATATTCTTGGAGACCTAAGCTTGATGGGTTAGTTTTTTATACTATTGATCATTCGTGTGCTGTTTGGTTGGAAAGAACTATTCAAGAGGCTGAGGTTCATAATGTGATAAGAGGGATGGTTAAAGATAAAGCTCCAGGTCCATATGGTTTTTCTATAGCTTTCTTTTAGGCCTATTGGGGCATTGGTGGATATCATGCAAGTCTTTCTTGAATTTCATTCATTCATGAAATTGGAGAAAAACCTTAATGCGACTTTTATTGCCCTCATTCCTAGGGGGGAGGAGGCATTGGAGGTGAAGGATTATCGCCCCATTAGTCTTGTGAATGGTTGTACAAGATCATATCTAAGGTTCTTGGCAATCCTATGAGCTTGGTAATGGAGAAGATCATTTTGAAGTTGTAAAAAGCCTTTGTCAAGGGGAGATAAATTCTCAATTCGGTGCTCATTCCTAATGAATGCTTGTAAAGGAGAATTTATTCTTTGCAAGTTGGATACGGAAAAGGCATGTGATCACATAGATCATAAGTTTCTATTGTACTTACCTGGGAGATATGGATTTGGGGAGAGGTGGTGTAAGTGGATTAAGCATTGTACTGCCACTGCTAGATTCTCAGTTTGGTGAATGGAACCCCTGTTGGTTTTTTGTATAGTTCTCGAGGTTTGAGATAAGGGGATCCTTTGTCTTATTTTCTCTTTGTTTTAGTAATGGATGCATTGAGTAGAATGTTGGAGGCAGCGGTGGATGAGAGTTCTCTTTCGTTCTTCTTGTGGGATGGCATTGGGGATGAGAATAAGTTCCATTTGGTTGGCTGGGATAAGGTTTAGCGGTTTGAAAGCTGAGAATTTTTAATAAGGCACTCTTAGGAAAATGGTTATGACGATATCATCAGGAGGGGGATGCACTTTGGAGGATTGTTGTTGATGCCAAATATGGGAGCGTTTGGGTAGGGTGGTGTTCAAATGAAGTGAGAGGTGTGTATGGTGTGGGATTGTGGAAATCTATTCACAAGGATGGGGGGATTTTGTTAGTCATTTTAGATTGTGGCGGGTGGGGGACCTCGGATTAGATTTTGACTTAAATTTGGTGAGGGGATATGCCCCTTAAGAATGCTTTGCCTTCTCTTTTTAGATTGCCATCGATCAGGATGCTCCTGTGGCGAATTATATGGACAACTCCAATGCTTCTCTACAGTGGAATGCGAGATTTATTAGAGCTATTCAGGATTGGGTAGTAGGTGATATCTCCGATTTTTCAGCATGTTGTATGCTTCGAACATTGATAGTGGGGGGGAGGATAGGTTGATACGGAGTCATCCCGGAAACAAGAAATTATCGGTCAGATCCTAATCCCATAACCCTTTTCCTTGGAGGGCATTTGGAGGAGCAAGGTGCCTCTCAAGGTTGCTTTTTTGGTTGGCTGACTTCTCTTGGGAAAATTTCGATGATGGAAAATTTGAGTAAGTGTGGTCTGATCATTATGGATTGGAGTTTTATGTGTAAACGAATGAAGAATCTGTGGATCACTTAATACTCCATTGTGAGGTGGCAAGGATTCTAAGGGATGAGATCTTTAGTAGGATTGGTATTGCTTGGGTGATGCCTAGAAGGGTAGTGGATTTTCTACTTTGTTGGAGAGGTATCCAGGGTAACCGCCAAATTGCTGCCGTTTGGAAGATATGCCATATGTGGTGTATTTGGCTTGAGAGGAACTGCTGTAGTTTTAAAGATAGAGAATGCTCGTTGAGAAAGATTAAAGATTTTTTCTTCCATTCATTATTTCTTTGGGCATCTGCTATTGTACTTGATGGGGCTTGTTTACATTATTTCCTTGTTGCTTTTTCTAGTTCCTAGTTTGTAATTGGGTGTTCTCTCTTGTATACTCCATGTGTACTTGGGCTATGCCTAATTACTTGATTTAATAAAATTTCTTTTTACCTATATATAAAACGTAAAATTCCTAAAATATCCAAACCCCACAATTTTTTTTCCAAAAAAAGCCATTATTCATAAATTTAAAATAAAAAGATACATGGTGACCGGCCACCTATCAAACCCCAAGGGGCGGCCAGACCAACCACAGAATAGCACTCTAGTGTGGCCAAAGCCTTAATGGACATAGTGGGTGACTTGGGCCACCCCCAGAATGGTGGTCGGTCCGCCATTATAATTTTTGAAAACATAAAAATGAAAGTGAATTTTTAAAAAGTTGTACACCAATGCTCCTGGGAGGAATATAGCTATTCCTCATTTTGGAGACCATTCCTTATCCTAAAAATATAATCAAACAAAAGAATAGCTATTGTCCAAAGAGGATAACGACTTACAGGGATCCTAACATCGAGCCTCTCAAATCCATCTCTTCCAGTTATTTTGATTCTCAATGTCCGTGACCAGATCTGCGAAAAAGGATCCCTTGAACTATCTGCACCATTGTTATTGTACACATAAGGAGTTATCACTTCAACAATGGGATCATCAGGACTTCGACCTCTCTGCTTTGTATCATCTTGTGCACTATTTTGCATAGAGTATCTGCTACTGCTGACTGACAAATATCTTTTTGTTATAACAATTAGTAAGAAGGAAATCTATAACTGAAAACACTTTTGGTTAAAATCATGTGAGAAAATTGTGCTTTTATAAAATCATCTATAAACTCTATTTGGTATCGATAAAGAATGCAGCATGATTTCATACAGTTCTAAAATCATGTGCTTTTCTAAAATATCTTACTGTTCTCCAACAAGGACCTTACATTATCTTTCCTTAAATAAATGAGAGGTCCTTAGGTTTTATAAAACTGATCTTATATCCAGCATCAACAGTTGCATTCACAAATTACTAATAATCTGCATGAAAGAGAGAGAACAGGCGGGGCTTGGGAAAAAGTAGTGTCTAATTTCCAGTTATTAATACATTCAAGGCTAGAGGATTATACTCTATATTAGAAGCCTAGTGAGATCAGAATATGTATGCAGTACGTTGCATAGCCAGTAGGGTGACATATTTTCAGCTCACCTCTCTGCGAAGACAGCTGATTAGTACTGGTAGCATAGCGCTGCTCTTCTTTGTAATAAGTGTTGAAACCTAAGATTTCCTTTATTTCCTCAAAAGAAGGCATGCTTCTCGGAGGAGGAATACGACCTCCTCTAATAGCAGCCAATGAATCCTGCCATTGAGTCAACAGAGAGGGCAGTCAAAGAATTGAGATATGTTCTAGGTAAAATGCCTAATATTCAAGCAGCAATAGCAATAAGAAAATGTGCAAATGTTAACTATGATCTCATCATTACAACTTTTCCAAATTTCCACACAAAATATAATAAACAATTCAACTTTTTCAAATCTCAAAACAATAATAATATTAAAAAATAATATTCTAACAATATTTTATTCAACTTTTAACTTTATCTCAACTCACTATCCAAACCACACCTAAATCTCCAATCAGTAAAACATCTCAGAAACTAATAAAATCTTTAGTTTCTTGAGTAATATAATACCCATAATAACATTCCAATGACAAATTGTAACCATGTCCTAGTAGTGCAAGATATTCCCAACACAAATTTCTAACTAAAAAATAAATCAATTATAAAAACAAAATAGCTGGTTCTCGAACTCCCATCGTAACATAAAAACGGTAATTTGCTTTTGTGCTTCTTCATATTCTTGAACTCCTGTCCGATGGTTGCACTGATTGAAGATAAATGAAAGACTGCGGTAGTGCAGTACCAAATTTTCTCAAATAATGATATTCCTACAATCTATTTTACTATGCCTATTTTTGTATTAACAAAATTGCTTTTACTTATAAAAAGTTTACAACCTATTTTACAACCAACCATTGCGCTGATGCCACTTAATAAAAAATACTGAAGTTTTTATTATTTAAAATTCAAATTTTACATAACTACCCTCCATTTAAAATCAAGTCGTAAAACGAGTTGTGTAAAAAGAGTTGTATGTGTATCATTACTCAATTTTCTTACCTTTGAATATTTTAAACTAGCGAAGTGATTCAGTGAAGAAGACTAAGCAACAGTTCTTTAAGAAAAACAAATGGTTAAACTTCTTTCACAAATGAACTTGACCTGCACTTTTTTTTTAACATTCTATCGAGACTATACTTGGATTCATATAGTAAGTTGACATGGATGTATTGACATGTGCCAGTCTTTTCTTTTATGCTGAGGAACTCGGAGACCATGCAGACACAACATGTCTTTTACCCAATTAAACTCCGGACCCATGTAACACGCCCACATTATATGAATTAAATAAATCATTGGCTTTTCACCTATGAGACGTGGCCCTAGAAATTGTTTGTATCCAAGGTTCAAATCTTAGACCAAAGGGGAGCATACCCCCAAGACCAAGGTCCTTACCATTTGAGTCAAAACCTAGGGTTTGACAAGTGCTAGTCTTTGAAGCAATATTTCATAAACAATATATCATGATTATAACTGCTCCAATAAATCTTGATGTGTCACACTTTGGTAAGAGTAACCATACACCTCAGGATAATATATGGGTAAATAAAACTTTTCGCTGTATCACTTACCCCATAACTTCACGAAGTTTTGGTGCCAAGTCTCCCACCACCATAAAAAATGGCATAAATGAAAATACTTTTTTTGACAAGTAAGAAAATTTATTGATCCTCATAATTAGGCATAGCCCAAGTACACATGTAGTGTACAAGAGAGAGACACCTAATTACAGTCTATGAGTTAGAAAAAGCAGCATAAAAATCATTAAAGTTAACCCCCTCCAATACAATAGCCTTAGCCCAAAGTAACAAAGAATGGAAAGTAAACCTCTGATCCCCCCCCCCCCCCCCAACGAACATTCTCTATTTTCAAAACAACGTCCATTCCTCTTATTCCATATGCACCACATAAGACATAATGGCACCATCTTCCAAAGAGCCGCTATTTGACGATTGCCCTAAATTCCACTCCAACAAGCCAAAAGATCCACCACCCTCTTGGGCTTCACCTATGCAATATTCAGCCTAACAAAGATCTCATCCCATAAAGCCTTCACCAAATCACAATGGAGAAGAAGATGATCCACCGATTCACCATTGCTTTTACACATAAAGCACCAATCCATAATAAAAATATCACGCTTCCTCAACTTATTAATGGTCAAAATTTTCCCATGAGAGGCCAATCAACCTAAAAAAGCAACTTTTAGAGGCACTTTACTTTTCCAAATGCACTTCCAAGGAAAAACAGTAGATGAATGGGTTGACATAATTTGTTTTTTTGTTTTTTATTGGCAATGGGTGTAATTTATCCTCCCCACCACACTCCAAGTTCAATGCATACAAGGTGCTGTAAAAATCAGAAATGTCCCCCACTTCCCATTAGTGAACAGCTCTAACGAACCTCACATTCCACCGCACCAAGCCATTTGGATTGTCCATGTAATCTGCTAAAGAAGCTTCCTTATTCAATGCAATCCTGAAAAGAGAAGGAACGGCATCCTTTAAAGCAACATTTCCACACCAAACATCATGCTAGAATCTGACCCTGGTTCCTCGACCCACCACAAATCTGAAATTCATCCAATTCCTAAAAATTTCCATACTCCCGCACCATACACTACTCTCACTTTATTTGAGCTCCAACCTCCCCAAATGCTACCAAATTTAGCATCAACAACAATCCTCCATAAAGCTTCCCTTTCCTGATGATACCACCACAACCATTTCCCAAGTAATGCCTCATTGAAAATACTCAGCTTTCTTACCCCAAACCTCCACAAGATAAAGGGGTACAAATCTTGTCTCATCTAATCAAATGGAACGAGAATGGCTTCTAATGCTCAAGATGCCTTCCCTTTCTTGTGGGGAGGCTTGGGGGATGAGAAATGAAAATACTCAAGATGCCCTCTAATGCTCAAAATGGCATTAGTTGTTCTTTTTATAGGTAATCGATAAGTTTTATTCATAGAAATAGGCAAAGGCCAAGTACACAGAGACTATACATGAGAAGCCCCTAGGTAGAGTTTACAATCGAAAGAAGAAAATCATCGACATTTAGTCCATTACAAACAATGGCCCCTGCCCATAAGATCAATGATTTTAAAAAGAAAACTTTTTGCTCATCCAATGTTCTCTCACGATCTTCGAAGCTCCTAGCATTTCGCTCCTGCAAGATGCACCAACACATACATATAGGAACCATTCTCCAGATAGTTGCCACTTATGAGTTACCGTGAAGGCCTATCCAACTTGCAAGGAAATCCACCAATCTACGATGCATGACCCATGACAATCCCATTCTCATGAAGAAATCATCCCACATGGTTTTGGCCACCTCGCAATGTAAAAGCAAATGATCTACCGATTTACCATACAGACACTTGTCTCCCCCTTGAGCCAAAGCGCCCTTGATTTTTGTCTCCAGGAAATCTCCTCCATCAAAGATACTCTTTCAAGTTCAGTTACTACCTGACATTTGCGAATTCTCTCGGATTCAGAGAGAGTTCTTGCCTCCTCCTCACCCTCCAAACCCCGTAGCTCTTCTAAGAGAGAACGCTTCTGCTGAAGCACATGGCCAAAAACTTATTAATTCCATTGCTTCAGATCATGTTTCAGAGTTTTCAACTTTCTTGCCATTATAAAACTTGGAGAGCTTGGAAATTGTAAGAAGACCACCATTGCCTGACCTTGTTTACAAAACCGTAAGATTTAAGCCACATATTCTCAAATTTAAAATACCTTCTACCCCCTTGGATACCACCACAGTATAAGATGATGGGGAAGTGATCGGAGCATAAACGGTGTAGTCTTGTTTAAAATACATCTGGATAATGTATCTCCCAGTCTGGAGTTAACAAGAACCTATCAATCCTCGACCAAGATGGGAGTTCTCAATTGTTGGACCAAGTAAATGTACCTCCTGTTAATGGAATATCCATAAGCTCATGTTTTGAAATAAAATCATAAAACTCCATGGCGGGAGTGATGTGGGGCACACCCGACCTCTCGCTTGGGTAGCGAGTTACGTTAAAATCACCCCCTATGCAACTGGATAACTCCCACCAATTGAGAAGTCCTACCAATTCTTCCCACAATGGTCTTCTCTCCGAATCAATATTTGGGTCATAAACACCAGCAAATGCCCATTGGAAACCGTCTTCTCATAAATAAACAAGCCACAGTGAAGTCACCCACACATTCCTCTACCCTTTTCACCACTCTTTTATTGAACATAATTAGGACTCCCCCGGATGCTCCTTTAGATGGCAAGTACGACCACCCTATATGTTGCCCTCTCCATAAACTTCGGACTAGTTTTCTTGTGATAACTTCCAACTTAGTCTCCTGTAAGCAAACAATGTCCCCATTCCATTGGTGAAGTAAGTTTCTAACTTGGAGCCGCTTATTATGTTCATGCAGCCCCCTTACGTTCCATGATATTATTTTTGGCTTCATAAAGCAACCATCTTACCCCTCCCCTTGATGCACTCCCGGTTAGCGCTCTTCTCTCCACCATCATCATTCATAGCCCACGTAATGGGTCCTAGCCACCGTGCTGAAGGGATCACTAAAATGACCTATAACATTCATTTAAAATTTTAAAATATTCCCTAAAATACTCAAGATCACTAAACTATTTTCAATGAATTTTTCAAAACATATGGAAGTCAAACAAATTTTCGTCATCCATGAACATTACATCCTTTTGTACTAATCGCCATTTTGCAAATTGATGAAAAAGATCTTGGTACTGTTATTTGAAGTTGACGACAATCAAAGCAGAGCTCACTTGTAAAGTTAGCAAATTTGAAGCTGCTGAGGATGCTTTCACCTTGTCAGTTTGGGGAAAAGCAATTTGGAAACATCCTTTAAAACATGGTTAGAGATATGGAATTGACTCAACTTTTGTAATGTCCAAGACCTTCTGGTAGTCCTCATTAAAAATTCTTCTTGAAAGCCTAGAAAATAACCCTAAGACCCTTAGGAAGTAGGAGAAAACTCTCTCAAGATTGTTTCTTGTAGCTAATACTGAAAAAAATAACAGGCGTCGCCAAACTGGCCTTATTATGCGGAAGTAGAGTTCAGAATCCAACACTAACAAGAAATCATAATTCAAAACGAACCTAAAACTCACTCGAGCAAAATCTGTGTGAAGGTTGAGCTAAGTCTATTCAAGCAATTATTGCAAATTTGCTCAAGCTGGAATTGTGTGAAGTTTCAGCTCGAGTCTTATTGCAAATTCACTTGAGCTAGAATCCAGAGAAGGTCAAGTGATGTCTCTATTTGGGCCTGAAACTTGATCGAGCATGTCTGGGTCGAGTGAGACTCAACAAATTGCAAATCCCGTTCAAGTTCGAAGGTGAGCCGAGCATTGATCTACATCATCCTTCCCACATTGGAGAGAATTCACCCTCAAATTCACATAATCATTTGAAGAATCACACTGAAACGGAACCAAATACTTGGTGTTGGATATGGACATCTCGATATGGCTTGGAAAACTTTCCAAATGTATAGGAACTCCAGATGATGCTTTCACTTTTTTTCTTCCTTGTTTTGCAAAAATCTAAAGCTACATCTATACCTTTAGTCTGATAATAAGAAATCATACACAATTACCTTGCTCTTGTAAAAATACTCTTGAATTAAGCACAATGTCACAATGAGCGAGTTGTCACCGCATTTCATCCTATGTCATTGCTCTAAGAATTGGCTTAATCTCACAGTAATGCTTCTTGAATTCTGTTGAAGCACAGTCTCTTTGTATATGATCAATTACCACCCTGCTCTTATGATTCTGAAGTATCTCATCCTGCTTAATCATGACAATATGAGAAACGCCAAAGTATATGTATCTTAAGGAGGAAAAGAATCGACCTTTCCTAATGTTCACCTATTTGGATTTTCATCAAACAATATGGGGCCTTCCAATCAACAATATTGAATTGCACATTGCTCTAAAAAGGACTTTTCTCAACACTTGATACATGTCACGACCTTTATCCGTTTTCTGAGTAACTGTTAGGGAACTACTTCTACTCTATGAGATATTCTTCATTGGTTATTCATTATAGGTTGGTGACAAATCCCAAACCAGAAATTCTTCCAAACAAAGTAACCAATTACATACATAGAGGGGAGATTTCAACCCCCACCCCCCCCCCCCCCAAAAAAAAAAAAAAAAAAAAAACCTACCAATTGCAATGGAATCTCCAAATTATTTAACTTTGATACTTAGCACCCTAATCCGATACTATATTGCCATTTGCACCATCTGGCATGTTTTGATATTAAATTGGACGAAAAGTACATAATGTGACTCAGACCATCCTTTTTCTGGCTTAAAATGAGAAAAGTGCCCTTATCATCCACCATCAGCGATATAAGGACACATTGGCTTTTTCAAGTCAAGAATTGACACGTGCAAATCACATAATCTACTGTTTGTCCATTTAATGTCAAAATCTTATGAATGGTGCAAATTCACATCAAAGTATCAAATTGGGATGCCAAGTATTGAATTGATAGTCTGAAGGTGTCATTGAAAATGGGCATCCGTTTGGAGGGTGATAAGTATAACTTCTCCATATATTGCGAACAGACCAGAGCTATATTCTCATACTCAATCAGAAGAATCATAGCAAGCATCTTCTTTCCTTGCAACCATGATACATCATCTCCAATATATAGCCCTTGTATAAAAAAGCCAAGCCGCTATAAGCTGTTTCGAATTTATTTTGGACAATTTTGTCCCTGCTTTAGTGGGTGTGGATTAATTTGAAACAATTACTTGATGCTTCCCACCTACTTGCCTTGTGAAATAGAGGCTCCTTTTATGGATGCTCCAGGTTGCTACGCTTGCCTTCCTTTTCCATGTGGGACAAATAGCATGTGGGTTTATTCCATAAAGAGAAAAGATACTTACAACCGTGAATTGCGTAACCGCCGCGTAATCGCTTTGAAAAAAATGAATAAAACATGGGACCCACATGAAAAAAATTAGTTTTTTAATAGTGGACCCCACTCTTTTTCAAAGCGATTACGCGGCGGTTACGCACTTCACGGTTGTATGTAGAATTACTCTTCCATAAAATACAAATCTTCGTTTCTTTTCCTTTCATGTGGGACATATAACATCCAAAGTCAAAACTCAAAACTTTATTTTTTGAATATAGCATGCTATTCCACACTAATATTTTTAAAGTTCATTTTTTTTATGACATACTTACCTAGAATTGATTGCACTATAAAACTGGGTAGAAATAAAAAAACTTAACCAAACTAGCATGTATAATACTTGAGTTCATTATACCGAGATAGTTCCAAGTAATGAAAAAACCATTCAAGTGAGAGTGTGATGATACCTAATCAAAAGATTCGATATACACAAGACCTTTTTCTTGTACAGTGGGAAAATCTTTTGAATAATTGAGAAATATATGCCAGTATATTTGATACGCACAAAGCCCACATCAATTCTTGGTTCAAATTTTCTAGAACACGTTACCAACTGTCTTGTACAATGTGGTCAACAAAGCAAATGAAGACTAAAGTTCGTGAAATTATATTTGGGACATGAGCACTCTCAGCATATCTTTTCAAGTCAGCATAAACTACTTAATAGCTCATAGAATTACATTAAATGTCTAACATAGATAGAGTTACAATCACCTACTTTATTTCCACCAAATTTCCATAATTCCTTAGAAAGTAAGAGCTTACTTTTGATTAGGAACTACATGACAGTAGATTTAATCCTTTATTTGGATGCATTACTTTCTTTATGTGTTGTCTGTGTTTGTGATTTTTTTATCTTTATGCATATATCTTTTCCTCATTCAATATTTCACATTGCAAGGGCAGACTTCTTTCCGGTTAAGTAATCTAAATCATTGTCAAACGGGGAGATCAAGGCACACGCCTTGCATGCGCCTATCTCCCTAGTGATTAGATATACTTTAACCATTTCATATTTATATAACTCTAGACAATTGAAGATCATTGACCAGGAAGGAAAAAAGGTTAAGAGTAAACCTGCATTGCTTGAATGGATGCCCCAATCAAGGAAAGTGGATAGCTCACAAGTTTATATCCAATATCCTCAAGTTCAAGAGGATTAAGTATTGGTGTTTTGCCCCCTCCTTCAAGCATATTGGCCTAGGCAAGAATCAATGACCTTTATTAGTAACTACAATTTGTTTTCTAATATGACAATGTAAAGCTTCATGACTCTATGTAACCTCGAAGTCCTAGTTAATGACTGAGATCTATTAGGCCACTGATAATAAAAGAAAGCATTAGGACATCACTTAATCATATAGGAATTCATGCGCATGTCTAATGATATCTATGTGTGTCTGTTCATGTGTACACAGCATGTCTTTAGTGGATCAACTAAATTGTCTGTATTTAGCAATTAATTTTCTCTGTACTAGTAGGGGAGGGGAAGGAGGTTAGTACAAACAATTCCACTAGTGACATCTCTTAACTCCATTCCATTCAAGAGATTTAGGAACTCAGAGTTACTGAAGTCTTTGTTGCCAAACAATGGACCAATTGTAATCATAAATACACACACACACACTAATGAATCAACAAAAATTCGATAGGAGTTACTGCATACCAGCTGGTTTACAACTAATACAATTAAGAACATGCCATTCTCTAACAATACAAAATTTGAACCATTAAGTCAATATCTGGAACCCCTACTTTTGAATCAGTGAAGAAGTTCACCCATATAGAATGAAATGGGCTTTTATTATCCATGAACTAAGTACAATCTGGACTAGTACATCATTTAGAATGAAATGAGTTTTCGTATCCAAAAACAAAGTACATTCTCGAGTAGCAAAAGTTTACACGTAATGGTCACCCAGATAATTGGGCTTGCAAAAAATCAATATGGTCATATTGTTCATGTTTATTGATTAGTTGTAGACATCAAGCTAGATTTAAGAAACCTGCAACATGGGAACACAACATAATAAATTTCAAATGCGGACCAGAATATAGCAGTGAAAGTGCGCCATTCTTTTTTCCTTTGATATGTGAAGATATAATGCACACAAAGGGGGGTGAACCCAAGAGCAGAAAAGATATACAAGAGAGGACACCCCTGCCCCCTCCTTTTCTTTAATAAGCAAAAACAATTTTAATAAAAATAAGAGAGTTGTTCGGTACATTCAGTCCTAAAGATTTTTTTTTTTTATCGGTAAAAGGTGCCATGGTATTCAGTCCTAAAGATTCCAAGAAAAACATAACTGCTCAACAAAATCTAAAAGAGAAAACACATGTATATGGCTAAAAGCAAGCATCCACTCCTACAAGGATTTCAGATCAAGCATAGCAAGCTCCACCCAAATAGTCAACATGAGGCATAAAGGAGTAGCATTCCAAACCATACTGTTATTATACCGTCAGAAAATCTTTTCCAATTGAACAACAATGCAGCTGCCTTTTCAGAAAAAACCTGACAATATTTTGCAACGGAACAACACCAAGCAACAAGTGATCAACTGACTCTTCACTAGACTTACACATACAACACCAATTCACAAAGGTCAGATTCCTTTCAATTAAATCATCAGCAGCTAAAATTTAATCTCGAAGCAGTGTCTAAACAATGAAAGCAACTGTTTCAGGGGATTTCCTATACCTAAAGAGAAATGAAATCTCATTAGACCCTATTAATGCCTAATTAAAGGAAAAAAAATCAAATTCTCCAATTTGAGTATGCCCCCAAACTTATCCTAACTCCAACTCATGAGAGCATGAGCGAACTTAGAATTCCAAAAAATGAATAGCTCCTT
Source organism: Juglans cinerea (assembly GCA_961763995.1). Classification (NCBI taxonomy): domain Eukaryota; kingdom Viridiplantae; phylum Streptophyta; class Magnoliopsida; order Fagales; family Juglandaceae; genus Juglans; species Juglans cinerea. Next base: position 24,403,166 of record CAUIVZ010000001.1, on the reverse strand, counting down.
CTCTGGTTGAGACTGACATATGCATCCTTATCATCAGAAATTAAGATCAAATCAGGATAAAACGATTTTTAATTAATATTCCCATTCAACATATCACTTCTTAAAGAGTTTGTTAGAACTTGAAGAATATGTTAGGTAGAGGAATGCGTTGAAGGGTAGTTAGGTCATTTTACTATTTTTGCTACCATTTTTTTAGAAGTAAAAATATTATACATATATATATATATATATATATATATATTAAAAGGAGTAACCAAGTACACTGATGTTTACAAGAGAACACCTTGCCCATAATAGAAAACCCCTAATAACCCAAAAGGCCCGTGAAAAACAACCTAAAATACACCAAGCCCGACCCCAACCCCTTGTTTCCCGTAGAACTAAAACTCTGCCCAAAAACCCCACCCCAACCCCTTGTTTTCCCGTCTTCACAATGCCTTCCCTTTAGACTTTCCTCTAGTTGAGCTACCACCCTTAGCGTCATAGTTGATTGTCGAAAAAAGACGTTGTAACTCCCTGCTTTTCTTGATACTTGATGTGGTTTCAAGCGAGTGGCTTGCCTCGATTGCTGTAATTAATTCTTTAAATTGCTCTTCACATCCTCCATGAGAAATTTCCACGAACTGCTGAATCTTGTTAACTTTAGGCAGAATCCAATCTGCTATTGGAGGATGAGAGACCAAGGGAGCCACAATATCCCCAGACACAGTATCCAGCTGCACTCCCGACTCTAGGCAAGGCACCAACGCCAAATCTATGTTCAAATCCAGTACCTCATCAGCAACTCCATTGGTTGTCTCCAATGGTATGACATCAAGTCCCTTCACCTCTGGTGACCCTTTATGTGCAACTTCAGCAGGTCCCTTCACCAATGGTATGACACCATTTTCCTTCAACTCCGACGAGAGAGCCATAGTTTCTTCGGGTACAGAAGTCACCTGAGGCGAATGACATTCTATTACAGATGTCTCTACGCCGATACCCGACGTAGAACCCACTTCAAATAACCCAGACTTCCTTTTGACCCACCATACTCTTCTGGATCTGGTTATAGGAACATGGCCGAATCCGATTTTCCATTTTCCTTTATATAAGTTTAAAGGATTCGAGCCTATCTTAGTCTTGTTCTTTACAACCCTGTTGCCTCCAGTTGAAAGCATGTCTATTTTCGTAGACAAAAAAGCTATCGCTGCCTTCAATTCGACAAGTTGGGTTTCCATCTCCTTTAAAGAATTATGCATCGCGACAAGCAGGTTCTGAGGCGTGATCTGCAAACCACTTACATCATTCCCCTCACTATGAACCCCCCGATCATGACCGGTCTTCAGAGCTACCACATATGATCGTCTTGCCACTATGGATGTACTTGGGTCTTTATGATTCACCTCCAAGTTGATATTCTCATTCTTCTTTTAGTTTTCCTTCTTTGACCCATCAGCAAAAAGCATATCCGCAGCTCTGCGTAATTCCGCAGCAAATTTCTCCCAACCCAGACCTTCATACCCTTCAGAAATGGCTACAACACTCCGCCGGCCTCCTCCACCATATTCGGTGACAGTTAAAAACCTACCATGCTTATTGGAGCATCTTTGAGCCATGAATGTTCTACTACCTTCGCGCAAGTGTTTTGTGAAGTCCAAATTTTTTCCCGCTTGTAATAGTGCTTCCATCGTAGCCGTCAACCATTCTAGACCACTGCAACCCATCACTACAAATCTCCACACCCTTCTACTCCTCTCCACAATTTTTAATGACGATCTCCATGATTCTGGCAAAAGCTCAAAAGCCTTCAATTCCACCCAAAAGCACACCAGCTAACCCATACTGATCAACCTTCGACTTCAGGTGCAGGGGCATCCCACGCTGAAATGCATCATTCTGTAGAGTAAATGCAGTGCGCAAAGGTGGATAGAGTTATCAGGTTGGGAAAAACAGAGCCCAAAGGCGCACCAAGTTGGTAAAAACAGAACCCCTTAACTAAGATAATGGAAACTTCCAATCGCCGGAGGATGACCGGCGTCGGAGACCCCACAATGGGGTCCCTGGAGTCCGTCGAACACATCTGTAACAATGGCTAATGCAAAGGCTCAGGTCGCGTGAAGTAACGGAGGAAGTAACGGAAAAACAACAGAATACTCCTAGACGCCGGCAAAGGACTGACGCCGGATGCCTCACAACAGACTCACCGGAGTCCGTCGTCCAAGTCTGTGGCGGATCTGAAAGGCCCGATGCCGGACGGCCCTCAGCAAGGACGCTAGGGTCCGCCGGCCCCGTCTGTGACGGAGGTGAGATATCACACTTCGATTGATGATGGGTGAGGGGTGGCGGTGGGTTGGTTGAGTTAGGGTTTCTCGCTTCACTATTATTTTTGCTACCTATATATACTTTTCTTTTTATTGGCACCAGGCGTCCGAGAATAAAGTCCTAACTAATCCTGGGAGTGCACAGACCATCGACAATGAGTTTCCCGTAAATGCACCTCGGGTAATTCAAGGGGAATGACCCCAATATAACTGTCACACATGAAATTTTAGGTTCTTATTTTAGGAAATTGGGATTTCCTTTCTAAACTAGGGTTTCCATTTTTAAAACGTAAATTTTGATATGGGTATCAAAAGGTTCCATATGAATTGTTTGTCAATGGAAACTTTGTTGTCCATATTTGTTTCCATACTTGTTTCCATATTTCTTTCATTGATTTACTCTCATGTACAATTAGCATAATATTAGACAGATTGTATAGGGATAGAATTAGCATATATTTATTTCTTTCCATGTATAGAATTCTTTGTACAATTTTTATAATAAACAGAAATCTCAAGGCCAATTACTTCGACCAATTCATACACTTTGACATGGTATCAAGAGCCGACTGCTTAGGTTCTTCTCTCCTGCTTGAATTTTTTTCTCGGTTTCGTATTTCGGCGACGTCTTTGTTGTTCTAGCCCGCTTGAATTTTTTTTCTCGATTTCGTGTTTCAGCGTGTTCTATGCTATTCTCGGTGAACCCGACATGAAAGCTTCATTGTTTTTGTTCTTCTATTTTTGGGTTGGTGTTGTCGGCACCTTCTGTTCCTAGTTTGAGCATTTTCGACAGCCTCTATTCAGGTCTTGGCGTTTTTTGTTAGATTTTTTCAGCAGCAACATCCTTCTGGTGGGTACTTCGGCACTTTTGCATCTCCGTGACTCTCGCACCTTGTATCTGGTGAGCATCTCAGCACTTTTGTGCCTTCATGATTATCGCAGATTGCCTCTGGTGGTAATTTCGGCAATTTTCTTTGTCTTAGTGGTAATTTTGGCAATTCTCTCTATGTGTCTCTCGGTTTCACTTGCTGAACAATGTGACTCCTTTGAATTTTTTTGTTGATTTGCTTTTGTCTCGGAATTTATTTATTTGCGATGGACTCCGAACTTGTGTGTCAAGTTTACGGGCACAAATTACTCTACTTGGGCATTTCAGTTTGAATTTTTCCTCAAGGGAAAAGATATTTGGGGTCATATTGATGGCACGAATATCGCACAAACATCCAATACTAACAAATCCAAGGATTTCATGGCTTCTCCTTCATGGGCTGTACTTGATGCTCGGATCATGTCTTGGCTTCTCGGTTCAGTGAAGCCACATATTGTTAGCAACTTGCGGGCTCATCGCTCAGCTCAATCCATGTGTAATTACTTGAAGAAGGTTTATCATCAAGACAATGATGCTCGTCGCTTTCAGTTGGAACATGCGATTGCCATGTTTCAACATGGTAGTCTTTCCATCCAAGACTACTACTCGACATTTCTGACTCTTTGGCATGAATATACTGATTTGGTTACAGCGGATGTTCCTGTTGCCACTCTTTCGACTATTCAGACTCTTCACGAGACTAGCCGGCGTGATCAGTTTCTTATGAAACTACGCCCAAAATATGAATTTGTTCGCTCCTTTCTACTGAACAGATCTCTTGTTCCTTCTCTTGATATTTGTTTTGGTGAGTTACTTCGCGAAGAACGTCTTAGTACTCAAGCTATTCTGGAGCAATCTCATGGCAGTTCAGAGACGGCAACTGTGGCTTATGCTGCACAAGGACGAGGACCACATATGAATTCTAAAAACTTGCAGTGTTTCTGCTACAAGGAATATGGGCATATTGCTGCCAATTGTCCTAAGAAATACTGCTCTTATTGCAAGAAGAAGGGTCACATTATCAAAGAATGTCGTATTCGCCCCCAGAATCATCAGGCCCAAGCATTTCAAACTTCTATTATTGCCCCTCCAGCAGCGACTTCTACAGCACATGGCTCTTCTTTAGGTGCTTCCTCTATTCCTGCACCTCCTGCAGCAAATTACTGCACACCAGAAATGGTGCAATAGATGTTAATTTCGGCATTATCGGCAATGGGGTTCCAAGGTAACAATTCTACTAAACTCTGGTACGTAGACTCGGGAGCCTCTAATCACATGACAAATAATCACACCGCTCCGTGTCATGTTTCGGCCCTACGCTAGTCAATCTGCCATTCAGACTACCAATGGCAGTTTTTTGCCAATAGCTACTGTCGAAGTTGCCTCTTTTAAATTCACTGATGTATTTCTTGCTCCTCAGCTTTCCACGAATCTTATTTATGTTGGTCAATTAGTTGATAACAATTGTGCTGTTAATTTTTCTGGTGATGGTAGTGTTGTGCAGGACCAGGTAATGGGGGTGTCGATCGCGAAGGGACCTAAAGTGGGGCACTTGTTTCCACTACTTTTGCCTGTTCCAGCACTTTCTCCAGTTTCTTCTATTAAGTCTTTTCCTTGTAATAATGTTTCAGATCTTAGTATGGTGTGGCATCATCTTTTAGGCCATCCCAATATTCAGATCTTATCTCATGTATTGCACTCTAGTTTTCTTGGTAATAAAGAACATTATTCTATATCTCTTGAGTGTGATTCTTGCAAACTTGGTAAAAGGAAAACTCTTCATTTTCATTTGCATGCTAGTAGAGCTTCTCACTGCTTTGATCTTATCCACAATGATGTTTGGGGACCTTTCCCGATTAGTTCACATGAAAAATTTAAATATTATGTGACTTTCATTGATGATCATAACAGATTTACTTGGGTCTTTTTTCTTCACCCTAAATCTGAGATTTTTCGTACTTTCACTGAGTTTTTAGCATATGTTGACAATCAATTTTCTGCTCCTATTAAGACATTATGCACAGATTCTGGTGGTGAATATTTGTCTACTGAGTTTAAAGCATTCTTGGCTTCTAAAGGTATTATTCATCACGTTCATGTCCCGCTACTCTCCAACATAATGGAGTAGTCGAATGCAAAAATCGTCATCTCCTAGATGTAGTACGTACTCTCTTGTTAGAATCCTCTTTTCCATCCATGTTCTGGGTCGAGGTTCTGAAAACTGCTACTCACTTGATTAATCATTTACCTTCCCAAGTCTTACACATGGAGTCTCCCTATTTCCGCTTGTTTGCTAAGCAACCTAGTTACGATAATCTCCGTATCTTTGGTTGTGTATGTTTTGTTCATTTACCTCCTCATGAGCGACATAAATTATCTGCTCAATCTGTTAGATGTGCATTCTTGGGATATAATGTGTCAAAAGGGATTTGTTTTCCATGATCCTACATTACATCATACACGCATTTCTAGGAATGTTATTTTGTTTGAAAATCAACATTTCTTTCATGTGTCCTTTGTGCCCTCCTCTTCTACTATGGTTCTCCCCTCCTTTGAGCAGCAGTTCTCAGATCTTCATCAAGTTAGCTCTCGCTTTAAACCAGGTATTGTGTATACGAGACGCTCCCGCCCACAGTCTCTTCCAATGGCTCACCCGATATTTGATCCTACCACGCTCCAGAATCAGTCAGTTGCAGCACCTCCAAAGCCTTTGGTACGACGCTCTCCTTGAGTGTCTATACCTCCGGATAGGTATGGGTTTCCTTCTTCCAGTTCTGGCCATTCTATTTCAGCTCTTACTGCTGCATTGTCCAATTTTTATATTCCCACATGCTACTCACATGCTATAAAGCGTGACTGTTGGCGACAAGCTATGCAGGAAAAAACTGTCGCTCTAGAGGCCAATCACACCTGGGACATTGAGCCTTGTCCTCCCACCATTGTTCCTCTGGGTTGCAAATAGATTTACTCAGTCAAGATTCGATCTGATGGAAGTTTGAATCGTTACAAAGTTAGGCTTATTGCACTTGGGAATAATCAAGAATATGGTGTCAATTATGAAGAGACATTTGCTCCTGTGGCTAAGATGATCATTGTTCGTATGATTCTAGCTCTTGCTGCTTCCAATGATTGGCCACTACATTAGATGGATGTCAAGAATGTTTTTCTTCACGGGAATCCTAAAGAGTGTATTAATATGAAGCCACCCCTGGGATTGTTTCCCTCTCCGACCTCACATGTGTGTACACTTCGTCGTTCTCTATGGTCTCAAACAAGTTCCGGGGGCCTAGTTTGATAAATTTCGAACCACTTTACTACAATTTTCATTCAAGCAGAGCAAGTATGACACTTCATTGTTTCTTCAGAAATCAAACATGGGTATTGTTGTCCTTTTGGTTTATGTTGATGATATTGTGATCACTGGTTTCGATTCTGCTTTACTTGTCCAACTCAAGACTCCTCTCTCAGAGTCCTTTCATATGAAAGATCTTGGATCTCTCACATATTTTCTTGGTCTTGAAGTGCATCGTAGTACCTCTGGTATTTCACTCAATCAACTTAAGTTTGGTTTATGTTGATGATATTGTGATCACTGGTTCCGATTCTGCTTTACTTGTCCAGCTCAAGACTCCTCTCTCAGAGTCCTTTCATATGAAAGACTTGGGTCTCTCACATATTTTCTTGGTCTTGAAGTGCATCGTAGTACCTCTGGTATTTCACTCAATCAACTTAAGTACGCTAGTGACTTGGTGGCTACAGCTGGACTACAGGAGGCTAACTCTATCGATACTCGCATGGAATTAAATGTCAAGCTTCGCAAAGAGGAGGGTGACCTACTTGCTGATCCCAGTTTATACCGGAAGTTGGTGGGTAGCCTTGTCTATCTCATCATTACTAGACCGGACATTTCTTTTGTTGTACAACAAGTCAGCCAGTTTCTTCAGACTCCTCGTCATCTTCATTTGGCTGTTGTCCGTAGGATCATACACTATGTTCAGGGCACTTCTGCCCGTGGCTTATTCTTTCCTGCAGGCAATTCTCCTCGCCTTGCTGCTTATAGCGATGCTGATTGGGCTAGTTGTGCTGATACACATTGCTTGGTGTGTGTTCTTAGATGATGCATTGATCTCCTAGAAGAGTAAGAAGCAAGACAGAGTTTCTAAATCATCTACAGAATCTAAGTACCGAGCGATGTCTTTTGCTTGTTCCAAAATTATTTGGCTTCAAGGTTTGCTTGCTGAGTTAGACTTCTCTGAGACCGATCATACACCTTTACACACCGATAATACAAGTGCTATTCAAATCACGACCAATCCTGTCTATCATGAGTGCACAAAGCATATTGAAGTCGACTGTCACTCTATTCGTGAAGCCTTTGAAGCTCGTGTTATCACTCTTCCACACATTTCCACTGAACTACAAATTGCTGATATCTTCACCAAGGCTCTCACTTGCCATCGATATTGCTTCCTAAGTAGCAAATTGATGCTTGTTGATCAACCCGCATCAATTTGAGAGGGGCTTCGCTGTCCATATTTGTTTCCATACTTGTTTCCATATTTCTTTCCTTGATTTACACTCCTGTACAATTAGCATAATATTTGACAGATTGTATAGGGATAATATACTTATTTCTTTCCATGTATAGAATTCTTTGTACAGTTTATATAATAAACAGAAATCTCAAGGCCAATTACTTCAGCCAATTCATACACTTTGACATTGTTTGTACGTTTTAGTAAATCGTTTGGAACTTTTGTGTTGGAAATTAGAGAAAAATAGAATATAAGGGGAAAATGTGGAGCTGTACTAGTATTTTTTGAAGCTGCTGGGACTCTTTTGAGATAGGATTTGAGTTGTTTCAGATCTGGGGAAGTAGAAATCAGCCTCATTTATAACTCTTAAATGGGTCCAAGGAATAGAAACATATTCTCCCTATAACTCCTAGCCTTTAGGATCCTTAGAGCACTAGCATTGGACTCATCAAATGAGTCCAATCTTTAAAATTTGATGAATTTCACTTTAAAATCTTTGCATTGGATTCATCTTCTACTCAAATGTGAAGCTTTCAGCTACAAGACATTCACATTTATTTTCAAATTTGAAGAACTACCATTCAATGGCTATCGGATTATTTTATTACAAAAATCACATATTTCGCACGCAATTTCGTTGCTTTCTTCCCTTTCTCTTCTCTGCTTTCTTCCTCTACCCCCGAAATCCCCAAAATCCCTTTTCCTTTCTTCCTCTCCTCTCCCTTTCTTTCTTCCTCTCCCTTTCTTTCCGATTCCCAGATTTCCCTTCTTCCTCTCCCTTTTTTCCTCTCCCTTTCTTCCTCTCTGTTTCTTCCCTCCGTTTCCTCTCCTGTTTTTCGCCAAGCTATCCATTCCCTTGTCGTGAGAGTGACCAGTTCATCTTCGTCGACTGGGGTTCAAGTGCATACGAGGTGTTTCAGCTTTTAGAGGACCTCCATCACCTCCATAGGCGCACCGTTACTGCTCCCTTCTCTTCTTCGATTCTTGCTCCGAGCATTCTCTATCTCCGTGAGTTCACTCTCTCATCGTCTTTATATATTAATCATATATGCATGTATGAGAAAATTAGATGCTTGTTTTGTATGCTTATGTATGTTCTGGGTTTACAACTTCTGGATTGTTAATGGAACTCACTCTCTTGCAAATGAGATCTGTTGCCAAGATATAATTACTTAATCTAAATATATGAATCTTGAGGCCGAAAATAAAATTGATGAAATTCAAAACCCCTGCTTTTGTAACGTGAGCTGGTGGTTCCAAAGTGCACATTTTTAGTTTGGATTCTTGTTGCCGATTGAAAAGTTTGTAGCCAAATCTTTCTTTTAGCAACATTTTCTGTTGCACTAAGCCAAGTTTTTGCAGTGTTATGAAGATCTTTAATTTGCTGCAGTGAAAAAAAGAAAAGAAAAGAAGTGCTATTTAAAGTTTAGGCACTATTGTTTTAAAGTTCCTATTCAGAAGTGACAAAACTAATCGAGTGCCATGCAGCTTTCCATAGTTATGTTCATGTTCATGTGCAAACAGTTTAATCTAAATTGTGACTTTTTGTGGGCTGTTGTAATCTGAATTGTAATTCTGAATTGTGACTTTTTGTGGGCTGATTGTAATCTGAATTGTGACTTTTTGTGGGCTGTTGTAATCTGAATTATAATTCTGAATTGTGACTTTTTTGTGGGCAGTTGTGATCGAAACATATTCAAAGTATTATGTTGCTGGTCTGCCGTTGCTTGGACATTTTTTTTGTTGCAGTACACTGCTCTATTCAATGCTGGATATGATAAAACTCTGTTTTGAAAAGGAATGGCAATATAGTTAAAACTCTGGTGAATAAAATTCTGTTTTTACATGTGGAGCAGTTTTTATTATTGCTTTTTTATTTGTGGTAATGAAATTAATAGAAATGATGAAGAAATATTGGCATAATATGTTTGTTTGATGAAATTTATTGTAGATGTGTTTGTTGAATAGAAGAAAGGTTGGCAAAATGTGTTTGTTGGTTTCATAAATTGTATATATGATTGTTGGGTAGAAGAAGGGTTGGCAAAATGTGTTTGTTGGATAATTAGGTTGAGGAAAAAGATTAATTGGGAAACAATAATTGAAATATCAAATTAAATTATTACTTAACATATGGTTAGTGTAATTGCAAGATATGAAAGAAAAAATTAAAAATATTATTATTAAAAAAATAATATTATATTATTATTTTGATGAATCCAATGGCTAATCCAATGTGGGATTATGGATAGGAAGGTTTTACATTTATGGAAAACATATACTTTTCATCAAATTTTGAAGATGAATTTGATGAGTCCAATGCTAGTGCTCTTACAAACCTTTTCTAAACAAACTGTGAGTTAAATTCATACAGCCCTATTACTGCTGCAATTTCAGGAGATTGAAAACCAGCCTCACCCTATCAAGTCAAATCCTTTTTCAGCAACTTCAAGTAGGTGATTATTGATGCGTTTATTATCACTAGAAACGAACACAAAAGTAGCATAATCATACCCTTATGTGTATGGTGAACAAAGTTTATAAAGTATTATATGAACCCCAATATCGGAAAGAATATTATCCTCTCTATTCTTTTAGCGTGTAAGTAGGTGTTCTCATTTGTATACATCCTGTGTACTTGGGCTATGCCTATTTACTTGGAATAAAATTTCTCTAATTAATTCTCAAAAAATATAAGGCCCTTTATTGAAAGCCCATTTTTACATACCAAGTTATGATGAAAGTGATTTTTGAATGCCATGTTATTGTGCGCTTTACATACATCGTAATATATTTTTACTTATGATGTTATGACAAGTCATGTTATTATATGTTTATACGCATCATGATAAGAAAGATAAAACACAAGTTATGAAAGAAACTTTAAAGAATGGCCATAAGAGATGCATGGTACCAATCTAATGGGTGGATGTGCAACCCACACTAAAGGACATTTACATGAAGATGTGGTCCACCATAGTTATGATAAGTTATGCGGTTCTCCATGTGATCACAGGCAATGGAACCGGTGCACAACCCTGCACACGGAGGTTAAGGTGTGCTGATCATTAAAGAAAGGGAAAGACAAAATTAATGAGTTATGCACAGTATATGTTACATGTTTACGTTTGTACAAGTGTGAGTATGAATGTTTTTCAAGAAAACCTATGATTAATTATGTTTACGGTATGAAGTGCTACTTATTAATTATTACTTTGTTAGTAAGTGTTTTTACACAATAGGATTCATTTTAGATTGTCTTCCCAATTTTTACACAAAAGGGTTCTACAAACAAATTGTATTGATTAATATGAGATATTTTCTCTAGCTGCAAGGATTTCACCGTTTCGTGTCCTTATTTATGTAGCTATTAATCTTGATAGACCATTGTTTCAATTGGATGCCAAATGTTTTATTACATAGATGTTTACAAGATGAAGTTGATATGGAGCAATCATCTGGGTTCATTGATCAAAGGGAGCAATCACCGAGGGCATGATTTGGGAAATTATCTTAGGTGTGATTGGAGTTTGGTCTTCAAAGATGTCAAAGGCAGCTATTTAATATTTTGTTTATATGTTGATGCAAGTGCAAGCTATATTCTCCTTGTGGTGAAACTAGATTTTATTGTGATTATTGGAGATGATTTAGGAGGTACTGCTCGATTAAAATCTCTAGAAGAATTTCATATAAAGGATTTGGGTAAGCTCCACTATTTTTTGGGTATTGAAGTTAATAGATCTCTTAGGAAGTATCAATTTATCTCAGGAAAGCATGTGCTTGATTAGTTAATAGAGATAGGTGTTATGGGTGCTCATCCCATTGAGGTTCCAATTACTAAAGGATGAGGGAAGTTTGAAGATCATGGCAGATATTATTGCTTGTTTAGAAAGTTGAATTATCTTAGTATCACCAGACCGACAACCAACATGGTGTGCTTAGTCCTGCACAACTCCAGCCACCATCGGTTCGATCTTCAATGCAACTCCTCACTGAATAGTGGAGTCAGTTCACACCCCTAATGTTTTATGAAAGAACCAAGCATATTGAAGTTGATTAGAATTCTAGATAACATATTCAATGGAGATATATCTACACCATTTGTGAAGTCTAGAGGCCAGTTAATTAGCATGTTCAAAATCTCTGCCGACATTTGTGAAGTCCATAATCCAAGTCAACTCGACACCCTAAAACCTCTCTTTATTCCACATGGACTACACCTCAATGAGGGGTTTCCATGAAGTTGAGCTTATGAACTATAGACTCCATAAAGCCCAACAAACATATATAATCTCCCTTACCCTCCTCAAACCTTAAGCTATATAATTAGCTCCTGTACTAATTGTAGATATCACCCGACTTCTGTTCATAAGGACTGTCGTATATCACATACATCATATATACTACTACCATTGATCGGTTATGAACAAGATGCATTAAAAGCATGAAAACAAAGCATTGCCTTATGCGGCATTCGTTTACAGCTTAACAAATCAGAATCCAAGTCTTAGAAACACTGGATTATATGAGCTATGAGCAAAAAGTAGCTGTCAAATCTCTTTCCAGATTATACTATAAGAAAGGGCAGCTATGTTCCCATATATATTTTAATTCAACAAACTACTAAATGTTTTCAATTTAAAACTCTAGAAATTTTGACAAAGCCACATCCTGCAGACAAAATTCAATGCCAACACTGCAATGAGGAAAGTATAACGTACCATTTTTGGAACTAGGGGAGAAATTTCACAGAAAGCCTTCATCTCTTCTTTTGAAGCTAGTGCATCAATAAAAAGAACGTCTGCTCCAGCATCAGCAAAGGCCCTACACCTCCAGAGTGATTCGTCCAAAGATACTGCTTGGCGAGAATCGGTTCTTGCCACAATAACAATGTCGGAGCCACTCTCCTTCCGAGCATCAATAGCAGCCTTTATCTTCATTATGGCCTCCTCTCTGGGCACCACTTTTCTGCCTTGTGTATGACCACAAGCTTTTGGAGACACCTTGCAATGAAAGTTTATAAGTAACAAAAATCTTAAAGGGGTAATAACGCAGATTGCATGATGACTACACAAATTGCCAGTAACAGAAATGCTACATAAAAAATTAAGCTGTAAGTTTTAACCCACAGGATGACAGGAAGATAAGCAAACTGCTCCAGATAGGCTCTAAACTTGCAAAAACAGCCCATAGTAATTTACAAAGCAAGGCCACGACAGACTTTCCAAATGATTTCACCTTTCCAATTGAACAATTACTGTGAAAAGCAATAGAATTGAACATCATACTTTTGGGTCCTTCAAATTCCCAACCACAACAAATCTCAAGAAGAAAAACTTCAAGGCCCTCGTGAGGGTCTTATCTTATGACCCTCAACAATCTTCAAGAACTTTCATGCCTAACGAGATATAGTATTGAAGCAAGAGTTATAAGACCCCTTTCCTTTATGTGAAAACAAAATTGTTATCCTGCTTGCATGAATATTTTTTTTGCTAAAATTTTTATACTTTAATGAGAGGCTTCTGACAGCACTAGAAATAAGGTTTGTTCACTCAACCCCATTCTCATTTCATAACTATGAATTTTCCAAAAGCCAATGCTTGGCAGCAAACACTTAAACAAAAATATCAGATTATACGACATTTTTATTTTCCAATCCTATTTTTAAAACCACCCTGATCATCACCTTCCACCAACTCAAGCAGATGAACTAGACATAAATGTAAGGAAGTTAAGTAAAATATAATAAAACAAAGCCGCATTAATATCCTAGAAGCAAAAGACCTATATATTCTGTAATCAAGAAACAACATATAGAAGTTAATATAAATAGAGAGACTCGGAGAAAGAGTATAACATATCAATTCATAAATATTAAGAAGTACAATAATATGAACCTGATCTTCAAGAATGATCCCCGCAAAACCTGCACTAATATATCCCTTTACTGTTCTCTTGACATTCATTGCATTCCCGTATCCATTATCACCATCCCCAATGACAGGAATCGAGACAGCTTGGGTAATTTGTTGCCCCTGATCTAACATCTCTCCATAGGATATTAAACCCACATCTGGTAATCCCAATCTAGCAGCCGATATTGAAAATCCTAATGGAAGCACAGAATGGCATCAACAAACTAGCTTGTCTCTTCCAAAATAGTTAACAACCCCATTAATGCCACCACAAGTACAGATGAATTCCAAATTACTTCTAAACCTAATTTCTTAAAAAATGATTTTCTGTCCACTTCAAAAGAAAATCCAGCAAAAATAAAACTTTCAAAGGAGAAATATAAAATTAAAACAGTTATGTATCCTCTGTTAATTGACTTAATAAAAATGATCCGTGAATGTGTAGAGAATGCTCTAATCTCTTATGTAACACATTCAATTTGAAAATTTTATAGAATTATCAGAATGAAAGGAAAATAGAAGAAGACAGACTCAAATGCTGTAAATCGAGGCACTCTTCCCCCTCATTCAGATGGCATCTGAAGTAGGAGATTCTGTGCGGCTGATGTCAATTTTGGTACACAAATCAAATCTGTTGGTCAGAAATATTCTTTGAATCCAGATTATTTAAGCACACCAAACAAGAAGAGATCACTATGGCCAAGTTGGTGCATTTAAATTACAGCATGAAGGTCTTACTATCCAAACTATCAGGGATTTACAAACTGAAATCCAAAGTAACCGAAAAACAACCTCTCATTATACTACCCAAAGTGATCAAGATCGGGAATACTCAACCTCAGTAAAACAAGCCCCCCCAAAAATATGAAATCTTATAAATAAGAACATGATATTCAAGTCACAAAACAACTTTTAGTTTCAAAGTACTTGCTTAATTTTCTTCACATATTCTCTATAGTAGATCAAAATAATTATACCAAACATAGAGTCCAAGAAGACCACAATGAATTTTCTTACCGGTAAACAAAATTTTATTGAAGACCACAATGAATTTTAACAAGAGAATTTAACACCCCCAGCAACCACAACCCATGGGCCAGTACTTCTAATCAAGGTAAATTACTTATTATCTTGGGGTTGTCTGCATATAGGATAGGCATAACACATTCCTTTAAACCAATAAAACAACATCAATAAAACAATTCAGCTAACCATTAAACCCATACGTTAAAAAAATGACAAACAATCACAGATAAGCCAATATCCAAGCCTTTTGAATCAAAGTAGGGTATCTATCTGTCATTGCGCATTATAAGTGATTAAATTCTTTTGACAGGTAAGAATATTTTTTTATTGATAGGTAAGTGATCAAATAAAAACACACAACCACTGAAGTAAACAAAACTCTTATCTTATTGGACATCAAATGTAATCGTATTTAAATGTAATCATATTTAAATGTAATCGAATCAAATTTTAACCTAGAATATTCACAATCACAATTACCAGAATTCATAACCAATCCAAATATGTAATAATGGAATCCAAATCTTCCACAACTCAGAACACAAGAATGAAAAAAGAACACTCGAGCTCCAAATATGTAATCAGTCCTGTTAAAGACCCAACCATTGATCTAAAAGTCCTAGAACTATTGAATACTAATTTGGTTATATCTTTAACCTTCAGGATCATAACATTCCACCACACTTCCAAATTCGACATCCACAACGGCTCACTCTATCGACACTAACCCGATGGTAGCCATTTCCGGCTTTACTCATCTATAAGTATTCAATGACTTAACATCATGCACATACATAATACCAAGACATTTTAATCTAGTCTATAAGTCTCTCTCTCCGTAACTTGAACTCGTGATAATGATATCAATTGTTAAAGACCCGACCGTTGATTTAAAAGTATTAGAACTGTTGGATTCTAATTTGATTATGCTTTTTAACCATATCATAACAGTCCTGTGCTGGAATCCCAAACGACATAATTCAATACTCTTGAAAAATAAAATTAAATAAAAATAGGCAAGCACATGCCACTGCTGAAGCAATATTGAAATCCAGCCTTCTCCACAAGCTTTGCACTGAGAGCATCAAAACAAGCAGGGCCCTGGTGAACACCAGGCAAGTCGAGAATACGTCGAAGCGCCTTTGCCGGAGGCTCGGTTACGCTATGGTCTCTCTCAGCAGCGCGAGCTAGGGCCAAACGGGCGTGGGATTTTTGTTGTATGGGATTGCGGGCGAGAGATATCGACCACTGGATGCGTGAGCCAAAGGTGAAACCCAAAAAAGGAGGTGGTGACGTTGAGCGGATAGCGAGGGACGGGATGTGGGGGAAAGAGCCACCGCCGCCAAGTACTAATGCATGCTCCATGCTCAGTAACTATGTCCGTGCGTATGGCTGTTGTGGTGCGTATCTAAAGACAGACCAGACCCACCTCAGAGCCTCACACAGCTTCTTAACTCGTCCTCAGACTGAAGGATAGCTTCGGCTTTATATTAGTTAAGAGTTAAATAATATATTATTATAATATAATTTATTAATATAATTTTTATTTTAAAATTTTAAAAAAATTAAATTATTTATGATATTTTATGTGAATATTTAAAAAAATTGTAATAATTAGATTAAATGAAATTATATAAGATGGTTTGTTTAACCAAAAAAGACTTTAGTGTGGCACTAGGGATGTAAAAAAAATCGATAAACTGGTTAAATCAGATCGAATTGATGTGTTTGGTCCGATTCATTACCAATTCTTAAGAATAGAAACCAATTCTAAACCGGTCCAATATCAATTTTCATATTTTGAAAACTGGTTTGAATCGAGCTGAACCGGTATAAATATATATATATTAATTTTTTATATATTATATATATAATATTATTTATAGGAGTATAACAGATCTAGTTTGGTCTGATTTTATACATTTTTTTTAACCGAACCGATATATGCTGGTTTTGAGATTTTAAGAATCAATGCCAGACCGATTCACTTTAGAAACTGGAACTTTCAATTTTTTCGATTTTGGTCCGGTTCGGTTTGGTTTTTTTCTATTTTACGGATTATCTATATTAGTGATAATATGATATTTATATAAACTAAACTATTAATCTATTTATATTATAATATAAATACATTAATAAATAATTAACACATACTAGTATAGTATTTAATTTAACTATAGTCTATATAAGTTATAGATTTTTTATATGAGTATATATGATCAAATGTGTAAAAATGTATTTGCAAAAAGAATATATATATATATATATATATATATATATATATATATATAAACTAGTTAGGGCACACACGTGCATTCAGTTGCAAAAATATGAAAAATATTCTTAAAAATAGAAATTTCTTGTAAAAACATGTAATAAGAAAAAATAGATTAAAAAATATAGTTATGAAATGTAATAGATAGTAGTATCAGAAAAATTTATATATAATAGTAAATTAGATTTTACTTGGCTACCTGTCAATCCACAATGAACCAAAAAATGAGAGTTTAAATCTAGAGCAATTCTACATATCTACCTACACTCTCCACACACCATGTACTTAATTTTTTTTTTTAAACTCAATACACTAAGTGTGTTGAGTGTGTGATAAATATTAGAGTGTGAAGAAGAATTTTTCTTAAATCTATACAAATTCTCCAATTTAATTATGAATGGATAGAGTTTTATCTATATTTTAAGATTTTATCCCTAATTATAAAAAACATCACATATGTTATCTGTAAAATATCTATAACTATAACATAGAAATTTTCACAAATACATTTATAACTACACATAAATACTTTGTACCTATATATTACAATGATTGAAAGTTTTGAAAAAAAAGTTTTAAAACAATTATTCTACTCTTTCAGACACATTATTAACAAATAGTACATTCAATTTATTTTGGCAAAATTTTCCAAATTCGTTCATAAGTGCGCCCAAGACTATCATCAATTCCTTATCTTGATTTTGTTTGCAATATTCTCCATATATGAGGGTCATCTTGTAACGATAAAAACATATAAAAAGGTAATGTATTAAATTTTTTAAACATACTTAAAAGTCCAAATCTTTCCTCCCATGCATATTGTACAAGATCTGTCGTTGTACAATTCAAAATTCGTTCTACTGCAAATCCAAAAGCGACTACTGGCGTTGAGGCGTTGTCATCATACGCCTCTAAATAAACTCGACATCTAAGAATAGTAAAGAAGTTATTATTTGTTGATATTAGCAATTAATATATTTTAATTATAATGTAAAAATTGTTAACTTCAAAATATGAGAAAAAAATGTTTACCTTGGTTATAAAGTGTTATTTCTATACAACTAGAACATAAAAATTTCTCATCTTTTTCTTATCCAGTTGCTTCGTTACAATTTCCACACGATATGTAATAAAATGGTTAATGTAAATCAAACATTGTAAATCTTCATCTAATCAGGAATGTCGATCACTGCGTTAAAATGGAACAATTAAATGCACCAATAAAAGCTCAACATTACCATATCAGTTCAACTCAACAAACAATCAACATTCCAAATTTAATCACATGCACATTTCGAAATCCACAACACAATTTATAAATTCTCATCCTCTATCTTCATTTCATCCCAACCAACTTCCAATCTCCATATCTAAAAATATATATAAAAAAGAAAAATCATTGGAAAGAGTGTAAAAAAGTAATTTTTTTATAAAAAAAAATAAGAGATCTGATTTTAAACAATAAAATTATACTGTAATTGCTAGTACAAATCTCAGGCTTTTTGCAATATTAGATATTTTGATTATCGGATCAAAAAAACTGCTTGAAGCTGATGCATCTGACCTATCGAAATTGTTTGCAATTATTTCTTCAAGTAATGCATTTTTTTGTGCTACCCTGAATATTTGAATTAATAATTAAAGCAAAACATCGAAACTAGAAAAAATACATGTTAGATATATATGGCATAATATCGAGAAAATGCAATATAAAATTTATATTGCATTTAAATAAGAAATGGAATCAATTGTTTTAAATAAGCTGTTTACCATGTACGTAATGAAACAACGGATGCAAGAAGAGGTTTAATAGTGAAAACACTCGTTGGTCTCGATAACAAGGATAAGCATACATTATAAATATGTACGAATAAATATACAAATACATGATGTATAATTAATAAGAATGTTAATATTAACATGAAATACCATTATAGGAAGAGAAACTAATTTTTATTCCAAGAATAATTGGTTTTGCCAGAATAAGGTTAAAAATTTCGTGGCACTCATCGTGGACAAATTGATTTCACATCATTAGACGTAGAAGTTTTAGACTATCAAAATTATAAATGATGTTAAATTTATAATAATAAAAGTATTATAAGATATTAAATTAGAAACTTCATCAATGCAAGATGATATATATTCATATCTTGGATCAATTAGGTATACATCTTGGACTAACGCTTTTTCGTGGCTCATGTTCACTTCCTTTGATGTGTTCATACGAATTGCAAGTGCCAAAATATCTAATTTGCAAAATCTTTTTCGTTACTCCGTAGCAAGAGAAAATCATATAAAGATATCAACATATTTATATAGTAGTTACCTATTTCCGCATTTGTATCTTTGTATACACCAAGTTCGTTCAAAGGAATGATGTCATATTTTGGCGGTCTGAGTAGTGGCTCGTCATCTTCAATATTCTCAATAATGGTCCTGGAGTTTATTATCCATTAGAACTCGTATGCCTCTCTTTTATGTCTTGGATCTAATGGATTCACGAAGGCATTGGCAATGTAGTAAGATTGGTAGATATTCAGTGTGTCATCACGTAGATCAATGTATCTCCCAAAAATCACTGTTTGCACATGATTTCTTTGTAAAAAGACAAGGATACAATTTTTTTGTTTAATTTTAAATCATAAATAAAATAATGATAAGTAATGAAACATAATATTTTAATATATCAGCATCTATTAGTACCAAATTTTGGTATTTCGCAGGCGAATTTTGAGCTACATGTTTCGGTGACTTCTCTGCAACGATCACTTTGATTTTTCAATTTTTTGTGCTTGTAGTGTTACACAAACAAGACCTAAATAGCGTAAGTAAGAAATAACTGTTTTCTTTCTTAAATAAATTAGGTTTATATATTTTAATAATAATTTTAAGTATTATGGTAAGTTTTAAATCAATCCTAATTGGCTGGATGGAAAGTTATCCCTCGCTACCAAACCATCAAATCATCTGAGGTTATCCACACTCAAGTCACCATGGGTGGCATGGTGGCCAAGGTCTAGCATCTATGGGCTTGTCAAATTTGGCCATGCATACAACTAGGAGGGAGAGAGGAAACTTCCAATCCTAAAGGGTATTTTTTTTCTTTAAATAAATTATCATAATTTTGTATTTATATTTCTTTTTTAAATAAAAAAAATTATTTTGGATTGCCATGTGTTATCTTTCAAATAAGGTGGACAAGATTTTTAATAAGAGAAAACTTATAAACTTATGTGGTTTGATATAGTACGCTAGATTGTAAATCAAATTTTGTAGTAAAATAAATTAGACAAATCACATTATATCATGTTAATTTATAAACTACTAAGATCTAGCACTTCTCATATATACTTCAATTATAACCAAAATACTCAAGTATTAAAATATTTAAAGCTAGCAATTAAGTATGCTTACAAACTTGGTATACCATTTTGGAAGAATTCTAAACTAGCTAAAACATTTTCCAAAATCTTGATGAAGCAAAGGAAGAAGTAAGAGTAGGACTGCTCTCGCCCCATACGGGCGGTAGGAGTGTAATCGGTTTGGTTTTAAACATATTGTTGAACTGAATTTATCCAAGTCGGTTTTGAAATTTTGATAACCGAAACCGACCGGTTCATTTAGGAAATTAGAACTTTCGGTTTCTTGGTTTCGGTAAGATTCGGTTTTACAGCTATGATTCAGTTTTGGGCTTTTTTGTTGGATTGATTTGATTTTTCTTACGCAAATGAATATCTTTTTAGTTCAACTATGAGTTTTAGAGCCCAAAACAACATACATATAAACAATTATCTAAGTAAAACTACTAAAACCAAATAACAAAAATACACTAATTAGTTTAATTAAAAATGCATAAAAAAACTATTGAAAATTGCACATAACAACATTCCTAAGGTCTAAAGCTAAAAATCTAAAACATGCATATAAAAAACAATTAGCTTACATAAACAAAATCTAAAAAAGCATACACTAAAAGAATTGCAACATTTATGTGCATATTAATATATTGAAAATGCATATATGGTTCTTAAAACCTCTCTCTCTCTTTTTTTTTTATATATATATATATATATATATATGTTTAAAGAATTTAACATATAAATTACTTTAGATAAAATACATAAAAATACCAGAAAAAGACTTGGCCTTGTTTGGATTGAAAAACTATCTTAACTCATATCATCATTGTAACTTTCTCAAATTCCAGCACAAAATACAATAAACAATTCAACTTTTTCAAATCATAATTCAACGTTTTCAAATCTTAAAATAATAATAATATTCTAAGAATATTTTATTCAACTTTAAATTTTTATCTAAAACCATTTCAACTCATCTCTATCCAAATGGAGACTTATTCTCGTTTGTGGCTTTTACCTTCAGAATTAGCCATACACTCCTGCAATGCGCAGGAAATTATCAATATTCTAATTATCAGTTTATGAAAAATTCAACATACTTGTCAGTTTATAAACACACCGAGAGAGGTTTTAAGTTCAAAAGAGAAAGAACCATCATGTTGCTCATTTATGTTGAAAGTCAAAGCTGCAAGATATATTAAAAAAGTGGGCATAAAGATGACAATTTCAAATGTTGGCACTGCAGTCTCAGTTGTCGCATTGCAAAACAGAGAGAGCCATCTTTTTTTTTTTTTTTTTTTTTTTTTTAAAGAAAAGAGTTGGTGACCACAAGTCTAAGAGTGGACCCTCCCCAAGTTTATTAAGAACCCTCACTTAAGATAGATGAATACTATAATAAAATAAAAAGCACAAGGAGTTATAAAAGAAACAAAGAAAAACATCCATTGTGCCGAAACCAAAAAGCCAATAACCAATAAAAAAATACAATGAATTATGAACGTAAATAAGGTAATTTCTAGCGATCGGTACATAAAAGGCCTCGAATTTTACCAAGGCCAAAATTAGCACCCATGATAATCCATTCAAAATTCTTCGCACCCTCCTTGGCTAGAAAATTCACCATCATGTTAGCTTATCTATAAATATGACTAATAGAGCATCTTAACATCCTTAGCAAACTTTGTATTTCTTCCCAAAAATTTCATATATATCAAAAATTACAAACTCCATTTTAGATCCATTGTACTACTAATTTGGAATCAGATTCTATCAAAATATTAGTAATTCCCAGATGTTTAGCTAAGCGTAACCCATCAAGTAAAGCACATCCTTCCTCCAAAGTGTTTGTAGCAACCCCATAATACCTTGTAAAACCAGCAATGGAGTTACCCCTACATCCCGAATTATTCCTCCCCCTCATGTTACGCTAGGATTTCCCATGGAGCAACCATCCACATTGAGTTTAAAAACTCTTCTATTTGGTTTTTTCCAAGCCACCATTTTAGGAATTTTGTTAATCAACGGAGCCACAGGGCAATTGAACTCCTTCAGAATTTTCTCATCATTAACATGACTCTTTCTAAATTTCTGCTGTTGGGAAAAGATCTCTACAAAAGAACCTTTAACCACTCAAATAACATAATAACAATTTGACTTCAAATCCTCCATTTTAGTTACACACCGATTTTTCCATAAGGCCCAAGTGATCATTATAGGCAAAATACCTTTGCAAAGTGAAACTTGGGTAGATGCCGACCCCCTTAACCACCAAAAATTCATAATACCTTGCCATGAGTTGAAATGAGTCAATCTAACTTCCAACACATCAGCAAAATATTTCCAAACTTTAGAAGCTAAATTCACCATTACACAGCACATGATCCATGATTTCTAGTTGAGGAGCAATACAACAATTACATTTTGTAGCCAAAAAAAAGCCAAGCTTACTAATCCTCTCATCTACTGGTAAAGCTTCTCTCAGGGCTCGCCAACATACAAACGACATTTTTTTTGGAACATATTTCTGCCATAGCCACTTACGCCATGGACAAATATTCCCATGATCTCGGATTATATCCCAAGCTGATTTAGTGGTAAAGATCCCATTTACATTAGGTTGCCAAATGCGAATATCTTTTCTAGACTTTAAGGATCCTTTCCAGTGAACTATTTTTGCATGCAATCTGCCGAAACCAAGTCCTGTAATCTGCCAATATCCCACCCATTCGATGTCCATACATCAACAACTCTAAGCCGTGGGTTCCCTCTCACCTCTTGTGTCTCAAAGATAGCGTCATCTCCTAGTCAATTATCATACCAGAAATTAACATCACCTTGCCGAATTAGACTCTTGGAATGTTTGATAATAGTTGGTAAGACTGCCATAATACCCTTCCAGATTCTTGAACCTCTAACATTGGTCATAGCATATGCAGGGTCATAATCTGCCAAATACTTTGCTTTGAGAAATTTTGCCTATAAGGAACTACCATTCAACAACTTCCATGCAAATTTCATGAATAAGGATGTCTGAACATTTGCAAGGCTTCGAATTCCCAAACCACCTTCCTCAACTGGAAAACAAATGTGCCTCCATGCCGCCCATTTTCTTTTTTTCCGTTCTTCATTAGAATTCCAAAGGAAATTAGAGAAAATAGACGATATGGTTTTGAAAACCCCATTTGGCAAGTTCATGACCGATAGAATGTGAATCAGCATACTTGATAGAATATGTTTGATAAGAGTAATCTTGCCTCCAAAAGATAAAACTTTACTCTTCCAACTTGCAAACTTTTTTTTGAATTTTAAGAATCAGGGGTTCAAACAATCTAATTGTAACTCTCCCCACATGTAACGGCACGACAAAATATTTGCATGGCCATTTACCTTCAGCAAACCCTAGTTAGCTGCAACAACTCATGTTTTCTACCCACAACAATTTCTTATGAGAAAAAAGTGGAAGACTTAGGAGCACTAACCATTTGTCCCGAGTCTTCATAGGATATGAGATAGTAATTCTTGGGATAAAATGAATAAATAAGGTGATAAGGGATCACCTTGGTGCAGACCCCTCGACGGCTTGAAAAATCCCCTTATCGAACCATTTAACATCATGGAGCACATTGTACAGATGGTCACCCCCTCCAGAAGACTCTTAAGCTAAATATTGATGGAGCTCTCTCTTTTTATTTAAACAAAGTTGGTATGGGTGCGGTTTTGAGGAACCATATGGGTGAAGTTCTTATGGCATCTAGTAGAGTGGAATCTGTTTTTCTGGAACCAGAACAAGTTGAAGCTATGGCAGTATTGAGAGGCCTTCAATTGTGCATGAGTTTGGGTATCCCTAAGCTGATTATTGAAAGTGATTGTTTGTTCCTAGTAGAAGAGATTAACAGGTCATCTGAGTCTAATGCAGCTATAAGATCTATGGTAGCAAATGTAATAGGTTTGATGCAAACTTTTCCTCAGTGCAGTATTCAGCATTGCAGCAGATTCACAAACGAGGTTGCCCATCGACTTGCAAGACATGCTTGGTCCATTGAAGATATGTTTATTTGGTGGAATAGTGTACCTCCTATCATTGAGAATGTAATTTTCATTGATCAACACTATTGTAACCTTACTTAAGGTGTTATGCCTTTATGAAATAAAGTGCTTTTCTATCCAAAAAAAAAAAACATCATGGAGCACATTGGAGATGAAATACAATTAATAATTAGGTCCCTCCATTTTTCTGAGAATCCCAAACGAGTCAAAACAGCCAATAAGAATTTCCAATTGACTCTATTGTATGCTTTCACCATGTCAATTTTAATCATGATATTACCACCACGAGTTTTCTTATTAATACCATGTAGCAACTCTTGTGCAAGAGCAATATTGTTAAAAATACTCCATCCTTTCAAAAAAGCCGACTGTTCAACTAAAAAGACACCATGAGTTTTGCCAATATCTTATACACCATCGAGCATAAACTAAGCGGACGAAACTTAGAGAAATTATCTAGTTTAGCCACTTTTGGAAGTAAAACAATATTAGTAGCTCCAAAAAAATTTGTAAATGGCTTCCCTCAAAAAATTCAATTGCCATCAACAATAAATCTTCCTTCACAATTTTCCATACATGTTGAAAAAAACTTGCTGAAAAACCATTGGGACCTGGGCTACTGCCTTGCGGAATTGACCAAAGGGCTTCCTTTACCTCTTCCATCAAAGGATCTCCACATAAAGCTTCATTCTCTACAGTTGAAACAATAGGATGAAGTAGATCCATACCAGAATCTTGACTAGATACTGGCGTTGTAGTTAAAAGATGTTGAAAATAATTGACTACCCCATCGAGAACAGCCTCCGACGACTCCAACACACTGCCATCATCTAACTTCATATAGTCCAAACTTTTACGCTTCTCTTTACACTTCAAAGAAGCGTGAAAAAAAGTTGTATTAGCATCACCGTCTGCCAACCATTTAATATGGGATTTTTGACAACGCATGATTTCTTCTCTATGTAAATAATGAAGATGCCTTTGCTTGCACTTTAAAAAATCAACTTCCATCTCCTGAGAATAATTAGAGATCAGCTGCTGTTCGAAATCCACCACTTCTTTTTCAATCTCTATAATATCATTATCCACTCGGCCAAACACATCAAAGTTCCACTTTTTTAATTCTTTTTCAATTCTTCAGTTTAGCACAAATCCGGATCATTGGATACCCACTGAAATCCTGGAGCCACACATGTCGAACAACATTAAGAAAAATCCTTATGCAAGCACCACATTCTTTGAAACCGAAAAGGCCGAGGACCCCTATTATGAGCACCAAATAACTGAGTAATCATCAGAAAATGATATGAAGAAGTCCGAGATAAATATTCCATCTTAGCGCCCGTGAAACTCGTCAAGAATTTTGCATTTACTAAAGCTCTATCAAGCCTAGCCCAAATTCTCCCACCCCCTAACCTTCCATTACACCAAGATAAACGTTGACCAGTAGATGGAAGATCAAGTAAACCACAATTTTGTATACAATTATTAAATTCCATACGTGCTTGAGAAGAACCAAATAAACCTCCAATTTTCTCTGATTCTGATCTTTTAATATTGAAATCACCCCCAAGAAACCAAGATCCACCACCCACATCCACATCACAGAGATAACTCCATAAAGCCTGTTGTTGCCTTTGGAAACAACTCGCATGAAAACACCCTTGAGTTATCATAAGAAAACCACCTTGATACTGCTTGATCAACTTTTGACACAAACTGAAAATCAATGTCTTCCACCCAAAAAAGCCAAATCTGACCTCCCTCATCTACATTATGACAAAAATTAGGAAGATGCAGCCATCTTGACTAACATTGCAATTTATTAACTGAAATAAATGGTTCTAGTAAAGCTACCATCGAAGGCCGGTGCATATTCATAATATGTCGAAGTCTAGCCTTCGACGAAAGAATACCTCTAATATTCCAAATAAGAATTTACATAAGATCAATAATGTTTATTAGATCTTGCTATTCTCTCAAGAACAACGGTGGCTTTTTTCTTCTTAGTACCTCTCCAATTTTTTATTGGAGCATCAATTTCACTATCCGAGTTAAAACATTTTGCAGCCAATTCTTCAAGTTCACCTTCCTCTTCATTCTCGGATAAAGACTGAATATGCAAACCTATCAACCCCTGTTTTCAATTGCCTCTTCAGTCCCTTTATACGCAATCTGACAAAGTTCAAACTCCATTGCCTCATTAACAATCTTCAGGGAACTTCTTGGAGAAAGGCAGCCTTTATTTAGTTCATTAGTTTCCTCCAAGCAATCCACTCTCTCCACGTGCTCAAACCAACTATCTAAAGGTTTACATAAATCCACAATAGCCACCCGCTACAATCGAACTTGGTTACCATTTGAGCCCTGATTCTGCTCCTTCTCAACACTTGTTCCCTCCTTGTATTCAGCCTCTACCACAGGGGTGATCTCAAGATTGAATTGAGATTGAGATAAAACCTCCCTTGATAAGCAAACAAAGAAAACCTCAGAAGATTTTTTTAACACAATTTAGTTCCCTTCGACGAATATCCTCCAAAATTTTCGTCCGTCTAAGCACATTACGTTGTGTCTCTTCTGTGCATGTATTCATATTTTTTCATTCAATCGTATTTTCCCCTACTACTTTCCACACTTGCTTCACAATCCATTTACTACCTTCCTCCCGCATAATTTTCGCTTTACCTTTGGCAGCTGATTTATTCTTCAATCCACAATTTTGCTCCATGGCCTTGCTTACAATACCATCCACAAAATGCAGACATTGATTCATATACAACCTCTTGATAATGACTAGATTGAAGACTTGGGGGCCCCAACCAGAAATGATCTCTCAATGGCTTTGAAACATCCATCTCCACACAAATCCTTGCAGCCTCCGGCCTCGTCACACAGATAGTGGCATTATCCTGTTTCAAAAAAACTCCAAAGGCATCACCAATACTTTTCAACATAGAAGGTTGAAAATAATTAGGGGGAAGCCCTGGAAGAGTGGTCCAAATTTGCACCACAGGAGAGTCAACATCTTCATTAAAATCAGGCGTACAGTGAAATACTTTATACGGCACACCTACCATTTCTGAATTTTCTCGAGACATCACACTCACAAAATCATCTTTATTTGTTAATCGGATCAAACATTTCGAGGGTTTCTCAATTGTCCCACTACCGGCATTGCCCGGAGTCCCCAATGATTCTTCATGAATCCTCTAAC
This sequence comes from Juglans cinerea, assembly GCA_961763995.1. Classification (NCBI taxonomy): domain Eukaryota; kingdom Viridiplantae; phylum Streptophyta; class Magnoliopsida; order Fagales; family Juglandaceae; genus Juglans; species Juglans cinerea. The sequence continues at coordinate 24,375,624 of CAUIVZ010000001.1, read as the reverse complement.
ATGATCTAGAGATAGCCTTCTCTGGAGGAATTTAACGACAACAGCATATCGAAACGGCTCGGCGAATTTCTGAATCTCTGTTTTCTAAAAAAGAAAGAACATCTCTCCTTCTGCAAATTTCGATTCTCTCAGCGGTATCTCCATCTCAGGCAAAGGTTGAGGCCGATTAACCACAATATCCACATAACCCAAAGCAAAATTCCTTGTCACAGTTTTCTTATTCCCCTGTTCCAATGAACCCAACAAGACAGAAGCACCCTTTCCTACTGTTGGAACCAGCCCTGCCGAAGAGGAAGGCTTGTCCGACGAAGAAGAAGGCAGTCCCACCGAGAAGGATGGCGGGGCGGCGGGGTTTGCCATCCAGCAAACCCTAGATGCGATTTCAAAATCACAGAGAAAGAGTTTCATCTCTTATAGGGAAACCAAACTTGAAACCTTTAAGGACCACCCCAATCATATGGGTTTTCAAAAAGAAGTTGCAACTTTGTTTGGAGTAGCATCAATTACTATAAAGATGACATTTGGCTATGCCCATAAAAGAAGAGAATGAAACAAAGAAATGGCACTTTAAATAGAAAATTAAGATCTTGCAAAGAAATAAGAGGAAGTGTAATAGACTTCCAATTAAGTTTGGAAACTGAAAAATCCTAGAAATCAAATGTTGTTTAAGGAAATAAATTAATGAATGATATGGTTACTCAATTGTTTTAATAATCTTTAATAATTTGGAAATTTAGTAGTTGTTTATAACTAGGGAATAATACTGTTCTAAAGTAAAGTTGAACTTAAAAAGTCGTACCAAACGGACAAGGCGAGCCATACTCAGACAGGTGTGGCCCTAGGCGGGCAAATGATTAGGAAAAAAATAACTATTGATTGAGAAATCACCATTTTGTGCTGGCAAAGGTAAGGCAGCCAAAGAGATGTAAGTTCCATATTGAACGAGTAAAATATGAGCAAGCAATGCGCAAGACGGGCAATTCGAAAGCAAGCAAAGGTATTCAGGTGAGCAACGAGAGATTAACGATGCGGTCAAACAACGGGCCAGTAACGACGTGGGTGAGCAACGTGTAGCGCAAACACATTTCGAGAAAAGCAACAGACTACACGGTGCAAGGTTGATTGGACACCTTGAAAATTGGAGTGCCCAGAAATAACATGGGAGTGCTCATAGAGTAGTTGAAGATAACCTCGCAGATAGATCATACTCAAACAACGATGTTCTTACAAGGAGCATGTGCAAGAAAGAAATATCACGGGCTCAAATACGCTGATTGGATGCATGAGCTTTCCAAAATGTGGGTGACATTAACAAGCGGTAGACTACACTCTCCTCGTCTCTTTTGCTAAACTTTTGTAATGTGCAGAGCATGTCCTATCCATCACTGTCACACGTCCATCCAATGTACACCTCGATAATGAATGACTTGCTAATTTACTAGACGACATACATCGAGAATTGTGAGACTCGGGATAGGCCAAACGTTCTATTGATAAAGTGTTAAAAATTACATGATTAAGTTGCTAAATGAATGATTTGTTTAACCAAAAAATGAAGTAAGCACTTAATTATATAGTAAATTTTAATACTTGACTCAATGTTAAATTCTGATTAATATCCCAAATTTTATTCTGATAATTTACTCATGTTGCAGGGCATTGTGGGAAAGATATTAAAAATATATGGGTATTATTGGAAGTACCCAACTAGCATGACAACAACAAAAGAAATGCACAGCAGCTAGGGATTGGAAACAAAACAAAGAAAAGAAATGAAAGAGGGCTTCACGCACTGTAGGGGAGGCACGATCATGGCTTCACAGCGTGGCCTCACAGCAAATCCACTCACGCGAGGTGCTGGGCTAAAGATGAAATGCACTGCAAGACCTGGCTCAAAACGCACGATCGTGGCCTCACTGCGAGCTCGCATACGGTGCTGGGCTGGAGAGAAATTGGTGCTGAGCAAAACGCACAGCAGCAGGGACACACGAAGTGGAACGCGAACCTGGGCTGAGATGCGCAGATGAAGGTGAACTACTGGGCTCGCTCAAAACGCAGGAGATGGAGGTGTGAAACGCGGACGCACGCACAGCGGGCTGGAACAAAACGCACGCACTGCAGGGATGAAACGCGCAGCAGAAGGGAGAGATCAAAACGCACGATCTGCAAACGTGAAACGCAGAGAGGGAGAGAGTATAAAAAGGAGATGGAGGCCGAAAATGGGTCTGCTGTTTTTGGATTTATTTTCATTCGGCGTTCTTCTTCTTCTTCATTTTATTTTTCCAGTTTTTTGACTGCTTATTTACTTTATTTTCCGTCTATTTTTCTCTTTCTGAGTTTCGGATTTTAGCACATTTTAGGGATATAGTATATTTTTCATTCAGCAATTTTTCTTTGAAACAGTAATTAGAGATGTTGGATTTTAATCTTTTTGAGCATTTTGTTAAGCTAGAGATGATAGGCTAGATTTTTAGCTTGGGATTCAATGAGTAACCCATGACTATTTGGAGTTGGATTTTCTTTAATATTTAGTACTTTTGATGATTAACTTGATAGATTATATTTCAATGTGCATCTAGAAAAGATTAGAGTTATTTGTTCTTGGTTTAGATCAATTGTAGTCGTAAAAGCACAATTGATACTTGAACAAGTAACATGACTTTGATGTTTTTCTTTCACTTTCCTATGATTTTCATATAATTTGTCAAGTAGTTTTATTAAAATAAAAATTGTGGTTCATTGCTATATTATCTGACCATGATTTCTAGGAATGAGAGAATGGTTGAGAGAAAATGAAAAGAGAAGTAAATCCATCACCAAATTAGTGGGCGAAAATTGCATCCCAAGTGTTTGTTTAATTGTTTCTTACAAGTTTAAGTCAACTTCCGCACAATTTCTTTAAATCTCTTGATTCTTAGCAATTTTAGAAAAATAGATTCACTTTTATTTTCAGCTTTACTTATGCTTGAACTTCCCGACAATTTCTCTCATAATTCATTCCACACTCCCTTAGTAAATAGCCCCATTTAGGTGTTAATATTGTTAGAGGTTAATTTCTAAAACTTATTTTTCTTCTCTTATTATTTTTGTTCATAGCTAGCTCATTTAGTTTACTATTTTCTTATCATTTTAAACTTTCGTGTCACTACAAACGGTAATATGTTGTCTTGCGAAAATGAAATGTTTGCTAAATTCTTATTGTCCCTGTGAATTCGATCTTGGGATTTACCCTTGTATTACTTTGACAGCTTCTACGCTTGGAAGTCGAAATTAAAAGCTGATCATCTATATAAAAGTCTCGCCTCATTGAACTCCTTCTTCATTCTTTGGGATTTCTGTAGAGCTTAAAGAAACACACACTCTCTCTCTCTCTCTCTCTCTCTCTCTCTCTCTCACTTGTTCTGAAACTCGAGTGAAGGCAAAAGCTCTAATTCCAAAGGAAAAGCTCGAACTCTCATGGTTTTAGATGCTAGAGTCCTCATCAAACCAAAGGAGGTCAAATCTTTCCTATGATGACGCTAGTAATGTTGGGTAATGTCTATGAGTATGTTCAAGGTGTTCATCTTCTACATCTTTGTCCTTTTCTCTTCTATTTTTCCCACATGCATATTTTCTGCAATTTATTGACTCTTTTGCTAAAGAATTGATGTTATTCTTTAAAAGTAGAGTTAATTACACTTTGTCCCCTCTAACTTTTACTCAATTCACAATGTATCTCCGAAACTACTAATTGCATCAAAGTAGATTCTCAAACTTTCAAAACTTCCCAGGTTACTCAAAAGCATTTGAGAATTGAGTGACATCACTTGAGTTATCACTAGGTGACAACAAGCTAGAGCGAGATGGTAATGCTCTTGATTTGAAGTCGTGGCTCTCAACTGGCATAGGCTAGAGGATGTTGTGGTCAAGTATGGCATGCGAAGCTAGGATTCACTCATTGTGAAGTTGTACATGCGATCATTACCCCTAATGTGGTGAGGAAAGCCAAGGTGTGTGTATGTAATAAGGGAGACTATAGCGTACTCGTTAATAACTGAAAATGGTTGGTAAGATGGATTTCATACTGTTGAATGGACCTAGGATCTAATGTTGATGGTTGTCATGCTATTGAATTTTTGACCTAGGGTCATGAAAATGAATGATTATTTGATGCACTGGGCACTGGGCACTGGGTGCTCAAAAATTATTATAGTAAATTATTTCTACTTTATTTTGTGATACCCCATATGATATGGATAATGGTAGGTGGTGTATGGGATCCCATATTGCTTGGGAAGGAGAAGTTCTTGCTTTTTATAAGGTTATAATGGGGCTCCAATTGTATCATTGACTAGTCCTTTTGGAGTATAGACCATGTGGTTTGGGCCTTCCATTGAGGCGTTACAATTTGGTATCAGAGCCGGTCGAGAGATTTTGTAGACTTTTTGTAAAAAAAAAAAAATTTATAAATTTGTTTTAGTTAAAGTTACCTAGGATGCTCCTAGCCTACTCGTGAGTAATCAATGTTTGTTTTATTTAGGGTTGAATACTTTATAGTTTTTACTAATTAGAACCATCAGTGTAGTTTGTTTCATTGTCATTATTTTTACGTTCTTATCAAATACTAGATAATTGTTACTATGACATCTTGATGTAGATCATGGCCCCCGGCACTAGAAATCACCCAAATCGAGAGGGATCTTCTGGATCTAATCAGAATGATAACTCAGACCATCTTGTCGCAGCTGCTACCCAATTCTTCCAATCAATGGTTAGCGGCCAATTTATGGCGCCTAGAGCTCCACAGGCCGGTTGTACCTTGGAGCAATTTTCACGCTAGCATCCTCCTACTTTCGATGGCAGATTGAATTCCTTAGATGTGGAAAGCTGGATTGAACGTATGGAGCAGATTTTCGAAGTGCTCTACTGCACGGATGATCAGAAGGTGAAATATGCCACTTGCCATTTGACTGACATGGCAAACAAGTGGTGGAAGTCGACTCGGCTTTGGTTAAGTTAGAATTAGGGGAAGCAGTCCCCATTTCTTGGGAGCATTTCAAGAAAATCTTTATGGATCACTTTTTCCCATGAACTCTTCAGGAGTCGAGAGCTTGCCAATTTATGGACCTTACTCAAGGATCAATGACGGTAGCGTAGTATGCTACGACATTCATGGAGCTTTCTCGTTTCGCTAGTTACTTAATTCCAGATGAAGAAAAGAAGACTGAAAAATTTGAGCGTGGACTGGATCGTAGGATTCGAGAACGTGTCCGTACTCTCAGGATTTGGAGTTTCACAGAGCTAGTCACTCGAGCTACCATTGCTGAAGAAGACCTCCAAGAAAACGTTGAGTACAACAACCAAAGGAAGCGCCAACAAAAGCAACAACTCCAGCAGTGGCGCATAAGGTCAAGAGGCCTCACATTGAGAATCGTCAAGGGCAACCACCAACAGGGCAAGCTTACCCCACGTGTGAAACATGTGGGAGACGACATTTGGGAAAGTGTATGTATGGCCAGAACCTGTGTTTCAAGTGCGGGAAGCCAAACCATCTAACTCGGGACTGCCCAATTAAGAAATCTGGGGAACCAGGTAAGAGCGGAGGACAGAAGGCGCATGCTACAACGAGGGTTTATACCCTTACCCTTGTTGATGCTGAAGCATCAAATGATGTAGTCACAGGTACTTTTCGTTTTCCTAAATTTAGATATCTACATAGAACGATGAATAAATTGCATGATCCTGATAGCTCTAAGTTGTTATGACATTCATATAGGCACATTATTGTTGTTTTCACGTCATGCCTTCATTTTATTCGACTCTGGTGCTACTCATTCTTTCATTTCAAATCATTATGCACCTTTGACTGAGAAGATACCTGAACCATTAGAACCTAGTATGTCTGTTGCCACGCCCTCGGGGGAACATATTATTTGTGATTCTGTGCTAATTGGATGTCCGATAGAGATTCAAGGGAGAATTCTACCTGCGGACTTAATCATATTTAATATGTCCCATATTTGATGTGATTTTGGGAATGGACTGGTTATCCCGGAACCATGCCTGTGTGGATTGCTTTAATAAGAGAGTAGTCTTTAAATCCACAAATGGGGAGGAGTTTAGTTTTTAGTCAGTACGAGGAAGTTCCCCTCCTCGTGTAATCTCAGCTTTACAGGCCACCTGACTTTTGAGGCAAGGGTGTATAGGATTCCTAGCAAGTTTGACCTTACCACCAGAAGATGGACTTGAGATTGAAGACATAAAGGTGGTTAGAGAATTTAGAGACGTGTTTTCTGAAGATCTTCCAGGGTTACCCCAGGATAGAGAAGTAGAGTTCGCGATTGATCTCACTCCAGGAACGGCGCCTATATCTAAAGCTCCCTAACGCATGGCTCCAGTTGAATTAAGGGAACTCAAGGATCAATTACAAGAGTTACTAGAAAAAAGGTTTCATACGCCCCAGTGTTTCTCCATGGGGTGCTCCAGTACTTTTCGTAAAGAAGAAGGATGGATCTATGCGTTTATGTATTGACTACATGGAGTTAAATAAAGTAACTATCAAGAACAGATACCCTCTACCCCGGATAGACGACTTATTTGATCAACTTCAGGGAGCCCAAGTCTTTTCTAAGATAGATTTGTGATCCGGATACCACCAGTTGAAAGTTAAGGAGACATATGTGCAGAAGACAGCCTTTCGAACACGATATGGACACTATGAATTCCTCGTTATGCCGTTTGGTCTAACTAATGCCCCTGCAGCATTCATGGATCTTATGAATATGGTATTCAAGGATTATTTGGACCAGTTTGTGATAGTTTTTATCGACGATATTCTCATTTATTCTCAGAGTAGCGCAGAGCATGAGGAGCATTTAAGGATTGCCCTTCAGACACTAAGAGAAAAGAAGTTGTATGCAAAATTTAAGAAATGCGAGTTTTGGTTGCACGAGATCTCCTTTTTGGGACACGTGGTATCAGCAAAAGGAATTTCAGTGGACCCAGCAAAGGTTGAGGCAGTGGTAAAATGGGCTAAGCCTAGTAATGTCAATGAGGTACGAAGTTTCTTAGGCCTCGCTGGTTACTATAGAAGATTTATAGAAGGCTTTTCAAGTATTGCAGCTACGATGACAAAGTTGACAAGAAATGATGAGAAGTTCATATGGACAGATGAGTGTGAAGACAACTTCCAAGAATTGAAGAAAAGATTAGTAACGGCACCAGTTCTTACAGTTCCTTCGGGAGATGGAGGATTTATTATATACAGTAATGCTTCACTAAAGGGTTTGGGTTGTGCTTTAATGCAGAATGGGAATGTTATTTCATATGCTTCCCGACAACTAAAGAGTTATGAGCAGAATTACCTGACCCATGATCTGGAACTTGCAGCATTGGTTTTTGCCTTGAAGATATGGAGACATTATCTTTATGGTGAAAAGTGCAAGATTTATACCGATCATAAGAGTTTGAAATATTTCTTCACACAGAAAGAACTGAATATGAGACAACGGAGATGGTTGGAACTTCTGAAGGACTATGACTGCAATATTAATTACCATCCTAGTAAAGCAAACGTCGTGGCAGATGCACTTAGTCGAAAGTCATCCTCTAGCACTTTGGCTACAATGTTTACTCCTCAGAAGCATTTACTACTAGACATGGAACGAGCTGGCATTGAGGTAATTCAGGACACTCAAGCTAAGATGAATAGTTTGACCCTAGGTTCAATATTGATAGATCAAATTAAGGTCGCTCAAGCTAGTGATACGGAATTGATGAAGATTAAAGAGGAAATAGTAGAGGGTAAGAAACCTGATTTTCTAGTGTCAGATGATGGCACTTTGAGATTTAGAGGAAGATTATGTGTACACAATGATAGAGTAATTGAAGATTTGATCTTGAGAGAAGCTCATCGTTCACTCTACACCATTCATCCGGGAAGCACCAAGATGTATCAGGATCTGAAAAAACACTATTGGTGGAGTGGGATGAAGCGAGAGATAGTGACATATGTAGCACAGTGTCTGACTTGTCAACAAGTCAAGGTAGAGCATCAGAGACCCTCAGGTACACTACAGCCACTCCCTATACCAGTGTGGACTTGGGACGAGATCGGGATGGACTTTGTTTCAGGGTTCCCGAAAGCTCTAGGAGGTCAAGATGCAACATGGGTGATTATTGATCGACTATCAAAATCAACCCATTTTATTCCCATTCAGATGACGTACTTTGTGGATAGACTAGCAGAATTGTACGTTAGAGAGATTGTCAAATTACATGGGATACCATCTAAGATCATCTCTGACAGAGATACCCGTTTCACTTCAATTTTCTAGAGGAAGGTACAGAAGGAGTTGGGAACTCAATTGACATACAGTACGGCATTTCATCCTCAGACAAATGGTCAATCAGATAAGACAATTCAGATCCTAGAAGATATGCTTAGAGCGTGTGTGATGAAATTTAAGGGTAGTTGGATTAAGTATCTACCCCTTATTGAGTTCGCATATAATAACAGTTACCAAGAAAGTATTCAAGTAGCACCGTATGAAGTTCTCTATGGACGTAAATGTAGGTCACCACTCTACTGGGATGAAGTAGGAGAGCGGAAGATTTTGGGACAAGAAATTATACAAGACATGTGTGAAAAAATATAAATTATCAGAAAGAAGCTCGCCATAGCACAAGAACGACAGGAGAAATATGCAAACCAGAGACAACGAGAATTAGAGTTTGATATAGAAGATAAAGTATTCTTGAAAGTTGCACCGATGAAAGGGGTAATGCGTTTTGGTAAAAAGGGGAAGCTAAGCCCGAGGTACATAGGCCCCTTTGAGATCTTAGAAAGAATAGGTGCTGCAGCCTATAGACTAGCACTACCACCTCACTTATCGGCAGTACATAACGTGTTTCATGTCTCTATGTTACGAAAGTATGCCCCAAATCCTGCACATGTTTTGGAGTATGAGCCATTTCAGATTCGAGACGACCTCAGCTATGAAGAAGTTTCAGTAAGAATATTAGCACAAAAGGCCCAAGTGTTACGACACAGAACCATTCCAATGGTCAAAGTACTTTGGAGTCACCATAGCGAGAGAGAAGCCACTTGGGAACACGAAGAAGACATGAGAGAGAAATATCCTGACTTATTTAAATCAAGGTACGTTCCATATCGAGGACGAGATTTTCTTTTAGGGGGGGAGATTTGTAACATACCAGTCTTGGTTTTAGGGTATATAAGTAATTTTCCTAGTAAACTTTTTATTTTAAAATTTTATTATTATAATTATAGTTTTATCAGAATTTATATTTACTTTATTTTTATAATATCTATTATAATTGTGATTTAAAATTTGCTAGAGTTTTGTTTTAATAAGGATTTCTAAAGTGTATCAGATTACATTTACTAGAGTTTGGTATGAAATTTAAAGTTTATTTTCCCTCTAGCCCATCGAACCTCATCTCTGATTTCTTAGCCTCTAAATTTAAACACTTCAAACCACCAACCCGTAAACATCCTTATTGTTTCAAATTTGAAACCCTAACCTCAAACCTGTATGTTTCTCAGTGTTTGTTGCTAATGTCCTAGTGGAAAACCAACTCTGTTGTCGAGTCATTTTTTCTCCACTCCGCACGTCTCCACTATTCTACACATGCACGTCTCTACTCCTCTAGATTTCCTCTTATTTTTCTCTATCATCTACCACTATAAAATGTGCTTACCCGTGCATGAGAGGAGAAACTTGTGAGCCCCGCGAAAATCCCCTGTTGTCCGAATCAGTGCCGTCGCCCCTTCTCCTCGGTAGCCATCTCAAGAGGCGCCGAACCCCTCTCCGACAACACAGAAACCGCCGACCTGCAGCTCCCCGTTGAGCCCACTCATTTTTCCGGTAAGACCTCGGCCGCCACCAGCCTTCTCTCTCTCTCTTTTGTTTCAGTCTAGCAGTTTTTCTCTCTAAACTCTCTCTCTCTCTTTTCTCTCTCGGTGTCGCACCACCATAGGAAACACCCAGTTGCGTCGCCGGTCACTCCTAGCCACCCGGAGCCGCCGTCGCACTCAGCCCCTTCTCGGTGAGTTCCTTCATCGCAGACCCTCTCTCTCGCAAACTCCTTATTTTCTTTTTGTTTAGCCGTGATTTCGGGTTCTAGAAAGAACTCTTAGATTTCTTGATGGGCCGTTGGGCCCTAAGCCCTTGTGCATGGGATGGACTGATCTTTTTGTTTGGGCTTATGTAGATGGTTTCATGTAGTATTATTATTATGGGCCAGATTTTGACTCTTGCAAAATTATAATGATGTTTAAATGAATTTGTAATTTATGTTGGGCTTGATCTTATTTTATTTCAATAATTGTTTTAATGATTTTTATTGAGTTTAATATTCATAGTTGAGTTTATTTTTATTAAATAAATATATTAGTCATGAGCTCATTTTTATAAGAAAATAGTTAAAGAATTTGAAAGGTATTTTAAATTAGATTTAATCTTGTTTTATTCCAACAACAGTTTTAGTAATTTTTATTAGGCTTAATCTTTTTAAAGGTTAGTTTTTAATTAAATAAATATATTAGTTAAAGGTCATTTTATAAAAAAGTGTTTAAAGAATTGGAAATATATTATAAAGTATAAATTTTAAGCCTAATATTTTAGTTAATATTTCCTTTGTCAATTTAGTAGGATTTTAATAAAATTATTATATTAAGAATATTTAAACAATATTTGAAATTATTAGGTTTCTTATAAGATTTAATAATTATGTTAAGAAATGAAACTTAGTTTAAGAATTTAAGTTTTATGAATTATTTTAAAATAGCTCAAGTATTTCTACTAAATTATAAATTGGTATTTTAAGCAATTTAAATACTAGGATTTATTGATTATAGTGTTAAACAAAAGATTTGTTGACTAACTTTTAGATTGTGAATTTAATTAAGTAAGATATTAGTACGTATTTGTTCAAAACAAATTTAGTGATAGTTATTTATTGTTTATAGGTCTCAAATGGTCTCAAATTACGAAGTGTTATTCAAGAAGAAACGCAACGAGGTAAGTAATTTGATGTATGTATTATTCAAGCCAGTTCATCACAGTTAGCTAATATGTATGTATTATTCAAGCCAGTTCATTGACAGCCATTATTTATGAACCGCTCATGTCATATGCAAGTATGTCATCCAGCATAGCATACGATCATGTCATTCTGCATCATGTTTAAATTCGGAAATTATGATTATGTATGTAATATGTCATGCATCTCAAGTGTATAAGACACGTAAGTCATCTTAAATTCAAGTTTAAGATAAAATCAGATCAGTTAATAAGATGATCATTTCAGATGCATGGTACCAATGCAGTTCAGTTTCAGGGTGGTGTGCAAGCCACTAACTCAGTCGTGGTCTACCATAGTATGCTAGAATACTATCAGCGGTTCCCCTTGTTGCAACGGGATGTGGGGCCGGTGCACAACCTTGCACACAGGATTAAGTGTGTTGGCCAGTCAGATAAATCAGTTAAATCAGTCAGATCAGTTAGTTAATTCAGTTAAATCAGTCATACATAGCATAAGCATTAGTATAAACATACATGATTTTAAACTCAGCATGAAAATTGTTATGAAAATCTTACGTTTATTACGTTTACGTTGTTATGAAAATCTTACGTTTATTACGTTTACGTTGTGATAGATTTCTTACTGAATCATCGACTCATTTTAGTTTGTTTTCATGTTTTTAACCACCCAGGTGAAGATGATGATTACGAGCAGGCAGCCCAGGAGTAGATGGAGTATTTATTTTTAGTTCAGACTTTCTAAAATAAAACATGTTTTTATGACATGAATTTATTCAGTTTATTTCATTTAATGTTTTTGGAAGACTTATTAGACCTTTTTCTACTTAATAAATTTCAAGTTTTCAATTATGAAATTTGAGATCTCTTGCCGGGTTTATTTTCATGAAAAATACGTGTCACACCTAGCCTACGGGAAGGGAGTGTTACATATTTGCTCGTAAGTTGGTGCCTCAGTATGTATGTTCTTTCTTTTATTTCATATTTGTCGCCATATCTTGTATTTATAGTTGTTGTCTTAGGTTATAACTTATTGAGATTTTCTCAAAATCTCACCATAGTAGTCCCACTACGGTTTTGCTCCTTGAAAGCGTAGATTTTGATGCAGCTGTAGGAAATGATGCGGATACGATGAGGAGGAGCCAGTGCAACTTGAGGACTAGTTTCGGGGTTCTATCCTCGTTAAGATGTTGGGCTTATGTAATATCTTGTAGTTATTTGATTTGGGCGATGAAAAATTTATAGTTTGTAATATTCTAACTACGATGGTGATGTAACTTATGGATAATATTTGGTGAGCTAAGTACATATTCTAGTACTGATATAAACTTTTGCATCGACTTGTATTTTTATTTTTTGTTACGACTAACTGTACACGTATGCAGGCATACAAACACATAATGATCCATAGAATGTAAGGGGTGTTTGCCCGTGTGGCTTGCCAAATCCCAAGCAGGGGTTAGGGGTGCACAGAGGTTGGTATCAAAACTTTTATGACTTTGGGTAAATCCATAAGTTACCTAGGAGTAGTACTAGAGTTAGGTCTTAAATCTTAGTATAGTAGGCTTAAATTCTGGTAGTGCTGGGAACGTGCACAAGTCCTATGGCAAGATAGTCAACATGGTGCGTCTAGATTAACTAGAAGCAAACAACCAAAAGATGTAAGTGAGGAAGAATACCCACGGGGGGATGGAAACTACGTTGTGACCCAAGCCCTAAACCGGATGATGGACATGTTGCAACGACAATAGGACCTCTTTCAATGCAGCAATGTACATACATGGAGCAACAACAACAGACTCAACCCAAGCATCTTGATTAGCGGGGATGATTGTATGAGCGTTTTTTGGCATATCGGTATCTGTGGTTCAATGGAAGTGAAGAACCCATGAGGGATGAGAAGCGGATCACTCAAGAGGAAGTTTGAAATATATGGGTGCACCGAGGACCAAAAGGTGTTGTATGTGGGGTACTTGGCTGCTATATGGTGGGACACGAAGCGACAATTTCTTTTCATGAAATTAAGATCCATGGAGGCTGTAACCTTGCAGAGGTTTAAGAAGGAGTTTGAAGATATATTCTTCCCTGCCATCATGAAACAACAGAAGACAAGAGAGTTTGCGAACTTGGTCCAAGGAGGAATGATAGTCGAATAATATGTGGCAAAGTTTATGGAGTTAGGCAGTTTGCTTTGCATCTCATCGCTGAGGAGGAGATGTGAGCTGAACGATTTCAGGATGAGTTGCAGCCACAAATAAGATCTCAAGTGGCATGATTGTAGATGTCAAGCTTTCAAAGGCTAATAGAAGTAGCCTTAATTGCAAAAGGAGAGCATTGTAGCCCAGTGGCCTTGGCGACTGTGCCAAAGAAGAGGACTTACATTGGGGAAGGCAACAGCTATAACAACTAGCTAGAAATTCAATGGTGAAATCGCTTTAGCCTTTAGGAACCTTGTGAAAACTCTGTAAGTTTTCACAAATTGACCAATCGAGTAAGTTTTATTCTGTCAGCATAATCAGTGTTGCCACTCATTATGGGACCATAAGCGCAATTTTATTACTCAGTAATGTTGAATGGCTGCACTAAGGTTTTTTTACAGGTGTCGCGTGGACTTCGACAAGGTGATCAATTATCGCCTTACCTATTTATTTTATCTCAGGAAATTCTATCTCGTATGCTGCATCAACAATTTAGTTTGGGTCGTATAAAACCTTTTCATCCTGGTGGGGGTACCCTTATTTCTCATTTGTTGTATGCGGATGTGATATGAACCCGCGGGAATGAAATCCCTTGAACCCACAATCAATTTAAAAACTCCCCAAGAAAGCCAAAACCAAGTCAATGGATAGAGAACCTAGACCCGATGAGAACTCGTTTCAAAAATCTAGACCCGTTGAAGAACCCATCTCAAGAATCCAGATTACAAAGGAGGAACGCCACAAATGTTGTGATTTACCTTTGATAAGTTCAAAAATTCAATCAAGAACAAGAGGAGTAAAACTCAATTCATAATGAATAAATTCATCAAATTTCATAAACTTCTTAAAATGAGGCTACAAAGAGTATTTAAACCAAAAGCTAATTAAAACCCTAGCTAAAATAAAGCCCCTTTTACCCAAAATGCCCTTGAATGAACAGTGCCTCGGCTATAGTGTCGCGACTACATAATGCTACAGTAACATCTTGAAACCCTAGTTTCTAAAAAGTAACTTTCTAAATAAGCCCTTGGCCAAAATACAAGGCCTTCTCAAAAGCCCTAGTTCATAAGAAATAATAACTTTCCCAATTTACCCTTGAATCGGTGCCCCCTTAAGTCCTTCTCATAATAAATTTTATTATTCTAAACTAATAAAATAAGTCCTTTAAATGAATTAAACAAGTTGGGCTCTTGCTAGACTCGTCCGAAGTGGATTGTATTGCCTCATTTATCTTCTTGGCTCTTAATCTTGTGATTGACCCATCTGGAACTTGGAAAAGATCTTTAAGACTAGGCCCACTTTAGTTCCCATCATTCTCCTTCTCCTAAAAAGGATTCGACCTCGAATCTTCACCTAGATCAAAGGGAAAAATGTTAGTAAGATTGAAAATAGCAGAAACATGATACATACCTAGAAGATCCATTTCATATGTATTATCATTAATTTGTTTAGGAATTTGAAAAAATCCATCCAAGCTACTCCTGTCGTCAACAGGTAAAAGCATTAAATCTAAAGGAGTAAATGGATTAAGTCTATAAATAATTTCAAAAAGTGAAAATATAGTAGTAGCATGAATACTCTAATTGTATGTAAACTCAATAAATGACAAATAATACTCCCACAAATATTCATGAAATACATCTAAAGTCTTCCTCTCTCCAAAATGACCACTCCAATTATATGCAAACTCAATGAAAGGCAAATGATACTCCCGCAAACGTTCACGAAACAAGTCAATGAATGGCAAATGATACTCCCACAAACGTTCATGCAACACATTTAAAATCTTATTTACACCAAAATGACCGCTCCAATTATATGCAAACTCAATGAAAGGCAAATGATACTTCCGCAAACGTTCATGCAACACAATGAAAGTCTTTCTTACACCAAAATTACCCAACAAAGCACCATGTCTATCACACACAAGCAACTTATGCATAAAACTAGTAGGCACACAAAATCTATTCTCTCTAAACAAGTACCAATCCAGTTTATAGAACGTACCAAACGATACTTTCTCACATGTTTCATACACACTAGTAAACTCATCATCATTAGCATGCAATTCCTTATCATATTCAAGTCTCAACAATTGTGCATCTAAAATGAAGACAAGGACATACCTCCTTGCTAAAGCATTAACCACAAAATTTTCTGCACCTTGTGTGTATTTGAATACATGAGGAAAATCTCAATACAGTCCTCCTACTTAGCATGCATTCTAATCAACAACTTATCTTGTCCCTTCAAGTGTGTCAAGGACTCATGTTCTTCAAAGAAAGGTCGGGTACGAATTGTCGTACCTGGCACAAAATCAATTTAGTGCTCTATCTCCCTAATAGGTGGCAATCCACTAAACACACCACTAGGAAACACGACCTCATATCCCTGCAACAAAGAGACAACAATACTAGGCAAAGATACGTCAAGGTCGTTAATATTAAGACTCGCCTTAGTATAAAAACTCACTTTTCTCTTTGTTTTTCTCTCACTTTCTTCACTCTCACTTTTCTTTCCATTCTCTTTTTCTTTTTCACTCTCTCTTTCCCTTTCACACTCTTTTTTCTTTTCACTCTCTTTTTCTTCATCTTTTTTTGTACTCTCAACCTCACAATTATTTTTCAACTCATTCTCTCTATTTCTTGAGGTCTCAGTCTCACCCTTTTCATTTTTCTCTCTTTCTCCATTTTGGTCCCTCTTTTTCTTTTTTTCTCAATCTCACCTTCACTTTTGCTTTTCAGCTCAATCTCACTTTCACTCTTGCTTTTTAGCTCAATCTCTTTTTCACTTTTTCTTTTTTGATCACACTCACTTTCACTCTTTCTTTTTTTATCACTCTCATTTTCACTCTTTCTTTCTTGAGCAACCTCACTTTTCAGTTTCAATTGGTCCCCATGGACTTGTGTTGGAGTTAAAGGAGCAAGTTTGATTATTTTTCCATCATTTTCAAAACGGTATATGTTCCTTAACCCATCATGGATTACCTTCTTATCAAACTGTCATGGTTTCCCTAACAAAATATGGTCAGTAAGCATAGGCACTACATCACAAAGGACCATATCCGGGTATTTCCCAATTGAAAAAGAAACTAGCACTTACTTATTTACTCTAACCTCCCCACAATCACTCAACCACTGCAACATGTATGGCCTAGGGTGTTTCAAGGTTGGTAAATTTAATTTTTCAACTAAAGTAATGCTAGCCAAATTAATACAACTCCTCAAATCAATGATCATATTACATACCTTGTTGTTGATGTGGCGTTTAGTATGAAAATGTTCTCGCTCTGTTGCTCTGTATCATCCATCTTAATTTGTGTATTGAGTGCACACCTAATAATAAGAGAATCACCATACTCTTCTTTCTCGTACCCATTTTCAACACTAGACTCATATCGTCTCCTATCTCTCCTTCCCTGTAGATTTCAACACTAGACAATGCAAGGTTGTATTGTCTTGATGATCGATCATATCCCTTACTTCACTCAACACCAAGTTCAACCGCTCAAACTGTTGTTGCATGGCTTGCAACACAAAGGATGAGTTATCTGACATCTCCTTTGGTGATGAGTCACTCCTATGAGACATCATAATGTGCTGCACAAAAAGAATGTTAGTGAAAAATCTCACACACTTCCTTATCATCCATCTTAATTTGTGTATTGAGTGCACACCTAGTAATAAGAGAATCACCATACTCTTCTTTCTCGTACCCATTTTCAACACTAGACTCATATCGTCTCCTATCTCTCCTGCCCTGTAGATTTCAACACTAGACAATGCAAGGTTGTATTGTCTTGATGATCGATCATATCCCTTACTTCACTCAACACCAAGTTCAACCGCTCAAACTGTTGTTGCATGGCTTGCAACACAAAGGATGAGTTATCTGACATCTCCTTTGATGATGAGTCACTCCTATGAGACATCATAATGTGCTGCACAAAAAGAATGTTAGTGAAAAATCTCACACACTTCCTTACGTGTTTACACTCAAATAATGGTACTCTACTCGTTTTTTACTCTTAATTGATTTTTTTTCGATAATAGTCTCACACTCTCTTGCCTTTTACCTCAATAGTTTTCTCACTCAAGTTCTTTAAGAACTAGTTGAACTAAATCAAGACAATACAACCTTGCATTATTCCAACCAGTAATATAGATCCAAGAAACAAGAACAAGAACAATGAAGGAATAAAATGACACGAAACTCAAGGAATTTATACGAGGGAAGAGTAATTATAAAAGAGGATACCAACTAGAAAGATGTATTCAGTCCATTTGATGATAAAGCTCAATCAACAATGTTTTTCTTTCTCTTTGTTGTAACTATGTAGCAACCTTTGAATATGCTACCTTTTCTTATCTTCTTCTTCTTCCTTTTTTTTTCTCGAAAGTTTTTTTTTCTTTTCCTTTCCTTTCTTTTCTTTTCTCTTCTTCTTTCTAATTAAATCATAAACAACAGTACTCAATTGTGAAAATCAAGCAATTGAATTCAAGCACATAAGAATTGATAATGAAATAGAAGAGAATCAATGTAACGATACTCCAAGCAATTGAAAAACTTAGAGATGCAGGAAACCCTAGAATTTTGAAACCCTAGGTGATGCAAATTTCAGCCAAACCCAAAACCCTAAGAATTTCGGCAGCCTACTTTTTGTTTCTATTTTTTTTTGCAACCCTAGAACAATGAAGCCCTAGAATTAAATTTAAAAATGAAAGAAATTAAAATATAGAATCAGACCTGATTGGAAACATTGCTCTGAATACCAAATGATATGAACCCGCGGGAATGAAATCCCTTGAACCCACAATCAATTTGAAAACTCTCCAAGAAAGCCAACTAGACTTGATGAGAACTCGTTTCAAGAACCTAGATTATATTAAAATCTAGACCCGTTGAAGAACTCGTCTCAAGAACCCAAATTATAAAGGAGGAACGCTACAAAAGGTTGTGATTTACCTTTGATAAGTTCAAAAGTTCGATCAAGAACAAGAGGAGTAAAACTGAATTCACAATGAATAAATTCATCAAATTTCATAAACTTCTTAAAATGAGGCTACAAAGAGTATTTAAACAAAAAACTAATTAAAACCCTAACTAAAATAAAACCCCTTTTACCCAAAATGCCCCTGGATGAACAGTGCCTCAGCTATATTGTCGCGGCTACTGTAATGCTACAGTAACATCTTGAAACCATAGTTTCTAAAAAGTAACTTTCCAAATAAGCCCTTGGCCAAAATACATGGCCTTCCCAAAAACTCTAGTTCATAAGAAATAATAACTTTTCGAATTTACCCTTGAATAGGTGCCCCCCTTAAGTCCTTCTCACAATAAATCTTATTATTCTACACTAATAAAATAAGTCATTTAAATGAATTAAACAAGTTGGGCTCTTGCTAGACTCGTCCCAAGTGGATTGTATCGCCTTATTGATCTTCTTGGCTCTTGATCTTGTGATTGACCCATTTGGAATTTGAAAAATATCTTTTAGACTAGGCCTACTTTGGTTCCCATCAGGATGATATTATGATTTTTACAAATGTTGGAAAGGCATCCATTACGAATCTCATGACAACATTGCACCGGTATGAAGTATGTCTAGTCAGTTGATTAGTCCGAGTAAGTCTACTATTTTTTTCTCCTCTTCCATTTCTATGAAAAGAAAAAGTAGTCTCAAATTAATATCCAGTTTTGAAGAAGGTACATGGCCTTGTATGTATTTGGGAATTCCTCTTTATGTGGGGTGGTTGAAGGTTAGCAAATTTGATTTTTTTTTTTTCTGGCATGAATTTAGAAAAAATTAGCAAGGTGGAAGAGCAAGATTTTATCCTTTGGGGGGAAGATCATTCTCATTAAACATGTGTTGAACAATATGTCAATCCATATGTTATCAGTTTTGAAAATGTCGAAAACAGTGTTTGCAGCACTTAAAAGGATTTTTTCTTATTTCCTTTGGTCTTCGATGGAGATTAGAAAGCGCAAGTGGATTTCACGGAAGATTATTTGTAAACCAGTAGATGAGGGTGGTCTTGGCATTAGAGATTTGATGGAGGTGCAAGAGTCTTTACTTATGAAATTTGGTTGGAAATTGATAAAGGGGGAATCTATGTGGGTGGATTTTTTCATAAAGAAGTGTCTTGGCCGTGATCATATTTATAATGTGATGCAAGTGAACAAAGGCTCCCGGTTTTGGAAGGGTGTAATATCTTTAATGCCTAGAGTGATTTTGAACTCTAAGTGGATTGTTCGGAATGGTCAATTAAATTTTTGGATAGATAATTGGGTGGGATGTGGTCCTTTGAAGGATCTCATTCTGGTGGTTAGAAGTAGTCAATTGTCTGTTGCTGAGGTAATTGATGAAAGAGGTCCGAAAGTTGAAATTATTTGGGACTTGGTCACGCCTGATTTGTTGAAACAAATCTGTGAGTTAGGTGTTCAGCTTTGGCAAGGGCGGGATACTTTTGTGTGGAAACATTCTTTGGATGCAAAATTACAACTAAATCTACCTGGGATATTTCTAGGCAACGTGGACAAGTATGTGAATGGAGGAAGTGGCTTTGGCATGCAGCTATTCCCAAGAAAATGTCTTCTTTTTTTTTCCTGTTGGAGGGCTAAGAAAGAAGCAGTGCTGACTGATGATATTATTAAACACCTGGGCATTCCGTTGGCCTCTAATGTCATTGTTGTTCCATGCTGCAAGTGGAAACTTTGCATCATATTTTATGTGAGGGGACAAGTGCTCAAAAGGTGTGGAATTGTTTTTTGCAAACTTTTGCCATATAAGGTTGTCGTTGATCCGAAATTGGGAGGGTATGGTGTCTTTTTGGTGGCAGCGAGCGACATTCCACCCTCAAGTAGGTTGGATACATGGTGCTCTTCCTATTATTATTTCTTGGGTTTTATGGAAATCTCGATGTGCGGCTAGAATGGAAGGTATGTCTGTTAAGATATAAGATATTATTCGAAATGTGAAGTTTTTACTTAAAGATGTTTCTTGCAATCTGAAAAAATTCCAACATATGGGAAATAATGATAGTTTGGTGATGGAAAGTTTGAATATTCCAGTTGTTCCTATTTATAAGAAAAGATCGATTTTTATTACATGGAAATTACCGAATATAGGAAGGATGAAATTGAATGTTGATGGTGGTGCTTGTGATAATCCGGGAGAGTTAGGGGGTGGAGTTATTATTCGAGATTCCAATGGTAGTGTTATAGCTAGTTTTGTACACTCCTATGGCTATGCAACTAATACTATTGTAGAATGTAGAGCATTACTTGATGGGCTTCGGTTATGCAAAAGATTGACATTGCGGGATTTTTAGAGGAATCAGATTCATTGGTTGTCATGAATTGGCTTGCATCAGGAATTTGTCGACTTTGGTTTCTTTGCAATTTTTGGGAGGAGATTAAAGAGCTTGCTCATGAGATCAACGCTTGTTTTAGGCACATTTTTCGCGAAGAAAATATGGGAGCAGATTTTTTGGCGAAATAAGGTTCTCATGGAATTAATTTAGAGTTTGATGGTTCAGAAGTTTTACAAAGCCGTTGCGAGGTTTGATTTGTATGGATAGTTTGGGTATGCTTTATATTAGAGAGAAATGA
The DNA here is from genome assembly GCA_961763995.1 of Juglans cinerea. Lineage (NCBI taxonomy): Eukaryota > Viridiplantae > Streptophyta > Magnoliopsida > Fagales > Juglandaceae > Juglans > Juglans cinerea. The sequence continues at coordinate 24,354,770 of CAUIVZ010000001.1, read as the reverse complement.
GTTTTATTTGTTAGAGGTCTTTTCAAGATTTTTTCTAGACTGCTTGGTCTGATTGTATTTATTTTAGCATCTGTTTCTCTTTGGTTGTATAGCACCTTGGTTTTGGGCATTATTGTTTTATTTAGTAAACTTAGATGCTTGAGATTTGTTACCACGGTTTTTCTCCGCCATAAGTGACGATTCTTTAATAAACTTGGGGTAGGGGCCACTCTTGGATATGGGGTCCTGATTCTTTAAAAAAAAATACGATTTTATTTATTTGAGATAGTTAGAAGTATCAGAATGCGATATGGTCTGTGCCATTAGATTCAGTTGATTATTTAGGATTTTATGGGACAATAATCTCATTTTCAGTTTTCGGACGAAACGTGTTCAAAAACGCGTTTTATTTATTTCGAGGCACTTCAGGATTGAATTTCGATAAACAAATTGCACAGTTAGGATTTTTCAGTGCAAAGTTTATTTTTCATTTTCCTAGAGTGAATAGTAACCTCAATAGTAGCGCCTAGTGCAATATTTTCAAAATCACAGTGTAAAATGTCCAAATTAGGTTAGAAAAGTTTTACTTAGACACTTGGCAAGATCTTAGCCACACTTGGTGAATAGTATTGGACATTTGACATCAAGAGGAACCATGAGATGGATTGTGAAGGAAATTAAGTTGTGAGATCATGCCACTTAAGCAAAACTCTATTCCATCCAACCATCCAAATTGTGCAAAATCAAAGAGGGTTTCAACCCTAGTGAAATCCTAAATGGTTGAAATCCAATTGAAATCCCAAAAACTTGGTTGAAACTGAAACCCTAAATGGTTTTACCAAACCCTAAAGTTGGCCTCCAAACCCTATTTGATCCAATTTCTAGCATTGTGTTTGATCACTTATTTAAATCACTTCCACATGCTACTAATTCCTCAAATTCATGTTATGACATCATTATGCAACCCATTAAACCTTGAAAATTTGATTTGGCCAATAAAAATTAGATTTGGGCATGAAAGCATATCAAACCCTAACTAAACCTTTTCTAAACCCCAAATGAAGCCCACTTGTTTAAGACCCATTAAGGCCTACGAATTTTGGCCACCTTGGCAAAGTTTCTTGAGAAAGTTTTTCTTCCATGCATGGTAGACCATCCTCTGCCCATGACATTCCCAAATAGTCCCATCACGTGAGAGGAAAATCCACGCCATCACCCCTTCTACACGGCAGTAGCAACAGCCCACTCTCCTCTACTATTCTTGCCTTTTTGTGACATAACCACCATACGTCAAGATGTCATACAAGGCCATACCTCACTTTTTAGAAGTAATTGAGGCGTTCAGGTCACCACTTCCCTCACTTCACCACTTTTCACCCCCATTCTTGGAAAGAAACCCTTAGAAGCTCTCTTGGGCAGATTCTAGAGTCTTTTTGCGTGCCATTTCTGGAATTCTTGTAAGTATTTTCTTACAATACTTTTTGCATGAAAATTGTTCTTCTTTAAGTTTAGTTTCCGTGGGTATCTTTTATATTTGATTTCATGGTCATTTTGTTGGGAAAAAGTTGTTTTAACCTTGGAAAGGTCATTCTAGGTGATAATCTGGATAGCGTGTTGTATTTTGGAGTTTTTGACCAAGCTAATGGAAAAATATTAGTCCGGAATTTTTATGATGTGTTATTAACATGTATATATGAATTTGTTTTGGAGATTAGTTGCATGATTAAAGCTTTTGATGAAATATTTTCTCAGATCTAAAAACTTAGAAACTGAAAGAGGAAAAATAGTTTCCGTTTAAGAAAGTTTGAGTCTTTTGTGGTTTAATCTTAATCCAATGGTTTTGATATTTTTATTTGATGATCCTAAGAATTGTATATATACGTTAGGATGTTATTTTGAGAAGTTTTGGTGCTGATTTCAAATATATGAATTTCTATGCAAGAGATTATACGGGGTCAAAAGTTTGATGTTTTTAGTTAGATCCATGTTTTAAATTATTTTTAGCTATGTGATTTTAAGCTTAATGATTGGATCTACTTTAGGACATATCTTTAAACCATATGATGTTTTGGTTTGAAGATCTCTCCATAAAATGCCTTGGATCAAGTGTTTGATCAAAACTAGTTGAGAAAGAAATTGTGTTTTTGGCTAAGGGTAGGAGCCGAGTGCTTCATGTGCTTTTGTGTGATTTTTTGTGACTTTTATGTGTTGATTCAAAACATGTTAGTTCTTAGAATTTGTATTATGAACATGTTAGAAGAAAGTTCATATTTTTGGAGTTCTTAGAAATGTTTTGAAATAGATCAAACCTTTAGATTCAAGTGTTGTATTTTAGTTAAAAAGTCTGGATCTTTTTACTTAAGAGTTTTTTGATTATGTGAAGTATGGTTTTGTTGGATGTTTTAAGTATGTTTTTAAACTTAGGATATGAAGATCTTTGTTGCAATATTTTGATTTGATCATGAGTTTTGGAGTTGGATAAAATTGCAACAAAAATCAATGAGAAATGGTCTTTGAAAGTTTTGGCTCTAGCATGTTTCTCATAGTTGTGCTAGGTTTTAAATTTTTCTAAGTTGATATTTGAGTTTGTGACAAGATTTATATGAGGAATGTAAATTTTGGTGATTTTTAGAGTTATGATGTGAAATCCTTAAATTAAGGGTAAAATGATAATTTTCACTCATGTAGAGGATAAAATTATAATTTTACTCTAAGTTAACATTTCTTCATGTTTCTAATTGTTAGTGATTAAATTTTTAACATTTAGAACTCCTACTTACAGTTTCTTGTGTTTTATACTTTACCTCGTAAAACGTGACAGTCACAGTAAGTTAGCTTCTAATTTACTGTCAAATTATTATGTATGTGTAATGGGTAAGGGAATTGTTGTTTATGTACTTATGATATCCTATATGCCATGCTATGTCATGTTACATCATGTATGTCTGTTATCTATGTTATATTCTTCACGACATATGTATCTGTCACACTATATTCTCTCATGAAATATTTATTTGTTAAACAATATATTATGTCATGTAATGTTATCTGTTATACATTATGCCATGTCACATAATGTATTCTGTTACACGTTATGTCATGTCACGTAATGTTATATGTTATACGTTATGCCATGTCATGAAATGTTTGTCTGTTACATGTTATGGCATGTTACATGCTGTTTGTCTGCTTCATGTTACGGCAAGTCATGCATCTCACGTATATGTCACGTTACTTTACGGCAGTCGTTTGTCCTTTTCGTGTCATGTCACGTTGTGTCTCGAGTACAATTTTTGTATCTCAAAACCAATATTTACGTGTCAGTGAAGTCTATTTACGTTTATCACAACCTTAAATGCTAAGATGGGGTAATATCCTAATGGAACTCTTTTGTTCATACTAGAGTGTCTAAATTGGTATGAAATCCCCTACGTTGACAAAGTAAAGTTCAACGGGCTTCGAATGAGACCTAATTAACTAATCACCAGAGCAAAGAAGGGCACTAATGCTGATGGTGCCCCATACTTGTGCGGGTGAAGATACCTGACACGGGATACGTACAGTACGAGTGTCCATAGCAGGTGCAAATACCTGTGAATTGGCACATACAATACGTGTGTCCATAGTAAGTATAGATACTTGTGAACTGGTACGTATTTTAACGCACTCACAGCTAATGCAGATATCTATATTGTGATGCGGTAATCGGTAGGGACACATGGCTCAAGGGGACCCGTATAGCACCCACATTTCACTTTTATTAATTACGTTTATTTATTGAACAATATTCCAAATTCATGTATTTCACGTTCATACTCATGTTATTTAACGTTCAGCTCAAGTTCAATTGATGTTCATTTCACATTCAACTTGTGTCATGTTTAAGTTCACGTCAGTTCAGTTCTTCTCATGTCAGTTCATGTCATGTTGCGTTTAAAGTTTACTCCATGCTCTGTTTAAGTAATGTTAGTTCATGCCCTGTTATATGCCAATTCAAGTCATGCTTATTTATGATTATGATTATGCATTCATACATTTATTACCATGCCTGCATTTGTAAATTGTATGTTAATCTATCTGTTAACTTGCTGAGATTTGTAATCAAATCTCACCATGATAGTCACAACTACCATTTCCCCCAGAATGGTAGCTCGTGTGCCAGGATCAGGAGGCGCTTCATAAGATGATCAACTGGAGACGATCGATTAAACAACGACGGCACGATGCAGATCTCATTGTTTCAATGTTTTGATTTATAGATAGTAATATGGCGTCCTTGACTGAGTGGTCCGAACTACTCGATGGATTAGCCTAGTAGATATTTTAGTTTCTATCGGTAATTATGGAGCTCGATCTCCCATACTTTTGAGATTACAATCTTTTGAGACCTGTACCGTAATTGTGGATGTTGATCCTTTCAGTATGTACTGATCATGTTTTAAGTATTTGAGATATTATTAGTTTGGTGCATAGTATTGCTAAAAAAAATATCTGCTACGAATATTGTATATTGCTAGAAGCATGTTAGGAACATTGCATCTTTATCTGTCATGAATGTGGGCAGGTAACTTGTTGTTGCATGTCCCGACGCTTCAAATGTTCGTCCGATCCCAAGAGAAATCTGGGGGTGTCACAACAGCTCAGGGTCTCCCTATCCAGAACAGGAGCATGTCCTCAAGTTGTTCCAGGAATGCGCATGGGAGGACAAGTGTTGGTATGTGGTTAGTGCAACAGGTCCCATGAAGGGAATTGTCAATAGGCTGCTAGCACGTGCTTCAAATGCAGTCAAACTAGCCATTTCACTAGGGAATGCCTTAGAGCGACCCAAGGAGGAAGGACCAATCCAGCTGGAGGAAGAACGGGGCAAGGGAGGTCAGTGAAGGCACAGGTGTATCCCCTGATGCCAGGAGAAGTTTATGAGGATGCCTTAGAGACCCAAGAGTCTAGTGTCATTATAGGTATGAGACCTCTTGTCTAAGGTTAAGCATGTGTGAATAATAAATTTGGGTAATAAGATTTAAAGGGTTTGGTTGCATCAAGATGAGTCAAATTATTTGCATATTATGTGTGTACCTTGTTTGACTCAAGTGCGTCTCAATGATTTATACCTACCACATTCGTCTGAATGTGTAGTTTACAAATGGTGATGATGCCACATAGTGTAGTAGTAGCTCTACACACAGGGAAAGTAGTAGAATGCACGTGAGTGGCTTTGGGTCGCCCTTTGGAGCTAGAAGAGAAAGTGCTGGAAACAAATTTGATAGTGTTTAACCTACTCGAGTTTGAGATTATTCTAAGGATAGATTGATTGTTCCAACACTATGCTAGTATAAATTATTAGAGTTGGGTGGTTAGCTTCTAATTGCTCGAAGGAGAAATGATGGAGTTTGCTGGTAGCAGACTTAGGATGTTATCGAATATGATTTCAAATCTACAATCTAAGAAAGATCTGGCTAGTGGAGCAGAAGCATACCTGGTGTAGATACATAAAAAAATGCGAAGTAAATATTGGGTCCCAATCTGATACTACAGTCTTAATCATTCCATGTAGCCTAACTATCTCCTTAACATACAATGGGGTCAACTTCCCTAAGGTGTCCATGTTGGTAACTGGAAGGAAATGGACACTCTTGGTTAGCCCTCACATGATCACCCACACTGAGTTCTTTCCACTTGGAGTCCTTGGCAGCCCGACCATGAGATCCATCAGCATATCTTCTTATTTCCATTCTGGGATGGGTAGGGGTTGCAAGTTCCCAATGGGTCTTTTGTATTTCTCTTTTACATGTCTACATGTGGAGCAACTCTCAATGAATTGAGCTTGCAAGAGCCCACTAGAAATTCAATGGATGAATTTCTTTAGGATTTAGGAACATCATGAAACTCTGAAAATGTCTCACAAATCAAGCAATCGCGTAAATTTTAGTCTATCAGCTTAGTCAGTTTCTTACCCACTTTGGTGATAGAAACATGATTTTATTTATTTGAGGAACTTAGGAGTATAGGATGGAGAAACAATTTTCACCAATAGTCTAAGATGAATATTTATGGTTTTACGGCGCACTAATACAATTCTAGTTTTTTGGATGATTGTTGTTCAAAAATACGTTTTAATTTATTCGAGACACTTAGGAGTCGAAATTCATGAAACAAATCGCACTACTAGTTTCATAAGATTATTTAGGATTTTATGGTGTAAAATTATTTTCACCATTTTCAGAGTGAATAGTAACACCTATGTTAGCATTCAGTCCGATCGTTTTTAAATCACAGTGTGGATTATCCAAATCAATCTAGAGAAGTTTCATTTGGACACACGACACTTGGCACCAAGAGGAACCATGAGATGAAAATGTGAAGGAAATGATAGAAAATCAAGCATTGTGATCATGCCACCTAAGCCAATTAAACACTATTCCATCCAATCATTCATTTTTGTGCCAAACCAAATAGAGTTTCAAACCTAGTGAAACTCCAAATATTTGAAATCTAATTGAAACTCCAAAACTTTGGTGAAAACCGAAACCTTAAATGGCTTTCTCAAACCCTAAGTGTTGGCTGGTTTTAGCTTAGTGTTTAACTATTTAATTAAATCACTTTCACATGCTATTGACCATTCAAATTCATGTCATTACATCCTTATTTATTCTTTTATACATTGGTAATTTTATTGGATCAAGAAAAATTAGATTTGGGTTTGTTAGATACTCAAACTCTAAACTAAACCCTATTGAAACTCCAAATGAGGCCCAACCGGTTTAGGCCCATTAAGGCCCACCAGAAATCTCCACCTATGCATGGCGCCTTGAGCAAGTTTTCTCACTACCATGAGTGTACTTTCACTACCCATGGTAGCCCCAAATAGTGGTTGATGGGAGGTCAATCAGCCACCTCACCACCACCCTTCGCATGAAAGCTTCCTTGGCTAAAAAACTATGTGCTGCTGTCCATAGTTTTGGCTGAAAAGACCACCATCAAGTGGTCATTCTCATATCCACTCTCAACCCCCCAGCTCTATATAAGTCGTCTAAGGCTTGTTCTTCATGTTTTGGTCACTTCATTTTGCTTTCTTGGAGATAACTCTAGAGGAGATTTCAGACAGTTTTTCTGGCTATTCTTACTTGAATTGTTCGAAACCTTTGTAGGGCTTGCTCATCTTTGTCGTCCTACCCAACGTCCCGCGTCTCATTTCGAAACCGAGACTATGTTTGTAGTGGTCGAGCTGTAGGTCGAACCTCCACCCTTCAAGCCCATCCCGAGCCCTTCTCTCCCTCTCAATCTCGGTCTTTACCTCCTTAGATCTCTCATTCCCCCTCTCGACCTCCTCTCCTATGCGTTTTAGAAATTTTTCTCACCTAGGCCGAACCTCCACCCTTCAACACACTTGCTTCCACATTGCGCTAGGGGTGCCATAGATTCCATGAAACTACCTTCATATAAGTTGTTTTTATTTGAGTCTAATTTCCATTGGTGTATTTGGTGTAATGTTTCATGGAGGTTTGATTAGTAAAAATTCTGTTTAAGCATGCAAAGGTCTTATTGGGCAATAGTCTAGATATTGTGTGAAACTTTGATTTTTTTTTATGAAGTCTTTGGCAAGATCTTGGTCTGATCTTTTTATGGTTTAGAGCTAACATGTTAGCATACAAGTTGGATTAGTTTGTTGCATGTTAAGAATTTTTCCTAAAAGTTTTGCATGATTTTGGGAAGTTGGAAATTGGAGGTCTAAAAAAAGTCTCTGTTTTGAGAAAGTTTTTATCTTTTATTATGGAAGCATGATCCTATGGTCTTGATATTTACATATGTTGATCGTAGGACTTTGATCTATATGTCAGGAAGTTATTTTTGATGATTAATGGTTTTGATCTTGATGAAATAAATTGTTATGCATGGAAAGGTTCGGATGTGGCAAGATATTACATGAGATATTGTATATTTATATTTAAGACAAAATTTATATGAGAAATGTAAATTTTGATGAATTTGGAGATGAGATGCAAAATCCTTAAATTATGGATAAAATTGTTATTTTTCTATAAGTAAAGGGATAAAATGGTAATTTTACTCTGAGTCCATAATTTTATGTTTCTAAATTTGTTAATGAGGAGTTTCTAACTATTAAAAAAAATCTCCTTTCAGTTTACATTAGTTCGCACTAGTTTATGTCATGCTACAATCACTTTACGTTGGCCTCTAACTTACTTTCAGGATACTTGTCTATGCATGGTGCTAAGAAACTATCATTCATGTTGGTTAGGTTTTATATATATACATATTAAGTTATGTTATGCCATGTTTTCTTTTCAAGTACATAATTACTTGTTACACATTATGTCATGTCATGCCATGTTTAACTGTTACACACCATGATATGTCATGTTATTAGTCATATTTACATGTCACGTCATTTCATGCCATGTCATCTGTTATTTCATTTCATGCCATGTCATGTCACAAGTATGGGGTTCGTCACAAAAAAAATATTTTCAAGTCAGTTGAGTCTTTTGTGTTTAACACGAACCAAAGTGCTAGGATGAGAAAATATCCTAGTGGAACTCCATTGTTCAAGTTGGAGTGTTTAAACTAGTGTGACATTTCCTAGGTTGACAAAGTACCATCAATAGCTTCAAATGAGGCCTAAGTAACTGGTCGCAGGAGCAAAGTTAGACACCAATGCCAATGGTGCCAACCACAGTTCACGTTCATGTTATACGTACTCAAGCAGGTGCAAATACTTGTTATGAGATACGTACATTACGTACTCATAGTAGGTGCATATACCTGTGGTGTGACGCATATGTTCACATATTCACAACTGGTACAGTTACATGTGATGTGATGCAGTATAGACAGGAACACACTGCTCAAGGGGGTTTGTGTAGCATCCACATGTCATGTTAATTAGCTAGTTTTTTAATGGAACAAGATTCCAAGTTCATGTTCAGTTTACGTTCAGTTTCAGTTCACATCATGTTTATTTCACGTCCAGATCATTTTCAAATCAGTTCAGTTCATGTCAGCACATGTCATGCTATTTGCCAAGTCATGTCATGTTCACATCAACATTCATGTATTTTTAGTGTCATGCATGCATTTGTAAACTGTTAATTTAAGTTGGTTGTTAACTTGCTGAGATTTGTAATCAAATCTCACTTGGTAGTCCCAACTATCATTTCTCTAAATGGTAAACTATGTGTCAGGATTAGGAGGACCCGCAGAGGATTGTCTAGACGAGGTCAACTAGACCACAATGCAACCACGAGGAGCTCATCACGTCGATGCTCCAATTTTTGGATAGGATTACTCATATTCTGAACGAGTTACACGAGCTACTCCTTAGGCTAGCCTAGTCGTTATTATGCTAGTTTTGTTTTGTACATGAGGAGCTCCATCTTCCAGTACTAATTACGTTACAGACGTTTTGGATAAGTACTATAACTTTTAGACATCAGTTGTTATATGTTTATGAAGTATGCTTATGTTAATTTGGGATATGTTATATATGGTGTATAGTATTGCTCAAGACAAAAAATTATCAGCTGCGAATATTGCATATTGCTATATGAATGCTAAGTGCATTGCATCTTTATCTGTCATGAACGGGAGAAGGAACCTTGTATTGCATGTCTCGAAGCTTCAAAGTTCGCCAAATCCCAAGTGGAATCTAGGGAGCGTCACAGAGCTACTCTTGCTTTAATCATTCCCACCAAAAACCTTTTTTTGAGTCTTAGTACGTCATTGTGCTCTCAGGATGTACCGAGTAAGCTATTGCATGGGCTTCAACGAGTATATTTTCCTTTATCTCTGAGTTTGTTGGGATTACTCTTCGGTACTTATACAGTAGAATGCCATTCGTATCGAGACTGAACTGCATCGGCCCCTTGTGATGCCCTAACCTCTGCTTGCGATTTGGTGGTGATTGAAGCGTCAGAACATGCAACACTAGATTATAGGGGTGCGCAAAACCTTCGTTAGCTCCAACTCTAGTAGACGTCTGCTCCAACTTTGACTCTGACTCGGGAGTTTAGAGTTCAAAGTCGGAGTCGAAGTCGAAGTTGGAGCCGATATAGGCTCCGACTTCCATACTTCGACTAATAACTCTAAAAATTATAACATATTTAATAATCTAACAATATCTATTCTGGATTATTTTTTCATTGGGCATTTAAACCCATCAATCTTTCTCTGTACACTTCTAATGTCTTCTTTCCTTGGGTAGTTAAAAACTTAAACCCATCTTCTTTGTACACTCCTTTTCACTGCACTTCTGAAAAGACTTTGTCGTGTTTTGCATTTGTCTTGTTGTTGCTTTTTCTTTTTTTATAAGCAAGTTGTGGAAATTGAGGTTTTTGAGAAAGGCTTTTGAAAAGTTGCGGGAAGAGGATATGAGGATGAGAGAGGAGGCTAGGGCTGAGAAGAGGGACGCTCTTATTACAGCTTTGCTAAACAAGCTCAGGCGAGAGGATTGTATGTAGTCTCACTTTCATTCGTCTGCCTTTGTACCATGAGAAAGGATCGAACAAGCAACAACTCTAAGCTAGACTGCATAGAGGTTTGTCTTGGAATTGTTCTCATGATGTTGGAGATGTTCTGGTTCTTACATGGCTTATCCTGTTTTATCATCTCCTTATGTTTTGCCCGCCCACGAGTTGCCACCACGAGTCGACCACTGCACATCACCGCAAGTTGTCCACTCTAAGGAAGCCTAACTTTGACTAGCATTTCGACCTCTGACTCCAACTCTGAAGCTTCGATTGGAGTCAGATTCCGCTTCTAATTAGAATCAAAGGTTGGAGTTAGGCTTTCCTACTCCGTTGGAGTTGGAGCCTGGCCATAGCGAGGAAAGAGCCTAAGGCGAGCAACGATCAAGGGCAATGCCCATGTGGATGTACGAGCTTTCTGAGTCAACACGAAAATGCTCAGAGACAACATTGCCTTATGCAGAAACCCACAATCCATCTAAAAGGTCACATCTGGAGTGGGTCTGTAGGGAAAAGGCTACGGCTCTATAGGCTATACTTTTTGAACCCAGAGCTTTGGTTTAGCTCCTTGTGGAAGGCCTATACTTTGGAAAGGACTGTGGATTGGAAACAAGGAAAGCCGCATAAACGTGCATGCCTTATCCCATTAGTCAATTTCTGTCATCCTGTAGAGGGGCGATAGAGGCTAAATGGCTCCTATTCGGGCATATCAGAAGTCCGAAGGACGTCAGAAGGACACTTGATGATACCGCCCTATAAATGGCTTAAGGTAAAAGGAAAATCTCACTTTTGAGATGCTAAGTGTTCGAGTCTCTTTGGAGTCAGAGTCTTAAAAGGAAACGAGTAGCTTCAGAGCAGCACCAATATCACCGTAGCGTTTCTATTACTTTGAGGTATGTTAGCTTCTAAGGCAATACTGAGAAATGTGTGGTAAATGTTGTGTGTATGTCATGGGATTTTCATTACATATTCTGTAACATTTTCCTATTCTGATCATGTTAAATGTTGTGGGTATGTCATGGGATTTGCATTGCTGGCCGAGGCTAGAAGACATCGTGGTCAAGTATGAGGCGTGAAGCCAGGCATTGCTCGTTAGGAAATCATACGCACGATCATTATCCCAAATGTGGTGAGGAAAGCCAGGGTGTACATATGGCCATGTGATAGGGGAGACCATAGCATACTCGTTAATAAATGGAAATGGTTGGTAAAATGGATTTCATTCTGTTGAATGGAGTTAGGGTCCGATGTTGATGGTTTTTGTGTTGTTGAGCTTTGGACTTGGGGTCTAGAAAATGAATGGTTATGTGATGTTTTGGGTATTGGGTGCTTGAAAATTATTATAGTAAATTATGTTTACTTTATTGGCTTGGAGGCTAGTTCCTCAGTATGTATGTTCTTTCTTCTATTTCATTTGAAATTCATTATTTCATATTCATCGCCATATATTGTATTTATAGTTGTTGTCTTGGATTTTACTTTATTGAAATTTCCTTGAAATCTCACCATGGTAGTCTCACTACGATTTCTCTCATTGAAAGCATAAGTTTTGAAGCAATTGTAGGAAATGAGGCTAGATACGAGGAGCCGGTGCAACCTGAGGAGTAGTTTTGGGGGGTCCGTCCTCGTTAAGATGTTCAGATTATGTAATATCTTGTAGTTATTTGATTTGGGCGATAAACAATTTATGGTTTGTAATATTCTAACTATGATGATGTGACTTACGGATAATATTTGGCAAGTTAAGTATATATTTTTTGTATTGGTAGAAACTTTTCCATCGACTAGTATTTTCATTTTCCGCTGCAACTAACTATACACTTATAATGGGTATAAAAACACACAATGATCCACATAATGTAAGCGGTGTTTGCTCGTGTGGCTTGCATCTCGGCATGTAGGCATTTTGCCAAATCCCAATCGGGGGCTGGGAGCGCCATATCGTGGGTGGAAAATGGCAAGAAGTACAAAATATGGGAAGTATAAGAGACAACTAAAGAAGTGATGATAAAAAGTGAAAGTTGACGGGATGTGCATAAGACGGGAAATAAAGTGATAATAAAGGGTAGATAAGTAAATAATTAGGCAATAATAAGATAATTAAAAATTAAAATATTCAAATGTCGAGCATGCTTAAAAATTAAAAATTAAAATAACTAAAAGTAAATAATTAGGGAATAATAATAAAGAGCATGCTTAAGCTTTTGTAGATTATAATAGATTTCCTTGAAATATATGAAAAATAGAAACATTACACTAAGATTGGGCAACAGGGGGCGTTCGTGTATCCTGCTCGGCCTACATGGTAGCTAGTGGACAATTTGCCTGATTTATCGGGCGAGTAGAAGACTTAAAAAAGAAAGTGGGGCATGTAGGATATCCACTCGTCTGGATATCTGCCCACCTATATGTATATATATATATATATAAACCCTAATTCTAAGATCAAATCATTAAACCCTATTGCCTTATCTTCATTCTTCTTCCAATCTCTCCTCTACTCTTCTTCTTCAAGCCACTCCTCACTTCTTATTCTTCTTCAATGTCATGGGTCTCGAGAAGTAAAATGGATCATTCTCTTGGTATGCGAATCAGACACGCATGGCATAATTTTCTAGTTATGAACTAGAGACGCATGATGTCATTCTGTTAGGGACCTCGGTCAAATCCCTAAACACTATGATCTCCATGCCTAGGATCTCCTTGAGATGACCGAAAGCCCGTTCCTCTCTTGCTTGATTCTCGAACAAGGGTCACAAAGATGACAACTTGGGTGTGGTGAGGTTAGGTGTTTAGGCTTACTTTGGTGTATGGAATGGTGGAAAAGGTTGATGAAGTGTATGGGCTACAATGGTGGGAAGTGGTGCACGGCAAAGGGTGAAACTAGGGTTGGCGCCACTTTGGGGTTTAGGTTTAGGGTTTGGAAGATGATGTTGGGCAGCTAGGGTTTAGGATTAGGGTTTTAGAATTTAAGGTTTGGAGATGGGCGGCTAGGGTTGGACGGCCACAATGGGTTTGACTTGGTTGCTTGATTGAGAGATTTTAGGAATGGCTCCTAAAATCTTGGAACTCAATTTGGATGGGATATGGCCGGTTATGGGGATTTGATTGGGTCAACTAGGATTCCTAAATTATAGGAACACCAATATGGAAAGGAGAGTGGGCGGCTAGGTCAAATCTCAATATGGCAAGTGATTGCCGAAAATGAGTTTGACTTGGTAAGGCTAATGTGTTTTGGCTAGGGCAAAAGATGATGAAGCAACAATTTATGGAAAGTGATGAACACTAGGGTTGGTCGAAATTATGGATGGAATGGATTGAAAGAGCAAATGAGTGAAGAACCACAAGATCACAATGAAGAACACTAAAGAACAAAAGCATAAAACACTTAAGTACTTGAATGAACAAAGATAAGAATTCAACAATGATTCACGAATTGCACAAGTGTTGAATAAACCTCATATATTGATAATAAAATGAAATCAAATGAAACACAACTTGGATTCACGAGTTGCACCAAGTTGCAAGAACAAGATAATTGGATTACACCTATTCAAAGAATTGCAAGGTGTAATCCTCTCTTTGGGATTCATGAATTTCACCCAAAAAGCCCAAGTGCAATGGCACCGGTTTGTGATCTCTCAAACAATAATCCTCCATCTAGGGTTTTGCCAAAAGATTCTAAAGCAAGTGAATGATGTTCTATTTATAAGTAATACACTTGGAAACCCCCAATAGGTCCATTAAAAATAAATAAATAATTCAAATAAAATAAATAAAATAAATAAACATGATAGTGGCATTGACCAAACTTGGCCGTGGCATGCATGGGCCCATGGTGGGCTAGGTTGGTGCATGGTGGTCTTTGGGCTGGTCCATGGCTAAGTGATTCGGCATGGCTTGCTAATGGTGAGCCATGTTGGTGCGTTGCATGGCCCAGGCTGGTGGCCTAGGCGTTGACTCTGCATGGCCCAAGCTGGTGGCTTGGGCGTTGAGGCTGCAAGGCATGGGCTGGAGCCATGCGCTGGATGGCATGCCTAGTGGGCATGCCACTAGCCGAGCCTGCAAGGCACGGGTTGGAGCCGTGCGCTGGATGGCATCTTGCGAGGCATGCCACTAACCTCGCTGATGTGCGGTAGGTGGGCTGGTAGTGTGGTACTGTGCGTGGGCGTGCGCGCACACTGAGGTTGTATGGCGCATGGTCTTGCGGCACCTAGGTGTGCGCAAGCCCACACGGCGCCTAAGAAGGCGCATGAGCGTGCGGCCCATGAGCGCACACATACTTGCACGCATGGGCGCGAGGAGCATGGTTGCGCGCATGGGCAGGCGCCCACTAATCTCGCTAGCCCGCATGCTGGGCGCCCCGTGTGTGTCACCGCTCGGGTCAAGGCATGCATGCATGCTGGGCACCCCATGCGTGTCACCCCACGAGCCAAGGCATGCTTGTGGGCTAGCCAAGGTGGATGTTCCCACCATGACTAGGACATGTGCGGGCATCTCTAGAGGCAACTCGACTTGGGGTCTAACACATTCTCTGGTTGTGGCGTCGTTTTTTGGTCATGAACCAGTGAATGACGTCATGAATCTCTAGTTCATGATATCGCGGATCTATGGTTGCGAACTAGAGACCCATGGCATTGCCATTTTTTATTTTATTTTCATTTGATTTTGGTTGGTTGTTTGGATCTGGAAGGTGTAGCGGAGGTAATGGCTGTGGAAATGTTTTTCCTAGTGATTTTTTTCCATTTAGGAATGGAGGAGCGACAATTCCCATCCTCCATTCGTTTGCCCGTATGACGGAGATGGGCAACCTTTCTGTAAGGCACGCGGGGGCTAGGATGATATTATGTGATCCTGCCTAAGTGGGGCCGTGGGCGGAGAGTAATGTTTTTATTTTAATTCTATTCTGGCCAAAATGACCTGAATTTTCTGTGCCTAAACAGTAACTAGCACGGTTTAATTGGATGATCCGTTTTGAATCAAATTCCAGTCATTCCGAGATGTTTTGGTCCATTCTGGTCGAACTCTGATTTTTCAGTCGGAATTAGTGTTTCGTTCCAGAATTGATGTGTATGGCAGTTTGGTAAATATTTTGGAAAGGGACGGACAAACTTATAATTTTGACATCTCCTTTTCTCCTACCTTACGACGAATGGCAACACTAATCCTTAATTTCTCTACTCGACAACGCCTTCTAGTTCTAGCATCTCTCTCTCTCTTTCTCTCCAACTTTTGGTTTTTGAAAATATGAATCACATGGACGACATGGTCTGTGATAACCCTGTTTAAGCTAGGTACTTACTCTTATTAATTTCATTTTCTGTTTTTAATCCAAATGGACATAAGCCTAATAATTTGAGGAGGTTAAGGTGTTTGTTTGACTTAGGCCATGTTTTGTTGATGCAATAGGTGCCCAAGCCTAAGGAAGAAGCCCAACACTTAGTTATGTCGCCTTTAAGGGTTTAAGGTTTGAAAAAGACCTAGTTAGGGTCTCGAGTGTGGTGCCCCCAACCCCCATGTACGGGAACACGGGAATCGAGACACCCAGATGATGACAACACGGTCACGCATCCCAACGATAGTGCCAAGTGTGTGTTCATACAACAGTGTATAAAAACAACGCAGCGGATAATTTAAGTAAGTCAACTAAGTACCAGAATTTTTAATACAAATTAACATAAGTAAAAATGATTAAAAAGAGTTATACAGTCATCCCAAAATAAAATATAATATAAGTCCAAATACAATACGAGTGATCCCATATCACTCCTCCGGCGGAGCCGAATCCTCAGGCTCGTCGAAATCTGTGTTACCATAAACGGTACCGCAGGTAAGTATAATCCAAACAACCCTCGAGAATAAAAATGGATTAATGCAACCAATAATTATGCATGCATATGATGAAATATGCATTATGTCCAAAACATCATTTTCCCTGAAAATGAATATTTTCCAATGCACGCCAAAATCCTATTTGGCCCAAAATAATAATCTGTCATTTTCCCAGAAAATGACCCACACAAAATCCTTTTATCCAACACACGCTATTTTTCCAGAAAATAGCCCAATAATCCAATCATTCAAGAACTCGCCATTTTTCCAGAAAATGGCCCATTAACCAATTCTACCGTATGCACCATGATCTCCCCTAGGGACCATCCGCACACCCTGGCTCCCTTCGCCATACCATGGGTAACGATCGTGCGTGTGACTTCGTAACGAGCGATGCCCAGTTCCTCGCCCAGCGCGTACGTGGCCAAGCATCCTCTGCCCCCGCCAACAAAGGGGCCATGGAGTCGGCACGAGATAGCGTTACCATCCCGTCCGATCCCGTTGTCGCCCAGCGACAACCTAGGGGACGTCACTCAATATATTCCGCTCCCGAGTGACCAGAGGAGCTCCACCGAGATAATGCCCCATCAAGGCTTGGGGTTGTGATACACACGCACCCAAAAACCCTTTCTCACATGAAAACCCAGTTTTCAATAAACACATGAACATGAATGCAATTACATGAAAGCTCAGTTTCATTTACAAACATGATCATGCATGTAAATATGCAATGTACATGAAACCTCTCAATATCCAACATCCAACAATTCACAACACAGTCCAAAACACACAAACAACTACATCCTCCAACCCATCCGACCCCCTTACTCCTCGGACTCAGTTCGGCATAACCAACCAGTTCACAGTAAAATGAGTTAGTGCAAAAATACATTTAAATCACGAAAGTTCTTTAGAAAAATACTTACAGTGCTATTTTATAATTTTCGGAGGATCACAGAGGTACAAGAAGTGGCGGCACAACAACGTAACAGTGCAAAATGCACTGGGCCGTGGGTCTCAAAATGCTAGTTTTTGAACGGGAACAAACGAAGACTTGAGATTACAAGGGAAGGGCTTAAGGATGTCAGTGAAGCTAATGGTGGTGATGGTTGGCCGTGGGTGACAGCGTAGAGGGTGGTTAAGACCAAAAAGCCCAAAACGGAAATGGAGTTGGATGTTCTTCACCGGTGACAGATCGGAGCTGAGAATGGGTGCATTAGGTTGCTAAGAGGTCGAGAATGATGTGGTGAAGAAATGGTGGCCAGAGGTGGAGTGACGGCGGCGCAATGACGCAAGGAATGTCGCGGCTTGAGGTCGCGCGCGGGAGCTAACGGCTGCGCGGGAGGAGCTGGGAATGGAGGGAGGTGGTCACCGGCCGGTGGGGAAGCGAATGGCAGGCGCGGTGTCGGACACGGGCGGCGCTGGGTGGAGTAGAAGAAAACGCACGAGGGAGAGGGGAGAGACATCGTGCGCGTGCGTGGAGAGAGGATAAAGAAAATGAGGAGAAAAAAGAAAAGAAAAAGAAAAGAAAAAGAGGAAAAAGAAAAAGAAAGGGAAATAAACGAGGTCCAATCCTCACATCTTGGGTCACAAAAATGATCCAACGAAAAAGATTTCAAAATTGCAAGTTAAATAAAATAATTCAAACATAGTGATTAAATGAAAATAAAATAATTAAATCCAACAATAAATTAATATTAAGAAAGCACATCAAAATAATTTTCACAAAATTAAACTCATAAAAATAAACCAACTAAAAATCCAACAACGTTAAAATAAGAGAATAAATTTTTGAATTAATAAAAACAATCATTCAATAAAAATACACTAAAATACATGATATTACATCGAGTGAGGAGAGAGGTGCCCTTTTTGCATACCCTTGAATTTTTCAAGCCATAATTATTAGGCTCCTAGAAAAAGGGAGTGTCAGCTTTTCTAAGAAGCATCCACCAATTGTCCCTCATGCATAGAATCCCTAAAACTTCTAGAAAAAGCCAAGTGAAGGAGGAATAACGTTAGGGTTTCGGCTCACCAAGGGCAGACGCCAACCCCACCTCCCACATGCCACTTGGCAATTATGCAATCTCACTTTATGGATTCATTTATCTACAATCAAAAGTGAAAAAAGGAAGGAAGAGAAGTGGATTTCAGAAAATGCAAGAGCCACACACCCACTCCATGACAATTGGTTGTCAACAATGCATTGCTTAACTTGAGGTTCATTGCATCTAGACACAAAGAGGGATGAAAGAAGGCTTGGGAATTTGGTAAGGGAGGCGCCACTCGTCCTCCATGCAAGGGGGACCCTTAGGTTCCCAAGGGAAAGCAATAATGAGGAAGAAGATGAAGGGGCATTCGGCTAGGGCTAGAAGAAGAACCGACTTGGCGCCTATGCAAGGTGTTTATGAAGACTTTTTATTTTTCCAAAAAATAGGAGTGAGAATAAGTTGGGAACAAAGAGCATTTACACGAGGGGCATTGATGACCGGTGCCCCTTACCCGTGCTAGAGGAAACCAATAATCATTTTGCTTTACTTCAGATTTTCTTTCTCTCCCATCTCCTCTCTATCTTTGTTACTCTAGAGAAGAAACCAAACACAATTTTTCTTTCCATCCAAACACCTATTTCGTACAAATAAGGATTGGAGATTCAAGAATAGTTTGTGGGAAAGAATTTGCATAGTAAGAACTCTCAAGTATCTATCTCATTTCCTCCTCATGAACATGCACACTCTTGCACGGGTTTGGGCTGAAGAAGTTTGGCCTAAGGGAGTGGAAGAAACCCTATACATTGAAAATGCAGTGAAGGCGGTTTGCGAATTGTCATATCATATGGACTACGTACTCGCACCCAGTCAAGAGAGCTAGTAATATGATATGGCAACTAGCAGGGAGCTCACAATTCCTAGGGGTAGCCATGAGGTGTCCACCCACCTTGTTATATGGCCTAATGATTACAAGTGATTAATATGAAACAAACTGTGATATTTTGTTACATGGTCATGTTACTCTGTTACATGATTACAAGGTCAAAGATTTTGAAAAAGAATATGTACAAGAAAGAAGTGAGTTTTTCAGTCAAGTTCACATCCATACTCATGCATTCATATTCATGGTTCACCTTATACATGCTTAAGTTATCTTCTTGTATGTTATTTGTTTAATTTGCTGAGATTTTGTGTTAGTTTCCACTACCATTCCTCCTAGGATGGTAGAAGTTGTGACAGGAATAAACGATAGCGATGGAGAAATGCAAACGTGAGGATTCCTAATGTCTAAGGAGGAATTTAGCAAGGAAGGCACTTGGAAGGGCAATAGTAGTATGGCATCTAGCTCACGACATGTTAGGGAAGATAGTCTTAAAGATGCAGTAATCAACTTGACAAGGCTACTTGAGCATATCAAGAAAGCTCAAGAAATTTTGAATTAGAAGGAACGTTGTACTTGGAAATTTGAGTAACTTATATGACACTTACATTAGATCTATGCCCTTTTTGATGATGAACTTGGTATCAAGGGTTGCGGTTTAAATCTTTTATTATGTATTGGAGATATTTTGAACAAGTATTTTGGGATTAATAGTTACCGTAAATGGAAAGAATCTAGAGGTTTTTGAAGACTATCAAACATTCAGGGTCTCCCAACTTCAGCTCAAATAATTTTATGTATTCCTGTATATATACTGCCAATTGTCTTTTTCACTCTATTTTTTTCATGTATTCCTGTATATACTTGCATCATAGATAACAAGTCTTAAGTAAGAAGTTTAATTAATAACTCATTATATGGATTCACAATCTTGCACTTAATCTTGAAGCCAGATCAATTGACTCAACACCAATTCCTCATTCATACATCACCTTTGAAACAAACCCATATTATTAACTTTTAGGCTGATCCCCAGCTAAATTTACTGCTATGTTTTTACTGGAAAGGTGATGGCTTTATGAGTGTGCGACTCTGTCCATAAATTTATACTATATAAAGGTGGGGTTGGGAAGCAATCTATGGATCAAGCCTCTGTCACTATACCTTGTGACCAAGTACAAAGCCCACATCCTATATATGTTTTTATGATTTGGATCGATAAATATTATTTAAGAATTTAAGTTGTTAATTTATTTTTCAAGTATTTTGGAATATAGTTTTTCTATATATAATTTATTTATATAATGACTATTTCGAAATGGTATACCGAAACGTACTAGTACTAAAATATTCTATTCCAATATTTCAACCGAAACTGTGATCATAATGAAATTTAAAACTTTGACAGAGAAAGCTGCTACCGCCTGTTATATTACATTATCCATATCAATATATTTAACTAAGATTTTGTTATGAAGATTGTGTTACATTCATCACTATTAACAAGACATCTCAATCGAAGATGTAAATGATCAAAACTAATAATTTTTTTTAATAAATTTGAATAAATATAAAATTGAATTGAATAATTCAGTTTTAGATAGAAATATACACGTCATGTGAATCTTTTAACATTTAATACTATTCGGTATAAGGTTGTAGGACAGAACAGGTCCATATCAACATTTAATATTGTCTTAATCTCTCTTTACATAAAAAAAATAAAAAAGGATATCAATTTCTATTCTTAATTTGGAAGACAATTGATATTCAGGGTTCTAGAAATATATTTCTCATTTCTAAAACAAAATGGAAATAGGTTTTAGTAGGTATCAGAGTAACGTTGCGTTTAGATATTAAGGTATTCTCAAGTATTTGATAAATAATAATAAAAAAAGTAATAAAAAATAATAATAAAATATTAAATAATAATAAAAATTATATAATAAATAATAAAAAGATATTTTAAGAGTACTACCGGCCTACCTAATGGAGAGCCGAAGACTGCTCTCCACAGTCCACAGTCTTACATTTGAGGTTCTTTGCAAAGGAAAATTAAAACGAATTATTATTTGGCACGCCAAGACACGAAAGAACCCCTTTGGTGTCAGTGTTCTCATCTGACCATGCGATCGTGATGAGCTAAGCAGACTGCTACAAGCTTCTCGCAGACAACGACACAGCTCTTTGTCTGCTCTCCTTCTGATCTCTCCGTCCCTCTTTCATGGCGATCGCAGCTGCTACTTCACTCCCCCTCGGTAATCTCGGATGCCCCTTTTTATATTATTTTGCATGTCTTTTTGTTATGCTTGAGAATGATACTGACAGTAGCAGAACTTCCACCTTGTCGAATACCCCTTCGGATTTGCATGTTTTTGTAGAAACCCATTTTAACTTTCTGCAAAATTTCAACTGCAATGCCAATATAGAGCTTACTTGGAATGCTAATGAGCACTCCAATACTGTTATTTAGGTCTCGTTTATTTTCGGAACTTATCTAATCTAATTATTACAATTTTTTTAAATTTTCACGCAAAATAAAATAAACAATTCAACTTTTTTAAATTCCAAAATAAAAATAATATTAAAAAAATATATTTTAATAATATTTTATTTAACTTTTAACTTTAATCTCAACTCATCTAATCTCATTTGCGAAAACAAACGAGATTTTAATTGTTGACGAAAGGCCGCCATGCAATAGTTGATTGCAAGGGATATTTACAGTTGTTATTCATCTGTTTGATGCCGAGGAAACATTGGAAAAGAATCTGAACTTATGTTTTTTAATTTCATTCCCCCCTTTTAACTTGCCTTATTCATGCTTTCGTTTTTAACAGATTTCACATAATAATCCCTTTCTTTGTTTGACTATTGTGTCTTCAGTTCCTTATTGTGGTGCATGTCATGCAGAGGGGGTCTGTTGCTCAACATCATATGGGATAACAAACAGCTGCCTCATACCTTCTTTTGATCGTTGTAGAGTTCCCGGTCCTGCTGGCATAAGGTGTATTTTAGTTGATAATCGAGTAATTCATAAATCTCTCTTGGTGGTTGCATCTTGTTAAATATGTATGACACCGTTCGAGCATTCCTTGCAGTTAGAATCTAGAGCCAAGAGGATTATTTATTTGTTTATTTTTTTCCGAAGGCATAAAGCTTTTGAATCTTTTTATGCACATTCAATTCTGAGAAAAGGAAAAACGATCCCATGGTTTCTTCTCTTTTACTTGGCCTCTTCATCTCAATTGCTGTTTATAGAATTTTTTGTACTGCCTTTCCAAATATTTCAAATTAAATTTATCCTTCCTGGCTAGAGAAAATTTTTATTTTCCTCTGTCAATTTTCAGATGCAAGATTCCATTTTTTGGATCAACTCAATTCCATTGGCTGTCTTCGGGACATGATCTATGTCTTTCAAAAGTTTCAGTTGCTGCTGACTACCCAGATTCTGTTCCTGATTCTTCTAGTTACA
Organism: Juglans cinerea; assembly: GCA_961763995.1. NCBI lineage: Eukaryota > Viridiplantae > Streptophyta > Magnoliopsida > Fagales > Juglandaceae > Juglans > Juglans cinerea. Next base: position 24,332,132 of record CAUIVZ010000001.1, on the reverse strand, counting down.
CCAGTAACAGAGCTTACCATCCTCTTGAAGATCTAAAAGTTTCCAGAAGAATCCGCTACACTAAACTTAGTTCAGCAGAAATTGCAAGAACCACAGTTGAGGTATGTGCCTGTTAATGCTCCTATGCACTAATTCTAATCATTTTATGTTTTAGGACTAGAAAAGAATGTTAACCTGCATGCTAATGATGTGCCCTAATAATTCTCTCTGTGGAAAAAATTAAGGCAGTATCGGTATTGCTATTCATGATCTGAATTTTCCTTTTGTCTTAGGCTAATAACTTTGCTTTGCTGGTCTTTCCTGGGATGGTACATTGTGAACCGCATGAACAAATTTCATGGGCTGAATTTCAGTATGTTATCGATGACTACGGAGGTTTGCTTTCTTATTTATTTTTTGAGTCAGATTTTGAGTGGATACATTCATATTTTTATACCAGCTTGATTATGATTCAACCTGATTTATTCCCTTTATTTATTTAGATATATATTTTGAAATTTTTGATGATGCAAACATCTTAGAAGATCGTGGAGCAAGTAACCCTGTGGTGAGCATTGTCTTGATTCTATATAAATTATCTTCTTTTTCAAATGAAAACTCTGCAGCTTGGAAGATTCATAATTGGACAACACACTTGGGGAAAATTTAGGAGGAAAATCTTTAAATTAAAATCATACATGTTAATTAAATTTAAAAACATAGGTCAGTTTATGTGATATTTTTGGTAAAAATTTAATAGGTGCCACCTAGTTCTTTCCAAGGGCTTGTGCACCCCCGGGATTGGTTGGGACTTTGTTCTCGGACATCCGGTGCCAATAAAAAAAAGTTTTTTCATTGTCAAGTTTTCTGTCTGTTTGTGTTTCTATCTCTGCCTCTCACTGTTTCTTTCTTTCTCTCAATGATTATGTGCTTTGACATCTAGTTTTTCCTTTCACTATCTTTATTTTTTGTTCATTTAAGATGTTTGCGTGATATATTTTTGCAAGTAAGTGCACACAAGGTGTTTGTTTTAAGAGGACTGCTATAGACTAATGTATTCAATATAGTTATCCTGCAACCCTTATCTGGCCTATTCTATGAATTAGAATTCAGAAATTGTACGTTTGCTTTATTTTTTGTTTAAGCTTTATGTCACAGCAAATGTTTTAATGACTGATTTCATTTGTATGTCATAAAGACATGAATCTATGCTATCATATTAAAAGATGCATGATTGAAATACTTGGCAAATAAATATTAAACAATGGAACTTATCATGGAAACTACCTGTCAGCCATGCAACTTAATAAAGCTCTGGAAAGTTATCAAAGAGACGTTTAATGGGTAGTTATAATATATAATATTGCATTAAAAGTGTTTAGAATATAGTTTAGTGGGTAATTATAATATATAATATTGCATTAATAGTGCTACATACTATTGTATTAAATATAGTTATCCTGCAACCCTTAAATCAGAATTCAGAACTCGTACTTTTGTTTTATTTTTTGTTTAAAGTTTTATGTCAGAGCAGATGTTTCAATGATTGATTTTTTTTGTATGTCAAAAAGATGTGAATCTATGATATCATATCAAAAGATGCATGACTTGTAATACTTGGAAAATATGAGGATGCTTGAGGAATGAGATGAGATGAGATGAGAAATCTGTGAATAATAGTGAAATGGTTTGTGAATAGTGAAATGGTTTGAGTTATGAATAGTGAAATCTAGGGGCCACACCCCCTGGTGAAAAGCCAGCGATTTAACCAGTTCCGTGTAGGGAAACTTTCGAAGGTGTGGTGCACAGGACCGGGGTTTACCCTGCAGGGGTGGGTCCGAAGAGCCCTATCTTGGAGAGGTAATGATTTCGATGAAAAAGTTGAAAATTTGAAATTGAAAAGTGTTTTTGTTTGAGTGATGTTTGGGAAGGAAATGAGATGAGATAAGATGGGATGGGATGGGATGAAACCCATTCCCAAACAACCCCTTTATTAAACAATTGAACTTATCATGGAAACTAGCTGTCAGCCATGCAACTTAATAAAGCTCTGGAAAGTTATCAAAGAGATGTTTAATGGGTAGTTATAATATATAATATTGCATTAATAGTGCTATATACTAATGTATTAAATATAGTTATCCTGCAACCCTTAACTGGCCCATTCTATGAATCAGAATTCAGAACTTGTACTTTTGTATTATTTTTTGTTTAAGTTTTATGTCAGAGCAAATGTTTCAATGATTGATTTTATTTTTATGTCAAAAAGATGTGAATCTATGATATCATATCAAAAGATCCATGATTTGAAATACTTGGAAAATAAGTATTAAACAATGGAACTTATCATGGAAACTAGATGTCAGCCATGCAACTTAATAAAGCTCTGGAAAGTTATCAAAGAGATGTCTAGTGGTTAGTTAGAACATATAATATTGCATTAAAAGTGTTTAGGTGGTGGCAAGAACATCTTGGGAAGCTGTGTAAATCATATAAATGCAATAAAATTATTTCTTCTAGGACCAAAGGAGAGATCATGGCAACAAAAGGCTTATGAGAGCAAGAGAAGTGTGATATACATTGATGGTTTGGGCGAGAATTATAAGTTTTACAGTGTATATTTAAATGAATGTGTGCAATTTTTGAGAATCTACACAAACACGCATAGAGATAGAATTTTGTTTGAATTACATCTATAGTCATTAGTCACTTCGAGAGAACTTTATACTCACCTTAACATGGCTATCATGAACTGGGAGTTATTAATGATACCTAAAACGACCAGATCAAGATGTTTAAAGTGGTGTTTGGATGGTAAACTCATAGAATCACAACAATTGTTATGCCATCATTGTACCAGTTCTGGTTATTTGTCCTTTTCTAGAATTCTTTATATGGTACAAGTTGCATGGTGGGCTTTGGTATCATTAGATTTATGATTTATCAGAATGTGTTGATTGGAATGGAGATTCCAATATATAAGAACAGAAACAAAGCTGCTGCACACAACATTTCTATTGAAGAAGGCTTTTTTGATGATGAGGTTAGCTGTCACTTATCATTTACTTCTATAATGAATTTGGTAAACTTCTGTACCCTTTTGTTTCTTTGTTACCTTATCACTTTCTGTTTTGGGATTAAATAGGTTGTGGATTCTGAAGGGCCTGATATTTCAGTGGACTGGGGAATGCTAGATACTTCTAGCTTGGTCCACCCTATTTATTTTGCTAAATGCTTGACGATGGTAATCACTAATCGGCTTGACAACTTCTAAGTCAGATGCTATCTTTATCTGAGCCATCTCTAATTGTGTGAATGAGTTTACCTTGCTCATATAATAATTTTTCATTTGACAATAAGATACTATAGTAATCTTTGTCTCCTTGGCCAAAAAAGAAAAGGGGGATGCTTAGTCTCAATAGCGAGCATTTGCATACACTAGCGCTCATTTTGTTTAGGACATGGGTTTTACCAAATATATGCTTATTAAGGTGCAATAGTTTAAATGCAGTCGCATGTATCTGCTAGAATTCATTTAATTGTGCTAGTAAGTTGTGACCTAAGAAGAAAATAATTTTTGGCAAATTAATATAATGGACCATGAGATCTAGCATGGCGACTATTTTAAATATTCAATTACAGTATGCGTGGTTACTGTTCATCTTTCATACAAAAATTTTTCCGACCAAAATTTTCTTATTTTTTGGTAAGTATTTCTGACTAACATTTTTAAATGGAAAGAATAAGGTTTTTTTTTTTTGGATAAGTTAAATGGAAAGAATAAGGTTTCATTTTTTGATAAGTTAAATGGAAAGAATAAGTGAGATGATGTTATTATACATTCAATTTATTCATGAGCTTTTATGCAACAAATTTCTCAGTTATAGAACTCCTGAGTCATCCATTGGTGGAAAAGTTAGCTGAAATGTCTTGGCAGATGAAAAGGATTATGTGGCATTGTCTTGTAGCAGTTAGGGTAGATCAAAGAATGCAAGTGTTCAACCTTTGGATTTCTTATTTTTTTCATAGGATCGATAGGCATGACGTCTATCCTCTAATTTGAACTTGTTGCAGGGCATAAGATATGATTTTTTAGGATTGAAACCTTATTTAGTGTGAACTAAATGGGATGATTTCATTCAACCTTTAAACCATTCCATCTTTTTTATGCTTATATCCTCAATTCCTAATAGACTAAATTTTGACCTTCATAAAATAGTAACGTACTCATCTTACATTTTTTGTAAATTAAGTGGAATGGCATATTCAACTGTTTAGATGCACCTTTAGGTTTTGGCTGCTAGTGCATATATAAATTAGTGAAGTCATGCTCAGCAACATATCTGAATTCTGAACTATTGTTTCTCTTATAAGTAAGAGATTATATTAATAAGAATAGGCATAGCCCAAGTACACAGGGAGTATGCAAGAGGTAGCACCTAGTTAAGAGGTGAATTCTGAATTATTGTCAATGTTCAATTGTTGTCAAAGTTACTTCCCTACTGTCAATCTATTTTCCAATTGAAACACTTGTGAGCTATGACAAATATATGATTGATCTTCTCTTGGTGATGTTTACTTTACGTGTCCCACATTTTATATAATGAGTCCTGATTCTTTATATTCTATCTATTCAAGTTGAAAGTTGATGAAACTGTAAATTAACTATTTCGATAGGTGAGCCATTTATTTATTTTTTCATTTTTTGTTCCTTCTTATGATAGTGATTTACCGAGTATATGTTTCATGTAGGCCTCTAGCATGGAGTACAATAAAAAAATGGATGATCCGTCAAATGGTGTTTCCATTGTGGGCTGCCTCAGACCTGCTTTTGCTGATGAAGAATCATATATTAGAACGCTGTTTCATTGTGTAGATAGTGATGGATACAGCTCAGACTGGAAAGGTATCTCATCTTTCTTCCCCTCTGCTGTTGCTCATTTGAATTAGTGCACTACATCTCACAGAGAGTTTGTTTGGTGTGGGTGGGTGAGGGTGCCTGTGAGTGTGTGTGTGAGTGATGAATTGAGTGAATCATTAGGAATAATAAACAATAAAATTGTTGATTATAACCCCACGGATGTTTTTCATTTCTGTGTTTATCAGATTCTACAGGTGCATTATATCTTTGGTTTTGTGTATGCGTGCATGCATATATTATGTCTTTAATATTGGTTATGGTGTCATCTCTATAAATAGGGAATTTTTTTTTATCTTTGAGGTACAATTATAATGAAGTTCATGTCTTTTTGGTCTCTCTTAGTTTGGATTTCTTTTTTTCCCTTCCCCCACCCTTCTTGAATTTTCTAGATTGTTTAAGTTTAAATGTTAGCTTTTCTTTCTAGAGACTTCCCCTACAGACTGCCAATGTACTGGGGTTGAACCATTAAAGGAAGAGAAAAAAGTGTTCTCATCTGCCCTGTAAATACTTTTCAGTAAAAGTTCTGAATGAATTTTTTTGGCTATCTGGGGTTGACATGTCCAGCTTCTAGGTTCCCATTAAAGTGATAATTTTGCCACATCATGCAAACAAGTCATACTGTCTTGCAAACACCCCACTATTTAGTTTTTCTGCATTAGAAAGAATGGAGCCTTTTCTTTATGGAGTGTGATGGAAGAAAGGGATCGGGTGGTGACTGGAGAAATGGAAATGGCATGATAACTGGGTCTGTTGGGGGAAACCTGTAGAATCAACTGACTAACAAATCCCATGCCCAGGTGACTCCCAGCCTTCCTTTCATTTACCTATGGTTTGGGTTGCCAATTTGTGGGTTAAATTTTACTTATTAAAGGTTATATCTCTTTAGATTTTCAGTCCCAAATTACTAAAATTAAGATGTTTGAATCTCCTGCTTCGAAAAGCGAGCCCAAAAAAACAGCATAATAATCTGATTCTAATTTGAACGCATTAAAATCACAAACCAAATTCAAATTAAAGCTCATGTGGGCAAAGAGAAACTTTTTTAAACAGTTTTGGCTGTTTGAATTCAACCAACATCACAGATGGGTAAGTGCCCGCATGCTTGGTGAGTAAAACTCTCTCTAATTTTAGAGAAATCTTAAAAACAATTTGAGATGTATTTTCTATATGGTCTAGTTATATGTGTAGTTAGAAGAAAAATTTGTATGGATTATAATTGTTTGCAAATTACCTTGAGTTTGTGAAAGTGGGTAGGTAAAATTTAAAAGCCTGGATAAAGTTTTTTTGAGATATGTTTTTTGGGTTTTCATGAAAGTTGTGGTTTCTATGTTTTATTTTTCACAAAAGCTTGGCCAAATGATTGTATGAAAAATGTTTTTGATATATATAAAATATATTTTTTACTTATAAAAAAATGAAAAATATTGTTGATATATAAAATTTCTTTTGTGCCCAAAAGATGTTTGGATTGAAATTGAAAGATTTTTCTAAAAGTTTTGGAAATTGTTTTGAAACTAAACATACCTGCAATGTCTGAAAACTGTATGCATGAATACCGTTACTGTTTCAATATTTTTGGTTGCAGATAAGAGTCCCCAGCATATACGTATGTTGCATTATCATTTGACATGTCTTTGTTTCTCTTTAGATGAAGAATTCTCGAGCTTGAATTCTGAAAGTGATCAAGTCAACACTGGCTCAACTTTGTACAGGCTGGAGATGATGAGAATGGAGCTATTCTCTGTGTATGGTGTCCAGGCATGTGTATTAGGCTTTACATTGTCATAGTTGTAAGTTTGACTATTATTGTCCTGCCTTACCTGAAATAAATGAAGTTCCATAACAATGACTGCTACTGCCTACTGCTGCGAAGAATATTGTGCTTTGACTCAAATAAAGATGAATGGTGCAAAATAGTAGCTTTTGTTCTATACACGCATTTAGTTTAGAAAAAAGAGGTGTCTGTCAAACCTCTTTAGGTTAATCTATTTCATGCTCCTTTGAATGTTTGCAGTCTGAAGTTAGCTTGCAAGATTTTCTAGATGCTGAGCCTGATGTTCTTGCACATTCTACTCCAGCAATTGTAGAGCGGTTTGGCGAGATGGGTATTAGTTGCAATGTTGCTCTTAAAGCTCTTTGCAAAAAGAAGGGTCTGGATGTTGAGGTAAAGAATAAGTAAAACTCCATTGCTTCATTATATATATTCTTATTTAACATGAAGTTCTAATGTGGCTTACTTAATTGCTATGTTATAGTACACCTTTTCCTATTGAGAATTTACTTGGACACTTTTGACCTTAGTGTTTTTCCTTTAATTTGGGCAATTGCATTACAACCAATATTTTAATTAACAACGTTTGGGACATGAATGTATTGCTATTTGCTTCATTAGATATTCATGTCATCATCTGGTCCCACTTTTTAGTCTTGTTGCTAAGGTTTCACATTGGGTGGAGTTTTGGTTTGGTATCATAGGTGCCATACCTTTAGTTTCTTTGATATCGATGTGATATGTGTAATTGTACACTTGCCTTGTATCACTTTTTAGTCTTTGTGAAACAGTCAGCCAAGGTGTTTAACCACCATACTGGTCCCTCCCAACCCCCCCTTCTTTGAGATCAAGGCTTGATAAGGTGTTTAACCGGAGGTGATCCCTTTAGTCTTGCAGCAGGCCGAGGTACCATCGACGGCGGCTGAGATGTAGGATACAATAGTGGTGGAGCTGACGACAGCGACATAATCAGTACCATACACGGGCTACCAACATCTCCCATTGTCGACCGGCAGTTTTTCGACACCGTATGGACAGAAAATGATGATGGGAAGCCGAGATGACGGGGATGTGGAGTTTCCTGTGGTACCCCCTCCGACGAAGGCTTTTCAGACAGTGGCTACCGATAATGAGATGTGTACAGAGGTGGGGGGTGACAGGGACGTCAGTGAAGGGCTTTTACAGATGCTAGTTCCTATGAGTGACATTCTTGAGTGGGAATGCAGGTCTCCCTTTGCCGAGGAGGAAACAGGGATGTTGATGGAATCACAGTGGGCAACCAGGGAAGGGGTTGAAATGGGCGGGGAGCCTATACCTCTGAAGTCTCTGCCATCGTATCAACCTATTGCCTCTGACTAGGTTATTCATAAGGTGCAGGAAATCCAACATTGTGTGGGTATTGAGTGTGAAGGTTTGAAGAACAGTTCATGGATTTGCTTACTGTCATTGAAGTAGGATATGCTCAGCTCAAGAAATTTGGTTCTAAAAAATAGAGGGAGCTCAAGAGATTGACTTGGTCTATCAGTTATGAGGGCTGCTCAAGCAGAGAAAGATCCAAAGGGGGTCAACATTTTCTTTATGATGCCCAAGATTATATCCTGGAATGTTCGAGGGCTTAATGAGGTTAGTAAGCGCCTGCGGATAAAAAATTTACTCCGTGAGTGGAAGGCGGACATTGTGTGCTTGCAGGAAACTAAGATGGAATTTATTATATTATTTGATATAATATATAAATTTTAATTTTATAACATAAAATCTTATAAATAACTTTCAGGTCTTCAGATTTTAGACCTTGCAGACAATTATTTTCAGGGTAATCCCTCCCATGTCTAGGGAACTTGGGTACTAAAATTAGCAATGATGATGATGATGGTGCTTTTTTTGAGGAAATGTTAGTGGTTATGAAAGGTAAAGAATATCTATATGATTCAATTCTCTCTTGTTCATTCTTTAGACCTTTCAAACCATAATCTAGCAGGAGAAATACTTGACAGTTTCTCTCTTTCATGTTTTCTCTCTTCATATTTCCGTTAAATTTATTTACCTCTTCTCATTGCTATTTCTTTTCTTTTCGTCTTCTGCTTTTTGTTGTTAGTTTTATTTTGATTCCAGAGTTGTGTGATAGGAGGTGGTATTCGATGGAGTGCAGTTTTGGGGTGGAAGCTAAATCTTTTGTGTTTAGTAGGAAGGGGGGTAATCTTTATGGTATTGTTGAAAAGTGCAGGAAATTTATTAAGGTTCTCTTCCTTAGTGGTGATGCAGTGGTTTGGATGGCTAAGGTGGTTGAGGATTGTCTGAGTTTTTCGAGTAAAAACTCTTTTTTTCAGACCATAAGGGAGGGGTAATAGAGTCTTCCTAATCCAACTCTCTCATAATTCTTTTGGAAGATTTGTTAAAGTGATTGAGCCGGGTGGGGGTAAGGGGAAAGGAATTATTGTAGTTCCTGAAGGGAGAAATTGTAGTGGCTGATCTGGTTTCGTTAAGAAGGCATTTGAGATTGTTGGGTCTAGACCTTCTGTTTTAGTTCAAGAAAATAGAGGTTCTTTTGGAGATACGAGGGAGAAAAGTTCTAGAGAAACCCCTTAGTTGTTGCTAAGAAATCTGCAGTTGTTGGTGTTGGTATCAAAAGTAGGAGTGATTTGGTTGAATCTTCAGGAAGAAACAAGGAGGAGGTCTTGAAGGAGATGAACAGTCATAGGATCTCTTTAGTAGAGGGTGACGGTTGGAGTTCCGAGATGTGGAGAAAAGTGGGGGAAGTCGAGGGGTCCTTCTGGCACATACGGGCGGAATTAATGAGTTGGAAAGAAAAAATTGGCTCTTTATTATTTTCTCTAGATGAGGTTTTGGGTCTCTTGATGGACTTGGGTAATGTGAAGTGTGGGCCCAAGGCTGATAAGCCTTCTGAGAGCAAGTTTGTTGGGCCAAATAGAGGCCCAAATGGGGCTGGGTTTCACCCTTCTGCTACGGTGGCTTCCCCTGTTCAGGAGTCTAGACCACCACCTCAGTCAAGGTCACCGGTGAGGTGTGAACCGACGGGGACCATTTTGGCGGAGTGTTCTGTGGCGGTGAACAGTGCGATGGGAGTTGGGATCAATGAATGTTGTCGCCCGATAGCTGCTGGGCTTCCTCTTTTGGTTACGGCAGACAGCAATGGTCAGTGTCTTGGTTTTTCTTCACAGAAAAAGTTGCCGGTGAGGTGCGAGCCGACAGGGACCTTAGAGATGTCAAGATCTATAGTTGTGAATAGTGATGAGGGATATTCTTCTGATGCGAAGTTGGTGTATGCCCAGCCCTGGGAGAAAATGGGTTTGATCCTGTTAGTATTTTCACAGAAGGGGTCGATGGAGGAGGGGGGGGGCCTTCTAGCAATTTCCCGTCATTGTGTATGCCCTTGCAGGTTGGGTTGGAGGATGAAGTGCTGTCGGTAGAAGTTTTGGGTTCGAGTCCTGCTCAGTTTGTGGAGGCAGTTGTTAAGTTGTCTTGTGATGATAGGGCTGGGGTCTTGGAGGAGTGTAGTGAAGGGTTAAAGGGGTCAATTTCTTCTGTGGAAGAGGTGCCATGTACTCTTCTTAATAATTCTGATCTTGAGTTGGTGTTAGGGGGAGGTGATGACTCTGTTTCGTGTGAGTCAGGGGAGATTTTAGAATTTGATGAGAATGTAAATCCTGTCCCTTTTGAGTTATATGAATCCAGGCCTTGAATGGCCTTGTAACTCTTCTGATTGGGTTCTGAGGAAGGTTGTAGAGATCAGAGATGTTGTGGGGATTTCTTGTCATGGATATGATGAACAGTTTAGAGCTCTTCTAATTGCTATAGAAGCGGGTCAACCTACTTTGGCCAAATCTGTTGCAACAAAGGAGAGGGAAGAGCTGTTGCTGGTTTGTGGATGGGAGTTTTTGGAGGGAAAAAGGTAAGGAAAGGGCTGTTGCTGGTTTGTCATGAAGCCCAAAATCATTTCTTGGAATGTTCGGGGTTTAAATGATTATAGGAAGTGTTTAAGGGTGAAATATTGGTTGCGTCAATGGAAGGCCGATGTTATCTGCCTTCAAGAAACTAAGCTGAAATCTGTGAATCAAGCCATTGTTCAGAGTTTGTGGAATTGTTGTAGTGCAAACTGGGTAGAGCTGGTCTCTAATGGGGCCTCGGGTGGTATCATAATTTTGTGGAATAGGAGGGTGGTGGAGCTGGTGGACACTTTGTGGGGGAATTTTTGGTGGACAAGGATAAGGCTCGGGGTCTGGATGGGTTCACTTTGGCATTTTTTCAAGATTGTTGGGATGTTGTTAGAGATGATATCATGAAGGTGTTTGCCCAGTTTCACTTGTATATGAGGTTTGAGAAGAGCTTGAAAGTTACTTTCATTGCTCTTATTCCGAAGAAGGCAGGGGCTATGGAGATAAGAGACTTTAGGCCTATTAGTTTGGTGAATGGCATTTATAAAATTATCTCTAAGTTGCTGGCAATCGTTTGAGTAGGGTGATGGAGAGGATAATTTCACCATCTCAAAATGCTTTTGTGAGGGCTAGGCAGATTTTAGATTCTGTTTTAATTGCTAATGAATGTTTGGAGAGTAGATTGAAGGTGGAAAAAGCTGGTATTCTAATTAAATTGGATATGGAAAAGGCTTACGAACATGTAAACTGGGATTTTCTTGATTATTTATTGAGGAGATTTGGTTTTGGTGTTAAATGGTGCTCGTGGATTAAGCATTGTGTTTTGACTTCAAAATTTTCTATTTTGGTGAATGGAGAACTGGCTGGTTTCTTTTGTAGTTATTGCGGTTTGAGGCAAGGCGATCCCATTTCCCCCTTTCTTTTTGTTATGATTATGGAAGCTTTGAGTAGAATGATTGAGAAGGCTGTGGAGGGTAATTTTCTGTCCAGTTTTGTGGTGGGCAATAAGACTAGGAATAGTTTAAAGATCTCTCATTTGTTATTTGCCGATGACACCTTGATTTTTAGTGAGCTTGATTCAGATAATATTCGTGCTTTAAGAGCACTTTTGCTGTGTTTTGAAGCTGCTTCGGGGTTAAGAGTTAATTTATCAAAGTCAGAAATTGTTCCTGTGGGTGTTGTTCAGAATTTCTCAGACTTGGCTAATTTACTGGGGTGCATAATTTCTTCTATGCCTTTTGAGGTATCTAGGGCTTCCTTTGGAAGCCTCTTTTAAAGCTGTCAACGTATGGGATGGAGTGATTGAAAAAATTGAAAAGAGGTTAGCGGGTTGGAAGAGGATATACTTGTCTAAGGGGGGAAGACTAACTCTTATAAAGAGCACTTTGTCCAACCTGCCCACCTATTTCCTTTCTATTTTTCCTCTTCCGACAAGAGTTGAAAAGAGGATTGGGAGTTTTTTTCGAAATTTCTTATGGAGAGGCAATGGAGAGGATAAGAAGTTTCACTTGGTTAGTTGGAAGAAGGTTTGTCAACCACTGGATCGTGGTGGTTTGGGGATTAAAGATTTAAGGGTTTTTAATAGAGCTTTACTTGGGAAATGGCTTTGGAGATTTCAATTGGAGAGTAAAGCCCTTTGGAAAAATGTGATAGATGTAAAATATGGAAGTTTGTGGGGAGGTTGGTGTACTAATGCAGCTAGTGGAGCTTATGGGGTTAGTTTGTGGAAATTTAATAGAAAAGGATGGGATTTCTTCTCCAATAATTTCAGATTGAAGGTGGGAGATGGAAAGATGATTCTCTTTTGGCATGATCTGTGGTGTGGGGATACTGCTCTCAAGCTGGAATTTCCTATCCTTTTCAGAATTGCTAGGGATCATAATGCAACTATTTATGATTCTTACTGCAGTAGTAACAACAAGGTTGAATGGAATATCATTTTTACAAGGGACGTTAATGACTGGGAAGTGGATGAAGTTAAGGCTCTACTGGTTAAACTCTACAGTTCAAAGTTGGTGCTTGAAAGAGGGGATAGCATGGTGTGTGGATTCCTGCTGGAAATGCTAAGTTTTCAGTCTCTACTTATTACAGAATTTTGTCAAGCCTTAGCAGTTGTGATTTTCCTTGGAAAAGTATTTGGAAAGTGAAAGTTCCCTCTAAGGTTGCTTTTTTCTGTTGGGCGGCATCTTTGGGTAAAGTATTGACTACTGATAATCTTAGAAGGAGAGATTTGTTTATTGCTGATTGGTGTGTTATGTGTAAAAGGGACGGAGAATCAGTAAATCACATTTTTCTTCACTGCAAAGTGACAAGATTCTTGTGGAATGAGGTGTTGAGTTGGACAGGATTACATTGGGTAATGCCTAGAGATGTGGTGGATCTATTGGTAGGGTGGAAGGGTTTGAAGGGCTGTAAGAAGGTGGCGAGAGTTTGGAAGATGATTCCTCCTTGTCTTATGTGGTGCATTTGGCTTGAAAGAAATGAGAGATGCTTCGAAGATAAAGAACATTCATTGAGAGAACTTAGGGATTTGTTCTTGAGTACTTTGAGTTCTTGGGTTAAAGCTTTTGTAATGGAGGATAATTTTCTGCATTTGTTTTAGTATTCTGGTGTTAGTTTCTTTTCGATTTTGGAAGTTGTAGGTGTTTCCTTTGTATACGGCCTGTGTACTTGGGCTTATGCCTATTTCTTTGAATAAAATTTTTACTTATAAAAAAAGTAACCATCATATTATCACTAACATATATGATAATATGATTCTTATAAATAATGTACGTATACAATAATAGTTTTACTATAATTCTTATTTTTTGTTGCATATCATTTTTATATTTAGACAATTTTTTTTAAATTTATCGGTTTGTTGTTCCTAGCTTGACTTCCTAAGTGCCCGACCTTGCTAGTTCATCGGGAAAACCGGTAAAACCGGATTGAACCGGACTGGAACAGATAAAACCGGAAGTACCAATTTCGAGGGTGAATCGGTCTAGTCGGATCTTCAATTTTCAAAACTGGTGTTCACTGGTTTGGTTTCAAAATATGCCTAAAACCGGACCCGTTACATCCCTACCGAGGTTCATGAATCGGTGAGGAAAATGGTCAAAGACAGCACTTGGTCCAGATGGATTTTCTATTGGTATTCCAATATTGTTGGGAAGTGGTGAAGGAGGACTAAATGAAGGTATTCTAGGAATTGTTTTAGGTTGGGAAATTTGGGAAAAGTCTAAATGCCACTTTTATTGCACTTATTCCCAAGAAGACTGGGGCATAGGAGGTTAAGGATTATCGGCCCATTAGCCTTGTGAATGAGTTGTATAAGATTATCTCCAAGGTGCTTGCAAATCGTCTAGGAGAAGTTTTGGGACGGATCATTACGAAATCCAAAACGCATTTGTACGGGGAAGACACATATTGGACTCAGTACTCAATGCCAATGAATGTCTAGATGGTATATTAAAATCTAGAAATCTGGGTCTCTCTTATGCAAGTTGGATCTGGAGAAGGCCTACGATTATGTCCAGATAGTAGATTAACCCTTCATTGTTTGCTCATGATCCTCGATGGTTCTATTATTTCTCACATTCCAAATACACCAAATGAGGCAAATAGGGATCATCTTCCATATTGCTGCAATTTGTGGGCTGCGGCCTAGTCTTCTCCAAGGATAACAAGACTCCTCAATACTTCTAGGCATGACCCAAGCTATGGAGGGCCTCTTTGACAACTCGAAAGCCACTTCCCCCAAAGGGCCTTTTTGAACAACCACAGATTAGTAAGATTAACATTGAGATATCTCCAGAACAAACATAGCTTACGTGAGTTTGGTGTTTGCTGGTTATGTATATGTTAATAGAACAAGGAAACTGCAGATCATCTACTACTACACTACGAGGTAGCCTGGGCTCTATTGAATTACATTGATAGAGTCAGGTTAGCATGGGTTATACCTAGAAGGTTGATATGCTTTCTAGTAAAGTGGAGGGGTTTACATGGCAGCCCACAAATTGCAGTGATATGGAAGATGGCTCCCATATGCTTATTGTGGTGCATTTGGAGGGGAGGAACAATAGAAATTCCGACAATCGTGAATGGTTAATGGAAAAACCTAAAGTCTTCTTCTTCAACACTTTGTTCCTCTGGGCAACTGTAATAGATTCTAGTGGACAAGTTTCTATGATTTTCTTGTATTTGTTAATAATCGTACATAGGTGTCTCTTATGTGGACGTCCCATGTATGTAGGCTATGCCTTTGGTTTTCATCAATAAAATTGTTGATTACTGATTAAAAAAAAGTGATAAGCTTGATATGCAAATTCATAATTGCATTTTGTAGCCCGATTGTGAAGCACCAGAATGCTGAAAGTTACAGACTTTGAATAGGACATCCATAGAGAATTTAAGTCCTACGAATACTAGAATGCAAGGCATGCATTCTTGAAAGTTGTGTTGTTATACGGAAAACAATGACAAATTTATCTATGATGCTTGTGTATTGAACATGAACCCCAGGAAGCAAGCTCCTAGAGTCCCCCCCTAGCTTCAAGGGATTATAGTTGCAAGTTTCTGGTTTGTTTAGGATGAACTTCAATGAAGCATATTGAGAAGCTTACTCCATATAGGAAAAGAGCTTTTTTTAAAATTTTATGTAAACACAAAGTGCTTATATAGAATATCTCAGTTGTGGTGGCTATTTGGTTCAAAAAGAAAGCTAGAGAGATGAGCAAAAGTTGATGGCATGTTCTATATGAACTATATTTTTAGTTTTATCACATGTTTACTCATCCAACATATAACCCACACTTCTCTTCTAGCTTGTAAATATTATATAGTTTATTGCATTTGACATTTAATAATTAGAGTTGATTAGTTCATTGCTGATCACTTTTTTCTGATTTAATAGTCAGCTCATTTGATTGGGATTGACAGTCTGGGCATGGATGTTAGGGTTTTCTCTGGGGTGGAAGTACAAACACATCGCTTTCCTTTCAAAGTCAAGGTAAGCTATTTAGTTGCATCTTGAGAATGTACTCTGTTTCAGGCAGTGTCAATTATGAAATCCACTGCAGTATAAGTCTATTCGAAAATATGATAGTGAACTTCAAATAGTTTCTAAATAGATTAGAGAAGAATGTGAACAGTATGAAATAAAAGCTTATTCAAATGGCTTTAGCAATTATCTGATTACCACTGTGACTAATGATTTTTCCGGATGTGTTTTGCTTCAATAAGGTAGTTTGCAATTTGTATAGCCTGTGGTGAAGACAAGTTAGAGCCAGTTGCTTTTATCTGAATTTTGGATTTTCCCTTCGCAGCCTCTCCTAGATCTTCACAGTACTTTTGCTGTAGTTTTTCTTTTTCCTGAGAAAGTATTTAATTCATCCTTCTTGGCCTTAAGGTATTTGTTTTATGACCACCATGACATCGGCATCCTTTACTCTCCAGATCTTCTTGACAACTTGGACAATACCAGCTTCATCTGCCCAGAATATGAGGAATCTGATAGGGTTATTACCAGCTACATTGCCCAAATTAACTTGCACTTCGTTGAGATTTTGCATCATGGGTGCATGCAATGCTGAATATGACTCTATTGGGCCATTAATGGTTAATTGAGCATGATGAAGTTTCAAGATGATTCTATGGTTGATCTGGCTCATAATTCTTCCAGATCAATCTGCAGTCCTTTGTCTTTCGCCAACTAGATAATGCAATCGTTGACCTGTTCTGTTTCTGCCAAACCCTTTTTGATAGTATTTGTTAGATTATCGTTTCCTTGCTCATTCCCTTGCAAAATTCTTTCTGTTAAGTGCGTTGCAAACCTCTTTTTTTGTTCATTATTTTTTTTCCAGTTGCGGAGATAGGTAAACTAGTCACTTTCATTCGTCCTCGAATGCAATAATTTTCCATGGCTGCTGATCAATGACTTAGCTATTATTAATACTTCTCCACCTCCCATCCCTTGCAGTTTTCCAGACTAATATTGTTTTTTCATCTCCATGCTGTTAAGTTGTATCATGGGTATCCTTCACTGATGGCTGCAATGCCTCCATGGCCAATACCTGAAAAACTATCGGACCGAGAAAGAGTATTTTTTCCTGTCTTTGAGAGCATATTGTGTGTCTTGTATGTTGTTTTGAATTGCAAATGAGGGTTTGCCAGAAATGCTGTCATTCTTGATTCAGATGTTGCCAGACCTGACCCTACCTAAAACTTCACGAGGTTAATAGGTTTCGACCAGGATAGTAAGAGTGATTTACTAAGGTCTGATCTTTGAGACCTTTTTTTTATCGCCTATTTCAACCTGACTTGAAACACATAATTTCTTTCAAAATCCCATCTACCAAAATGCAAGATAGCTTCTAAATGGTTTTCTTTGTACCACTAAAATAAACTAACATCTTTGCGGGAATTTATGGAAAAGGTTTGACATTGTGATTAATAACTGTTTCACCTCGGTTCTCATTCAACAAGAATCAACTGTGTACATGTGGGAATATCCCTTTTTAGTGTCAAAAACTCATTGAAAGATGGAATGATCTATACATTTTGCACAACTATGTGGCTTCTTGACAGTTTTGGTGTTCATATTGTATTTTTCAGGCAACTTCTGAAGTTGCAGCCGAGAAGCAGATTCAGCAACTTCTGTTTCCCCGATCTCGCCGCAAAAAATTAAGAAATCATGGGGTTGGACTTCGGGATGTGGATTCGTATTAAACTCAGCTGTTTTTAGGATCAGTCTTTAAGATAATGTCAGGCTTAACTTATCTAGGAGCTCTCTCTCTAACCGTAGCCTGTGCCCTGAAAACTTAAATGTTCTTTTTGTTTCTTGGACTAATGCTTTTGCATATTGAGTTTGTAATGTACAGAACGGTTGTGCCCCCTCCCCCCATCCTCTTTGTTCCCCACCAAATCCTCCATCAGTTTTATCTGTCAGAATAAGAATTTTATTCCTTTCTTTTTCCAAGTCCTATTATACGGACTGATTGCAGTATATCAATAAATGATGGCTGGCTGAGCCTTCCCTCTCGACCCCTCTCTCTCTCTCTCTCTCTCTCTCTCTCTCTCTAAAAGTGGAAATTATATGCTAAAGGTTGACTAGGGAATAGCAATGATTGACGTTGTATTGGAAGGAAGTAATTATTACCCCTAAGAGACTCAGATTGTTGCCAACATGTTGAAAAGTGTCACATAAGTTTGAATCCTAACTAGAGAAAAGACAGATAAGAGTGCAAGCAGAGAGCAGGCAGATATAGAGGAGACCAGCATCCCAAATCTTGAATATTTGCCACTAGTCAAGAGCCAAGCATAACATATTCTTCTCTGTTTTTTCCTCTCCAGGCAAGACAACCATAGGAAACCAAAATAATAATCTGGGATTTTGTAAGGGGGTTGTAGGTGCAGTGGAGATGGGGTGTCGTATATGTATATGAGGTGCAGTGGAAGAGTGCGGTGAAGGATTGAAGCGTGGAACTGAGGGATAAGTGAGCGTATGAGTGGCAGGTGATTCATTACTAGGGTAGAATTACAGAGGTACCCTCAATGTAGCGAGATTGTGTTTATGCCATTTCCCAGCGTAACGAGTTTAACTGCCACTTGAATGTATAAAATCCGAGACTGACATTTTCATTTTGAATGTGAATAATACCTATTCTTGGAGGATCTGATCTCTCGAAGATCAGAGTTGAGTACTTTTACATGTTCTTTTTCTTGATTTCTGGAAGGCTATAACAAAGTGGTATCAGAGCAGTTTGAGTTCTTGGGAAGAATGGCTGACGGCACAAGGTATAAGGAGTTAGAGAAGATGGTGCTGGGTTGAGACAAGAAAAAAGAGTGGAGGACCATCAAGGGGCCTTGGAAGAATTGAATTAAAAAATGGATTTGCTGTTGGAAGCCGTGAATAGAGGAAGAATGGTCTCTCAAAATGGGCATGGCAGACATGAGGAAGGGATGAATACTGAACATTCTGAGGTATCTGGAGGGATGCAGTTTCATTCTATTAAATTGGATTTTTCAAGATTTGATGGGTGAAAATCTAAATGGGTGGGTTTATAAGGCAAATCAATACTTTGCCTTAACATCCCATCCTGGAGGGTATAAGATCTTGATGTCTTCCTTTTACATGGAAGGCAATGCGCTAATATAGTTTCAGGATGCTGAGAAGACAGTAAATTTCAACTATTTGGATTCCTTTGTAGTGGCTTTGCAACTGAGGTTTAGGAGTTCTTCTTATGATGATCCCATGAAAGCAATTACAAGATTGAGGTAGACCACATCAGTAGCAGCCTACAAATCTCAATTTGAGGTCATCTCAAATCGATTGAGAGGGTTGTCTAAAAATTACAAGTTAAGTTATTTCTGAAGTGGACTAAAAGATGAAAATTTGGCTTCCAGTCAAAATGTTACACCCTTAGACTTTGAATTCTGCCTTTGGATTGGCTAAGATCCTAGAGGAGTACATCAATAGTACTCGGGGTGGCAACAGAGCAGTGGGATACCATGCTCCTTATTTGTCAATACCTATGGGAGGGAGTGTGACAGTCAATAATTCTATTAGGAATGTGATTGGTCTTGGAAGTAAAGTCAATAATTATAAGACTACAACTCCTATGCAAAAATCGAGCCCAACTTAGACGAAGGGGTGGGCGGGGGGGGTGTTGTGCTACTTGTGTGATAGAAGTGGAATCTAAGCCATAGATGCAAGAAGGCCAGAATCTTTGTTATTGAGGGCATGAAGTTATTTTAGGAAGGGGATGTAAAGAATGGTAAGGGGTTAGAAGAGACTGGAAGGTTTGGGGATCTTAATCTTGAGTGTGAAATTCCAGAGATTTTATTGCATGCCATTGCTGGTTCTTTGTGTCCAAAACCATGAGAATCAATGGTTGATTTTAGGGTTGTTCAATAGTGGTTCTTGTAGATAGAGGGAGCACTCATAACTTTCTCGATCCTATGATGGCAAGAAGGGTTGGGTTGACAATAAATAGTAAGGAGTAAATTGAAGGTAGAGTGGCTAATGGGAAAAGAATTAGGAGTGAAGGTTTGGTGGACGGTGCTGAATTCTAGATACAAGAGAATAAGTTTGTGACTGATTTCTTTATGCTTTCACTAGGAGGGTTTTATGTAGTAGGAATGCAGTGGTTGAGAATCTTGGGACTATATTGTGGGATTTTAATAGTCTCACTACGACTTTTGAGAATAATAAGAAGTCTATAGTTTTGAGATGTATAAGTTCAAGTAAGTCTATACTTATGGAAGATGTACAGATCTGCCAATTTACAGATTGTGTCACGAGATCAAAATAAGATAGTAGGAAGAGTTTATCCAAATATAGAAGTTGTGTTGCTTAAGTATGGAAGGGTATTTGAAGAGCCTAAAGGATTACCACCCAAGAGGGGTAAGGACCACCAGATCAAACTTAAGGAGAGGACACTGCTAGTATATGTGAGGCCATACAGATACCCCTTCTACCAAAAAGCAAAAATTGAAAAAATTGTTCAAGAATTGTTGGATGCAGGGGTAATTAGAGATAGTCAATCTCCATTCTCTTCACTTGTACTTTTGGTGAGGAACTTTTATGGGAATTGGTGCATGTGTATTGACTATAGGGCACCGAACAAGAAAACAGTGAAGGATAAGTTTCCAATCCTTGCTATTGATGAATTACTGGATGAGTTGTTTGGGGCTACAATCTTCTCTAAGTTAAGCCTCATATCTAGGTACCACCAGATAAGAGAGAATGTGGCATTGAGAAAATTGAATTCAGAACACACCAGGGGCACTATGAGTTTTTGGCTATGCCTTTTGGCTTAACTAATGCTCCAGCTACTTTTTAAGACTTGATGAATGAGGTATTCTAGCATTTCCTATGCAAATTTGTTATAGTGCTTTTTTTTTGTGATATATTGGTCTTGAAAAAAACTGAGGACTACTTACAACACTTGTCAATATAAATTAGCAAAAAATACACTATTTGTTAAGAGTAAGTGTAGGTCTGGCTGTGAGGAGATTGATTATTTGGGGTATATAGTTTCTGTTGGTGGAGTTAAAACAGATCCATCTAAAATTAAGGCCATGATTGTTTGGCCTTTGCCCAAGTCTATTAAGACCTTGAGAGGATTTCTTGGATTGACCGGATATTATAGGATGCTTATAAGGAATTATGAGTTAATTTCTGCCCCACTCACTGATTTGCTAAGGAAGGATGCATTATATGGGGTTTTGAAGCTTCACAAGCATTTGAGGCATTAAAGCAGACAATCACCAACCCACCTGTTTTAGTTTTGCCTAATTGGTGCAGTGTTGATACAAGATGGGAGACTCTTGACCTTTCTGTGCTAGGCCTTAAAAGGGAAAGCCTTGGACTTATCCACCTTTGAGAATGAATTACTTGCTTCAGTGCTTCTTGTGAAGAAGTAGAGACCTTATTTATTAAGGGTTGCCTTTGTGATTTTTTTTTGTATATATAAAAGGAGAACGGAACCTCCACATATTATTAAAAAACCTTCACTTAGGCAGAGGAATCACCATAATTACATCAATGCAAGTCCCTCAATCAAAAATCCCAAACACCCATCCGAAATACTCTTAACATCTAACATAAGGTAAAACCATTCTATCCATACATATAAGACCCTAAAGTCTACTCGGACCTACCTACTCACCAACAAAATCCCAAGTCTCGCCACTCGCCCCATGTTTTGATAAAAAATCTGCTACCATATTAGCTTCCCTAAAAACATGTTTAAAATGAACATTTAGAGAAGAAATAATAGATTGAGCTTCCTCCCAAAAATCCCACATATACCAATATTTACACGTCCCTGTGATGAACCAGCCCATTACCACACTAGAATGTGACTCCTCCAACACATCTCTTAATCCCAATTGTTGACAAATCTCTAACACATCTACTTTCAGCCATGGTATTTGTCGCTTCACCATAGCAATGTGCAAAGCCCCCAAAAACTCTCCCCTACATATTACAGATCACACCCCCTCCACCAGCCATCCCAGGATTTCCAAGTGAACATTTATCTATATTAAGTTTTACGAACCCCTCTAATGGTGGACTCCAAGCAATTAACTTAGGTGCCCTTACTGCAATTGGAATCACTAGGCAATTTAACTCCTTCAGAATTCTCAAATCTTGTTGATCCATTGATTTGAAAAATCTTAAGGATCTCTAAATATCCAAAATAAAACTTGATCATCTGAATAATATTGTTCCAATTATACCTTTCACCTTCCATACGCGCCGCACATCTCGCTCTCCAAAGAGCCCATGAAATGAGTATGGGAATAGTACCACATAGCCAACGAACCTGCGAGGATAAAGAGCTCGACACCACCAAATATTTACCACATTTGTCCATCCTCGAGCATTTGGTAACCGAACATCAAAGATTGCGGCAAAAAAATCCCAAACCTTCCTTGGTCCCTCCTCATCACAAAGCACATGATCCACAGTCTCAATCTTACTAGAGCAGCAACAATGACATTTAGACACAACCGGTATACCAAGCTATTGAATTATAACATCAACTGGAATAGCGTTTTGCGGAGCCCGCCAACACAAAAATGACATCTTCTTAGGAACATGATCCTGCCATAACCACTTCTTCTAAGGGCACACACTCCCATGAGATCGAATAAGTTGCCAAGCCGACTTTGTAGTAAAAATTCCATCCACCGTGTGATGCCAAATCAGCACGTCCCTCCCCTCCCTAGCTCGCACATTACCTTGAAGAATTTTCTGCATCATATGGTCATCTACTAGCTGCCGCAACCCCTCCAGATCCCATTCAAATCCCTCCCATAAACTTTGTACAAGCAATTTTTGATCTCCCACAACAGGTACAAAATCTGTAATTGGCCCCACCTAGCCAATTATCAAACTAGAAATTTATAGCCCCCTCCTGAACTATCCACCTTGAGTTCCTTATCATCATCGGCAAGACTTCTAGAATATTTTTCCAAAAACCAGAGTCCTGTGAAGTCAATACCGGCACGACAACATGCCCCACTCCAATATTTTTTTTTTTGAAAAAACCAGCCCATAAGGGTCTACCCGATAGTAACTTCCAAGCAAATTTCAAAAATAAAGATTTCCGTACTTCCTTTAAATCCCGAATGCCCAACCCACCTTCTTAAGACAAATACATTGCCATGAGACCCATTTTCTTTTTTTAGTTTCCTCACTTGACCCCCAAAGGAAATTCGAAAAAATTACTTAGCAAAAATCCCTTGAGGCAAGTTCATCACCGACAACAAATATATGGGCATACTATTGAGCACGTGCTTAATAAGGGTTGCCTTGGTGATAAAAACAAACCAACAAAGCTTGAAGTTATTATTGGAGGAGAAGATAGGGACACCATCACAACATAAATGGATTGGCAAACTTTTGGGCTATGATTTCACTATTGAATATAAGGACAAGGAGAATGTGGCTACAAATGCACTTTTAAGAAAAGATGAGGGTTCGGAAGAAAAATGTACTTTGTTTGATATCACATTGCTTGACCCAGTTTGGTTGGAAAGGTTGAAGGCTTCTTACTTGCATGACAAAGAGATCTCTGAGATTTGTAGGAAGCTGCAACAAGTTTCTTCCTAGGGCTGTAAAGATAAACTGAAGAACTCGCCCAGACCGGTTCTTCCATTTTAAAAACCGGTCAAAATCGATCCAATTCCGGTTTTAGGTTTTCCGGTATAAGATCGGACCGGTTCGTGTAAATATATATATATTAATTAAATTTTAATATTATATATAATTTTATATAATATATATAATTATATATGAAATAATGTTATATTATAATTTATAACATAAAATTTAAATCTTAAACATGAACTAGACCGGAGCTAATAAAACTGGAAGTATTGGTTTAGGAGGGAAACTGGTGTGGTATCGATTCTTGAAAATACAAAACCGGTATATACCAGTTCGGTTCCAAAATTTGTTTAAAACCGAACCAAACCGGACCGATTACACCCCTCGTTCTTCCACGAACCCAACATTTGAGATTAAAATGTTGTTTAAGAAAACAAGAAACACTAGGTTGTATGGGGCTGAATTGGTGTTGATACGGGAATGGAGCCTGCAGGTTATTTTCGTTTTGTCATGATTGTACTCTGCGTGTAATTAGATTTAAACAATATATGTCAACAAACCAGGAGAGTTCCCGGAGTTGAACACAAATGTAATTACAAGAAATCAAGCTTAAGCCTGTAACGTAACCAACTCATAGGTCCAACGCGTAGAACCTCCAAAAATAATGTCAACAGGAGGGGGGAAAAAGTAAACAACAAAGGAAAAAACTGAGAACCATAATTTACACTTCTTTCTTCAACGCGGTAAATGGTTATTGTTCAAATGACAATCCCAACGAGGCCAATATACAGGCTACCTTCAATTTGATAGCAGCAGCACTGCATCCTCTCCCTCCGCAAATAAGAATGTGATGATGTCTTCCCCTGATGATTTCTAAAAAGCAAACTCCTAATCATATCATGATTTCTTCCCTTGCACATCTTTTCCCATGGCCTTGCTCTCAACACATTCCCTTCCTGCAACACTAATGGCAGTATTATCATGCTTGCTGCTTTCCCCTGTTTTCGAGCTCCCTGCTATAGTTCCTTGGTTGCGACTTCCTGAACCAGCTTCCTCGTCAAAATGCTTGCTTTGTTCAGCAACTTCATCAGCAACATCAGCACGCCGTTGATCCTCTTTGTCACCCCTGCATCAACCATCAGAATGTCGAACACATGTCTATATCAGTCTGCTAGCAAAAAGAAAGAGAACTATCACACAGGACTTAGACTGCACAACAAAAGAAAGCAAGTATTGTCACTTAATTAGAGATCTTCTGCAACGTGGGCGATCACTTGTTAAAAAAAATGAATGAAAGTCGGCGCTCACGTGTGTTCTATCAACAAAATTCTACAGATCTTAAGTACAGCAGAGCTCCTAACCAATTGATGCTGCGACTCAGGCATTACTCAATAGAGGTGCAATGCTTACAGAAGTACCGAAACAACCACAATATGCACCACTTCCAACTGAAAAACAAATTCTAGTCATTTATGCAGCTGTCAATGGATTCTGTGATCGAATGCCTTAGAAAAAATTTCTCAATATGAGAGAGCCATTCCAAGTAGTATAAAACCAGAATTACTACAATCCCTTCCAACCAACTCACAGTTTCAATAATTGCAAGTGTGCAAGAAGGTCTATGTTCCAAGCCAAGAAAGGCTGGAAGAGACCTCTGTACCTATGCTACATATTCAAGGCAACCAAGTTTACATTATTCTGCCCTCTTATCTAGGGTGGGAATTGGGATTTTAAGATTTGATTTTAATTTAGTATATTTTTTTATAAGGATTTTAAGTTAATATATTGCAAATAAACTTGTATCCATAAGTGTTAATAAAGTAAAAACAAAAGAGAAATAGCACAATAATTTTTTTCTTAATATATTTAAATTTTCAACTCAATTAACTATCAAAATGGAACTCGACTTCCTTTCAAATTCTGAAATCATCTATAAGTGAATTTTTAATAAATTTCACAATAACTTTTCTTTTAATGCATAGCGTTAAAGATACAATCGGAAACTCATTCATATAAAATTTAATATTTTAAGGAAAATTATTGACTTTCTAAAGTCAACAGAAAAAATACACTTTTGAGTAACAAAATATTCATAAAGATTCGTAGAGATTTGGCAAAAGAAAAAGTTTACTCAATAAAAATAAAAGTCTTTCAGATATCAATATATGACTGGGTTGGTGGGAGGCGAGAACCTCCCCTCCTTGCCCCACTAGTAGAACCAAAGGCGTGGTCGCGCGGCAACCCCTTTAGTTCGCTTTTTTATTTTATTTAATTCTTTTAGATTTTTTATCTTCACTTTTTTTCAT